>OZ023327.1:15966784-16069284 GCA_964007535.1 Brachyptera risi | reverse complement strand
TAGATATAAATATAAAATTCAAGATATTGCTTAGTTCTTACCCTATCGACTAAACACCTGTACCGAGTATAAAGCATTTTAAACAGTGTTCACATAACTCCATAACACTTGACAACACAATTCATACCAGATCACTAGTATGCACCAGGGATGACGACAACGTGTTCACTAGTATGCACCAGGGGTGACGACAACGTGTTCACTAGTGAGGTCCAGGCTACTACGGATGCTGTGAGCTCTCTTGAAGACAGTTCGGGCGGCAATGCGCGGCATGGTACCGTGCTATTCATAGACTTCGCGCTTACAAAACTACCCCTTTTCATGCGCAAGCGCGCGTCTCTTCTGAAAACACGGTGATTCGGCGGAGACTTGATAAATTAAACGCTTTGACAGTAATCTTATTTAGGAAAACGCTCGAGACCTACAAGTTGTTGAGTTGATGGATGAGCGAGTATTCAAGCAGCATTCTGGTTCCCCTACAGGAAATATGTTGGAATGTCTTGTCTTTCAGATTATATTTCGTTGATTCACATATATACCCAAGTTGTAGTAGTCTTTCTTTCAAGAGAAGTTCGACATTGACAATTTTATGTCCAGTTTAGATCAATAGCATTTATTTTGAGCCTAAAACAAGTGTATGAATCATATTATATTTTCCCATCTCAACACCATACTTGTAATGTCCGACTACATCACAAAAACGGTATATACTATAATATGTTCCGGGCTTTTGGAAACTGAAACACTTTCATCTATGGCGAAAAAGTATGGTCACAGACAGCTGCACAGTCATAGTGTCAAACTTGATTGTTTTTTCTTTTAAAATAATCAAAATGGGGTGCCAGGATCGCCCTTGTGGTGCCCCATCCAAACGATACTATACTGTCATCCATAGCCTTAATTTGGAAACAATGATTCTGCATCCAGTTTTGAAAAAATCAATGCTCAATCTATCCCAATATTTTATACTTTACTCTTGTGAACCTGACAAGAACACTCGTGGCCGAGTATATCGATCTTATTGTATACTAGTGGGACCCGTCGTGTAATACATGAACGACTGCATCGATAAGAAGAGAATGCAAGTTATCCTTGCAGAGTGTGCGTCATTGAGATGAAGGTCAGGCTAAGGTCAGATTAAGGTCAGCCCGCCGAGCCTGTGTGAGTGCGCGCACCGGCGTTCTAGGACATACGCACAGAACTGGGTAACTATAAGTATAATTTTCATATAATATGCACATTCGAATTGCTAGACCAATTATTATTCAAGAAGGTAGCTGAAAAAGAAAATTAGATTTATTAAATTTTTCTTCATATTCTGAATAAACCTGTAATATATAATAAAATACTGTGTAACTATTCAAGAAGCGGTGGCGCCCAACCCGGATCTTTATAAATAGTACCAGGGCACCCACCACCTTACCCAACACAACACCCCACAACACCCCTGCACATAGGTTTACAGAAACAGTGGTGATGCATCCATTAGGACATTTTGGGCAGTGACCCGGCTTAGATTTTGGTCATTTTATTATCAGATAATGAGTTATCTATGAAGCTCAAGAATTGAATTTCGTTTGCCACTTCAATTCAATTTTTAAACGGTTTGATCTCACAAAATTCAAATTAATAACGAACATGTTTCTCATGTGACGTCACACTATGGAGTCTGCTTGAATGGCATTGGGGTATAGGGTAAGTTATTGGGCATAACCGCTTCTATCCCGACTTGACGCGTCAAATAACGTCATCAAAACTTCGCCTCTGTTGTGAGTATAAGAGGGAAGATATGACTGTTGGCACTGATAGTAGGGCAGTGGTTTTGATACCCCGAACGGAAGTCATACAACTCAACCGAACGAGAGAAGAATGGGCGAACCAACCGCTCGCTAAGGTGTGAGATAGGGGGCGGTCCTTCGGAACCGTTTCCTTCAGTGAATACAAGTGAAGCTATCGTTATTTAATTGATTGGAAGTGATAATTTTGTCATTCATTTATTCATTTATAAAGTTCAAATAGCTGTTTTGGTATAAGTTTATATACTGCCATAATTATAAAATTAAATTCTGAATTATAAAAATCATTGCGATTCAAGCCATTACCATGCTTATTACAACGAAAATGGTCTGTCCAAATCCAGATGAATTTCCTTCCGTTGAAGCTGTAATCTACCAAAACACAATGTTTTGTGTAGGCCTATACATAACTTAAGACTTAATGTTATTGGAACTGGGTGTGGTAGTTTTCGAAATATTTTGCCCCGGGCAGGATTCTGGGCACGTGCCGCCACTGAACAGGAACTATAATATACTCCCATTCATTGGTATGATTATCATTCTGGATTGTAGAATCGACAATATTTACATTTTCATATCGAACGGATTTTAATTGAAAATTCCATTTTTCCTCACTTTTGTAAAAATCACGCTGTGTTATGAATTATTTTATCGAATTATTTTTATTTTCCATCGGATAACTTGGTTATTCTCGTTTATTCATGTATTTATTTATGTATTTGTTGTATGTATTTATGTATATAGTGATATACCCTTGACAACGGGTCAACAAGAAGATTGTGCTTTTTAATATCCGACAAAAAATACTGAATATATCTTTAAAATACGTATTTTACTTTTTTGGAAGATGAAGCCTGTTAATCATCAGTGCAGGGATCATTTTGATTCATAAATCATCAAAATGCAATTGTGAGAAGTGTTCTTCAAAGTTGAAAAGGTGATTTTATTTTAATGTTATTGAAATTTATTGAAATTTCTATATACAACCAAAGCCATCTGTAATCAAAATATTTTTCTGGCACGGCCCTTCGAAGAACAAACTCAGAAACAAGGTTATTATAAAATGAAGTATTATAATTCGTCCATCATTTATAACACGTCTTTTGGAAAAAGTTGCATAGTATATATACTATCAATATTAAATAGATTCATATGATTCATATGATTCATAGATTCAAATAGATTCATAGTATCAATAGATTCACAGAAGAAGGCCACATCCTGGACCCAACAGTGCGCTTCGAGACCGATGCAGGCCAAGCTGAAGCAGTTGATGCGGGAAATATAAATATATATATATATATATATATATATATATATATATATATATATATATATATATATATATATATAGATATATGGATATATATATATATATATATATATATATATATATATATATATATATATATATATATGAATATATATATACATATTTATATATATATATATATATATATATATATATATATATATATATAAATATATATATATATATATATATATATATATATATATATATATATATATATATTCATATATATATATATATATATATATATATATATATATATATATTTTTTTTTTTATATATATATATATATATATATATATATATATATATATATATATATATATATATATATATATATATATATATATATGCGTGATATATAGATATATATATAAATGGCGTGAAGTTCAATTCTCGTGCTTCTCAGTATACCTTCAAGTTGATCCATCTAGTAGTCAAATTTGCATCTAGAGGGCCGTGGCGTTCTCACGAAAAAAAACTTAGGTCCCCACATACCCCCACCATATTGGTCGATTTTTGTTCAAGAGGCGCAAGTCTGGGCTTTATTGTGATTATTTGCTTAGATTTTGAGCATATGATGTTGATTCAATACAAATACTATAATAGTGTCCTGATTTTATTGTTTTGAATAACCCACCTTTCCGGTGTACAGACAATTTGTCAGGCACCTGTTTTAGGGGGGGAGGACAATTTGCCAGACCAGATTATGGGGGGAGGTCAATTTGCCAGCCAAAGTTTGGGAGGGAGGACAATTTGCCAGGCTTGACTGTGGGGGGAGGACAATTTGCCAGATAAAGTTTTGGGGGGGAAACCATTTGCCAGGCTTGACTGTGTGGGGAGGACAATTTGCCAGACAAAGTTTGGGGGGGAGGACAATTTGCCAGGCACAGCTCGATATATTGCAAGGGGGAGGACAATTTGCCAGGCGCGTGTTTTTGAACTATTACTATTCGCTAAATGTTGTACGAAATTATCAATAAAATATTTTTAGATGAGCGTAGCGAAGATTTCCATTCCATATACCGAAAAAAATTGGGCTTCGTTTAATGTTTTTTTTTTCTCTAATTTGGTACGCAGCATACAAGTCATGAAAACAATCTAATTATAATCAACTCGGAACTTTTTCCACATATCGACGTCATACCAAATAGGTTGGGATTGTTTTTCAGAATAATTGTTCGGACGGTTTTTCCGGAAAAAAATCGGAAAGTTTGGACAATCTTCGCTAGAATAACCCGCATGAAATACTTGAAATATGAAAATTTTCCAAAAGCTTTGAAATTTTTACTGAATATGGAAAGCATCATCATGCATATCTCCAGTGACTTGCACAACAATTGAATAGGGAATAACAAAGAAAACACAATAAAAGTATACATTCTATTGTATATTGAGGTCAATTGGTTTTGCAAAGTGTATAATATCTGACAGGTTGCAGCTCTATAAATATCAATAAGTTGCAGGTAAGGTTGTTGAACGTTTGAAGTAATCCAATGTCCGTAGATGTGGATTGAGATGAAGGAATATTTTGTATTCTAGATTTCCATACTTCTAATGCTCATCTCAAAACGCATATACCGCGTTTTCCTAGTTTACCACATCGATGATCAAGATATTTGATCAAATTGTTCATTCACATATCCTCACCAATTCCATTTAAACGTTACCAGATTATTTTTTGGTCATATACAATTATCATATAATTGTGTAGAATATAACTTTTTTTCCAATGTAGGAGTTGGAAATAAGTTACAATAATATGCATATTGACTGTCAATATGCATTATTTGGACTTGCATTCAACGCCTTGCATTGGGAAAAAGATTATGTTCCACACAATCGTATTATTGTATGTTACCAACAATTATTTGGTAACGTTTTAATCGAATTGGTGAGGCTGTGTGAATAAACGTATAAAAGTGTTGGATAGCTTTATACATGCTGCAAGCATACTAAATAATGTCTCTCGAAGTGATCAAAATCTATGACTTTCATTTCATATTACAAACTCACACTTCAAAAGATAACCATTGACCAAGTGAATTTTAATTTTCAATTCTTACTTTCAATCAGGCCATAACTTTCTGATTTCAATACTGTAATGCACCTTTTATATTGACTTGATTGTTATAGCTTACAAAAAATGTATATGTATTATAATGTATCATTAATTAAAAATATTATTATTAATGTATTTATGAAAAAAGCATCTACAATTTATATCAATTCATGTATATTTTCTTGTTTGTATGTTGTGAGCATTTCATAATCTTTCATTTTATCCGTGCGTGACACGGTCCATATGATTTACTCAAGAATGTTCCATTCTATAATGCAATCCACTTGGATGAAAATGAGAATGAATAAATAAATAAATAAACAATTTGATCTCATTTCCTGATCACCAGTTTGATAGAAAATATTTCATTCTTTCATTTCGTACAACTTTTAGCGAATAGTAATAGTTCAAAAACACGCACCTGGCAAATTGTTCTCCCCCTTGCAATATATCGAACTGTGCCTGTCAAATTGTCCTCCCCCCCCCCCCAAACTATATCTGACAAATTGTCCTCCCCACACAGTCAAGCCTGGCAAATTGTCCTCCCCCTCAAACTTTGTCTGGCAAATTGTCCTCCCCCCACAGTCAAATCTGGCAAATTTTCCTCCCCCAAAACTTTGGCTGGCAAATTGTCCTCGCCCTATGTTGACCTAAAAATTCAATTTGATTCACTTTTCAGTGCGTTCATAATGAATAATGCAGACATCGTTGCGGCTCTCATTGAATTGAGACCGACAGTGAGAATGGATTTATTCCACCTGAGGTCTTTTATATTGACTTTTATGTGCAAATTTAATATTTTTGCTAAAAATTTGGCCGAAATGATATCATGCAATATTCGAAGTTACCTACAACTGTATCAATTTCAAGTTTATCGAAATATTTCTGCATATTTTTATTGTTTACACATTAACTTATATGTGATGAAAATAGATGCGCAATCACTTCTTTTGTGAATGCGTATAATTTTTGAAAAAATAAATGACAATCGATGCGCAATTTCCGTGAATGTTCATCCTTGAATAGCAATGTGTGCATAAATCCTGGAAGTATTTTTTCTGAATCAAAGTTGATCAAAGTAAGTACAGAATATATGTTTCTGAGCGGAAATAAGAATACAAAAAATTTGGCTCGGAATTTGTTTACTACACCAGTTTTTAGTGTGGGGTACCAGGATACCCCACGCGACCACTGGCGTAACCTTTTAGGGCGCACCCACATGGGGGTTAAGGAGACAAGCCACTGACAGTCGCGATTTTTTTTTCGTTCTTTTCCGTTTTTTTTTTCATCCACACTCTAGGAAAGAACCTCAAAAAGTTTTGTCACATTTGGAGACTTTTTTTATTACGATAACTAATTTGTGTATATATATATATATACACTTGTCACAATATCAAACGTGAGAATGTCATATTTAAAAGTTTTGTCACATTTGGAGACTTTTTTTATTACGATAACTAATTTGTGTATATATAGGCCTATATACACTTGTCACAATATCAAACGTGAGAATGTCATATTTCAAGTCATTGTAAGGAAAATTAACCAAAAATTTGTATTGCCTGTAATTCCTTTCAGTATTTTCATACACATGATATTGAAAATCGCTACTCCTTTTTAGTGGTATTACTTAAAGAACTGATTTTTAAATGTGAATCCAATGTGATATTTTTGAAAATAAATGGGGAGCACATTTTCAATTTAAGCCAAATTTTCCTTCAAATAAATTTTCAAATTGAATTATTTCGTCCAAAACTGAGATGAAAATATTTTTGAAGTTCCAGTTATATGAAAAAAAAAATCAGAATACATTCCAAAATGTGCTCCTCATTTATCTTTCATACATTCATGCTGAAAAAATAAAGAAATACAAACTTCAAAAACATGAAAAATGTGGGAGTAGTATTTTTTTTAAAAGTTCAATTTTTTATTGGAAAAATTGAAAACAAAAGAAAATGCCAACTCTTTTATTCAATATGTTCCCTTTTGAGCAAAAAGACATCATGTGCGAAAATGTCAGTACATCTGAATCCTTATCTAGGAAGATAGCAATATCAGTGGCTTGTCCTCTCAATACGACGTGTGGCAATGCTATAAAAGTGATTCTTTAAATAGGGCGATAGTAGTGCTGCGGGTTGTTATTACATGAAATATTTTCATAAAACGGCCACGCCTGCTCAGCAGGTAAGAGATAATATAGTATATGTAATAAAGCTTTTATTGTGCATTTTGTGACTAAAGCATGAAACTTTCAGGACTTGTTCTTGACATCAAAAAACATGATTTTGGATATGGACGTCGGCTGGGTTCTGCCCCCGGGGGGCGGTACGCCACCCCCAATTGTCACTACGCGCGCGCTTGATTTTTATTTATTATCTCATCAACTATGTATGTAACAGAAAAATGTTTGAGATGAAACGAAAGAAGAAAAGTGGTTCTTCATAACAATATTTAATTCGTGAGGATTAGGCCAACTATGTTGGAGAAAAAAAATGTTAAACAAAATTACTGCATCTCAGATTTTCAGTTTTTGCTCAAGAAAAGTTGGAACAATGAGAACTCATCATTCAAAAAAATACTATTTAGATCCCTCATTATTTTTTCATGATAATATTTATGATATGTTACATTGACGCAATTAGTTGTTACACAAATAATTATTGAACATGTTGAAGTGCGGCCGTGAGCGCGTCCGCCGCCGCTCGTCCCTTGCCGTCTATCGTCTAACCCGTGCTATACGTGTTCTCGCTGTCTCGCTCAGCCAGTCATATTATCCTAGTAATTGTATTTAAAACATTGAATTTTACACTTTCATGTTTTAATACTATCTTTTACAGAAATGTGTCACTTGTTAAGTCTTCATTAGATTCATGTTCCTCAATTAGAGCTGATAATTTGATCTTAGAAAGCGATGTAAGTTCTACAGTCAATAACCAATTACCCTCTAAAAGTAGATTTAGCAGTGAATTAAAAGTATATCAACATATTTGTTATTGGCAGCACTAACATATACGGAAGGTAATGAATAATTGTTTTTTTTATATTAGCGTTCTATCTTAGATAGTCGAAACTGTGCTGATTTTGCGGTCATTCACAATGTTATTAATATGATAATAAATGTAGAGAAATGTAAACAACATCAGTTTTAACTGAGAATATATTGTTCTGCTTTGCTTATTACAGCCCCCCTCTCCCCCCAACCTTCTTCGTAAATAAGCATAACACAACTGAGACGAGTGGCCGAGGCCCGAGTGGTTAATACACTGAACCGTCATTCGGGAGACCGGGGGTCGATTCTAGCCATGGTCGACCATCCTGACAGGGGTTTTTCGTGGCTTCCCTAGCTCTGTCGTTCAGGTCAATACTGGGATGGTTCCTTATCGACAGACCACGTCCGACTCCTTCCTACCATCCAAAAACACCTAATGAAATAACCTCTCATCTCATCATCCTACCATCTCATAATCATTCAACGACGCCAATAAATCGTAGTCATCAGTAGAGTGCGTCGATGAACCCAATTATGAATTAAGTATAAATAAAACATAAGCATAACATACGATTTGTTTCGAGATTTTTTTTGAAATGATAGGCCCAAATACAATCGACGTGCAGTACAATACAAGCAAACTAACCAAGTTAGTCCTTCATTTCACATTCTCCTGAGCACTTGCAGAGAGCCGTATACCAAGTTGGACTTAAGATACTTCAATCAATCGAGCAGTTACAGTTAATTAGTTTCCTCAATGGATGTCGGGCGTCTTGCAAAGTTGACCAGAACGGCACCCAACTATTGTCTTACTTATTCCATCACCAGTCTTCAGGACTCGGGTAACTTGGTATTATGTGAAATAGCTGTCCCCACACGTGACCCCCTTGGTATGAAGCCCACATGATATGTTGATGTATGCAGCACTTGAGGGGGAATATTTTCAAGAGTTCTAAGTTTCTTGGTAAAAATTTTCAGTCTCGCTTCGTTTTGATTTTCATTTGAAATTTGCTCGATTTGATATCCAATCAAGAGATTCAGTAAGGTCTGGAAGGGTGCTTCCTTTTTGTCGACACCGAAGAATGATGAAACAGCGTCGCAACCAGATAATGAATGAAACATTGGCAAAGTTGTCGACCGATGTGGTCCTATATATAGAGCTAGCTATCAGATGTGCACCAATGTATACCTATAATTCCTTCCACTTCCAAAATCAATCCACTGCTCATCTGAACGAAGTTTAGCAACTGCTGATACAGCTAAAACCATGACGTCTGTATCTACAATTATTCTAATAATATATTTTGAAAATACTTTCTGAATTGCATTCTGGATACGAAGAAAGATGCTCGTATATTGGCTTCTTCATGAAAATAAGGTGATATGTTATGAAGGCCCTCTGGTTCATCACTCAAAACATAATCTTAGACGGTAACACATAACAATTTTGTGGCTATAGCAGATTGTACCTATAGCAGATTGTGAAATTGTGGAATTGTTATTATAGTATCTGCTATAGGTATCTCCTGCTATCTCCTGATATGCTATCTCCTGAGCACTCTGCAAGTGCTCAGGAGAATGTGAAATGAAGGACTAACTTGGTTAGTTTGCTTGTATACTGCACGTCGATTGTATTCGGGCCTATCATTTCAAAAAAATGCTCGAAACAAATCGTATGTTATGCTTATGTTTTATTTATACTTAATTCATAATTGGGTTCATCGACGCACTCTACTGATGACTACGATCTATTGGCGTCGTTGAATGATTATGAGATGGTAGGATGATGAGATGAGAGGTTATTTCATTAGGTGTTTTTGGATGGTAGGAGGAGTCGGTCGTGGTCTGTCGATAAGGAACCATCCCAGTATTGACCTGAACGACAGAGCTAGGGAAGCCACGAAAACCCCTGTCAGGATGGTCGTCCATGGCTAGAATCGAACCCCGGTCTCGCGAATGACGGTTCAGTGTATTAACCACTCGGGCCTCGGCCACTCGTCTCAGTTGTGTTATGCTTATTTACGAAGAAGGTTGGGGGGAGAGGGGGGCTGTAATAAGCAAAGCAGAACAATATATTCTCAGTTAAAACTGATGTTGTTTACATTTCTCTACATTTATTATCATATTAATAACATTGTGAATGACCGCAAAATCAGCACAGTTTCGACTATCTAAGATAGAACGCTAATATAAAAAAAACAATTATTCATTACCTTCCGTATATGTTAGTGCTGCCAATAACAAATATGTTGATATACTTTTAATTCACTGCTAAATCTACTTTTAGAGGGTGATTGGTTATTGACTGTAGAACTTACATCGCTTTCTAAGATCAAATTATCAGCTCTAATTGAGGAAAATAAATCTAATAAAGACTTAACAAGTGACACATTTCTGTGAAAGATAGTATTAAAACATGAAAGTGAAAAATTCAATGTTTTAAATACAATTACTAGGATAATATGACTGGCTGAGCGAGACAGCGAGAACACGTATAGCACGGGTAAGACGATAGACGGCAAGGGACGAGCGGCGGCGGACGCGCTCACGGCCGCACTTCAACATGTTCAATAATTATTTGTGTAACAACTAATTGCGTCAATGTAACATATCATAAATATTATCATGAAAAAATAATGAGGGATCTAAATAGTATTTTTTTAAATGATGAGTTCTCATTGTTTCAACTTTTCTTGAGCAAAAACTGAAAATCTGAGATGCAGTAATTTTGTTTAACATTTTTTTTCTCCAACATAGTTGGCTTAATCCTCACGAATTAAATATTGTTATGAAGAACCACTTTTCTTCTTTCGTTTCATCTCAAACATTTTTCTGTAACATACATAGTTGATGAGATAATAAATAATAATCAAGCGCGCGCGTAGTGACAATTGGGGGTGGCGTACCGCCCCCCGGGGGAAGAACCCAGCCGACGTCCATATCCAAAATCATGTTTTTTGATGTCAAGAACAAGTCCTGAAAGTTTCATGCTTTAGTCACAAAATGCACAATTATGCCCTTTTCTTGATTTTAAAACATATACAGTTATCTGCAACTTGATATTTACCAGAATATGATTTTATTAAAATTCAGTCACAAATTGATAAGATTCAAAAAAATACATGTCAACGTGTATTTTATAATTTAAGTACATCATTCGATTATTGAATAGCAGAAATCGTAAATATAGGTGTGAGCTTAATGATAAGTCACACCATCTGGAAAAAGGTGATTAAATAAAGCAACTCTCGGGATGGGACAAGGTTACTAAACACACTCTGATTGAACAATATAATTCCCCGATACCCGTACAGTAAGGTAGTGGAGGTAAGAGCGTGTGTCACTTTTCTTTAAAACATTGCTCGACATGTCTTGGTATAATATTTCCATTTGGTTGCTATATTGTGATACATCTATAATAATAATAGTCTTTATTTTTCATGTACATAACAATTCCGTCACAACAATCGAAAAGGGCGAGGTTCGATCACATGATCGTTCTTCCACCTAACCTTTACATATAATAAGAGAGAAATAAAATAAAATAGATGGGCGAATTACGATATGTTGCATTAAGCGGGTCTACTTCGGCTCCTTTTTAGCGTGTTCACCACACTGTGGAAACACACTTATACGTTTGATTCAAAAGGGACCGAAAAAATCTATTCGTCGCGTAGAATCGCTGAATTTCTACGTAAATTGAAAATTATCGAGCTTGGATTATGTATTTTTTTACAATCTTCGACTACGTAGTAATGAAACTTGTCCACATAGCCTGTATATTTTCAAATCAACGAAATAAAGAAAAAAACTCTATCGACCTTGGAATGGCGTGGACTTTTATACCATATTTTGCGCGTTAATAGAATCGCTGGTTTTCCACGTAAATTAGAAATTTAAGCGCTTTCAAGTTGTAATTGGTTATAATCTACCGCGTTACGATAATAACTTTTGTCCACGTAGCCTTAATATTTTATAATTAAATAAAAACCGAAAAAAGATTGAGTATACCCCATTTTTGGTCAAGGAGGTTAAAATACTAACCTCTTTGGTTTGGCCCTCTGAAAACCATGGTAACATTTTATAAACAACGGATGTGTTCATATTATCTTCTGGGCCCGAATTCACACAAGGTCATAACTTTGATTTGGCTCAAAGTTACTAACTTCTTTCGAGATAATACCATATTTTGTCTTAATCCAAACTCATGAAGAAATATTTGATCGTCCCACCAATCCCTAGCAAGTGTCTGAGATCCTAATAGCTGCTGTTCTTTCATCTATTGTCCAGAGAGAAGTACCTAAAAAATTGACTGGTAGGCCTAGGCCCTAGTAAGATGATCACCTCTTGACTTTGAATATCAATTTACAATGATTTTATGGCTGAATTTGACAGAAAATGTAAATTCTACCCACCAAAACACGGTAAGGATATTTTTAAATACCGCGCAATTTGATTTACGTATTTTATAAATCCGGTTGTACATCTAACCTCAACGTTTTGCTTGATCTCGACTAGGCCTAGGCCTAGCGTGTGCAACTGTCAGTGTCACCTCTGACCACTCACCTTGTCTGTCTACTCTAGCCTAACCTGTCAAAGAGTGTACCACTATTACTAGGCCTATATGCCTACCTAGCTGAAATGTAACTTATGATTACTAATATAACCACTAAAACACTAACACTAATTATATATACAGTTATAATAGGCCTAGGCCTATTTCCTACTAATTATATTACAATGTTCAATGCTGGGCTTTTCCTAATTCTGGATGAGGCTAGGCCGAGGCCTAATCAGGAGGGGTCTATCATTGTTAGACCTGGCAGAGTATTCAAAGATAGGCTGGATTCATTAAATGTGTCGGATGACCATCTGATTAAACGGTACAGGTTTCCAAGACATATCGTCTTGGAACTGTGCAGCATTTTGGAAGGCCATTTGACCAGACCGACGCAAGTTCTTACTGCATTGCGATTCTACGCGTCTGGAACGTTCCAGCTCGTTATGGGCGATGTAACAGGCATAAGTCAAGCCAGTTGCTCGCGAGTTTTGTGTGACATTAGCAACGCATTGGTTCAACACTCCCTCCAGTTCATATCCTTCCCTATTGAAAATGAGGCATACGTTGCCAGAGTTGAAGCAGGTACGTTGCTGAGGTTATTAGTTGCTAGTACACTGAACTGTCATACACAGGCTGGGATCTGATGTTAGAGTCAAGTTGAGTTAGGTTAAGCTAACTTGAACCGAAAATCTCGTACACCGCAAGAAAAATATTTTCATGCATGATGGCTAGTATATTATTGTGGGGAGAAGAGGATAGTCTCACACTATTCGAATGCAATATCGTAGCCTCCCTATTCAGTCATCATCTGAAATAATGCTTACGGTGTAGGCCTACGTTTTTCTCAATTCACCATATTTTCGGTGTATCAGTTATGCAACCCAAGGGTGGTATAGGAGGCCGAGGCCTAATCAGGAGGGGCCTATCATTGTTAGACCTGGTAGAGTATTCTAAGATAGGCTGGATCCATTAAATGTGTCGGATGACCATCTTATTAAATGGACACAGGTTTCCAAGACATACCGTCTTGAAACTGTGCAACATTTTAGTAGGCGATTTGACCAGACCGACAGCAAGGTCCCATGCTTTCCTATTGCAACGCAAGTTCTTACTGCGTTGCGATTCTACGCGTCTGGAACGTTCCAGCTCGTCATAGGCGATGTAACAGGCATATGTCAAGCCAGTTGCTCGCGAGTTTTGTGTGACATTAGCAACGCATTGGTTGAACTCTTCCCCCCCAGTTCACTTCCTTCCCTCTTGAAAATGAGGCATACATAGCCAGAGTTAGAGCAGGTACGTTGCTGAGGTTATTATTTGCTAGTACACTGAACTGTCATACACAGACTGAGATCTGATGTTCGAGTCAAGTTGAGTTGGGTTAACATTAAGCTAACCTGAACTGAAAATCTTGTACACCGCAAGAACGATATTTTCATGTCTGATTGGGTAATTTTACTGATTAACGTACCATGGCCAATTTTTTGTTCTATGTTTGGTGTTTGCGTGGCCCTGAGTGAGGCGGCTCACCTGGCAAATGCCCGGTTGCCAGATAGCCCAGCCCGCCCCTGTGTATAATATAATAAAATATGGTGATGTGAGCTGAGAATATTTTCCAAAAGATTATGCTCAAATATGCTCGAGCATATATTTTTTTAATCGTTATTCTTAAACATAATTCAAGTGCAATTAATATATCAACAATTCGAAAAACCTAATTTTATTGTTCAATAATTTAGTGTTGTTAGCACTGGCCAAATATGCATGTTCCTGCCAAATATGAATATAAATTGATCTTTGTGTAAAGGCAGGCATAATTTAAAATGGTTGATGGCATGTCAAATATGTAATGAGTTACCATGTTCCTGTCGAATATAAGTTTATCAATTATTAGGTGAACGCAGGCATAATTTGAAATAGGTAGTTAATGGCTGTCAAATCACGAGTTACCGTCAATGTTCCTGCCAAATATTTGTGAGTTATTTGATTTTTAGGTAAATGTTGAATGAACACAATTGCGTTTCTTTTCGTGTACGGTGCAGCTGAGTCGTTGCTATGATCGCTCATCTTTTTTTGTCATTTTTAGATGATATTAATAGCAAGTACATTTCCTCAATTATACTGTTTGATAACCTGTTACCTTTAAATGATTTCAGTACAGAGAACTACGGTATTATAAATTAGACGTAAAACTGATACAATAAGTCAAAAACACACATGTATATGATATTTTTTTATTATATTTTCATATTATATAGACCTATGTTAGAATACATCTTAATTATGTACCGTGTCAAAAAAAAGAAAAAGGAAAGAGAAAAAGTCGAACAAATTATTGATAGGTCTGAAACCTTTAAAACTCATTTTATGAAATATGCTTCATATGAGAATTTACTCAGGAATGTTCTCAAGAAAATTCTCAAAAAGGAAATGCTTGAGCATTTTACATCACCAAATTAATATGATAATGTATAGTATAAATTGGACTGGCCAAATAAGGTTTGCTTCTCGTACGAGACAACGCTCTGCTGTCACAAGTTGATATGTACTCTGTGCTCTCACTGATCGTGCATGATTGAGTCGAGAAGGCACAGTGGCCTGGGTCGGCCCAGACCGTACCATTTTTAATGATCCACAGTCGAAGCAAGATTTGATTTGGGTGAGATGGAGATCGGTTACATTTAAGGGGATGGAAGGAAGTGATCATTGCCCAAGAGACTTGGTTCAAAGTGGAAGAAATCAACATTTGTGTTTTGTTTACTGTTAATACCAATGCTGATGATGTCCGGATATATCACAGAAACGGTTTTTACTTGAAATGTGTTCCGAACTTTTGGAAACTGAAAGACTTTTATCTACAGCGCCAAATTATGGTCACAGACAGCGCAGTCCTGGTGTTAAAGTTCATTGGTTTTAAATTATAATTTCAATGGGGTGGTAAGTTTGCCATTGTGGTGCTCTGTCCAAACGATCCTATCTTTCTTCCATAGCCTTAATTGGGGAACAATGATTTTGTATCAAGTTTCACCTTTATTAAAAATAAAAAACAAAAATAAAGTTGTATCAGATTTATTCAATTATTATAGTAATCGTGCACACTCATATAAACCAATGTGAGCAAAGGTACATAATATAGTATAAATAACACTTCATAATACATACGTATACTGTACATATACTTGCTGAAAATTAAGGGGAAAAGTCAGGATATTGGTAAAATACAACGAATCGAGTTCTACAAGGTATTTCACAGGTACATACATACAGACAAACAAAGAGACTGGACAACAAATACTTTGAAAAAATTTGTCATTATATAGTGCTAAAATAGAAGTAAATAACATGTACAACACGATACAAAATTTACCACAGCTAAATAATGGGTGGCACGCAGTTGGAAAATTTATTAAAGGGGCACCAAGTTGCCAATCTTGATATTTACCATTAGTACTTCTCCTTATATTACGACAGAAAACTCCCTTCACAAATAATAATCACCCGTGTGCCGCAAAAAAATATTTTCAAAAAAATAGGCTGTCAAAACACTAAATTTTCTTGGAATATGATTTTGTTCAGTACTGTACAAGCATCTGTCGTTCCGAACTGAACCTAAAACCAGAGAGCGATCACAGCGAGTCGAGGCGATGGAGCACTAAGTCAATAAAAAATTTGGAAATGAATTTGGAGTTCCTCAGGGGTCAGTTCTGGGCCCAGTTCTGTTTATAATATATATGAACGATATTCATAAATGTATAGAACAATCATTTATGAATCTATTCGCAGATGATACTCTAATATCGTATGCTGGTGATAATGCAGAAGAAGTAGTGGCAATTATGAATACAGAATTAGAGAATGTTACAAACTGGTTAGCGTGTAATAAACTCAAACTTAACTTGAGTAAAACTAAATATCTTATTATTTCACAAAGTAAATCTAAAAATGTATATATTAATCAAGTACTTCTAAACAATCATCTATACATGGATGGAATTATTCTGGAGAGAGTTGATCAAATGAAATATCTAGGAGTAATAGTAGATGATCAACTGAATTTCAGGTGTCATGGAGAATATATTGCAAAAAAGTTGGGAAAAAGATTGGTTTCATGGCTCGCTGTAGTCGAGAACTTTCAATATGGACCAAAATATTGATATTTAAAACAATTATAGCACCACACTTTGAATATAGCCCAACTATACTGATGTACCTGAGAGATAAAGAAAAAGATAACCTACAAGTATTGCAAAATAGAGCAATGAGAATAATATTGAAATGTAAAAAATTTGTAATTGTTCAAAATAACTATGTATATACACACACAAATGATATGTTGAATGCATTACAATGGATGAGTGTAAATCAGAGACTGATACGAAGTGTATTAATATTTATTTATAAGTTGGTTAACAATCTGCTACCTGATTACCTAGGAGATAGTATCGTATATGGATTTGAAATACATGAGCATAACACCCGTAACTGTAGAAACATATACTTGGATTATAGAAAGAATAGTTTTAATCAGAAGAATGTTTTTTATAATGGCATAAGAATCTATAACAAAATGCCGAAAAATGAAAATTGTAACAACTTGAACGGGTTTAAAAGAGAGTGCAACAAGTATGTCAGGGAAAATATTGATAGATTCAAGAACAAGAACTAGTAAATGTCGACTACTTAAAATGTTAATGTTTGAAATTCCATTGTATGGGTTTTTAAAGGTAATTTAAAGATAATTCTTTAGTATTCTGTTATAACATTTATATTCTTATATTAATTATATAACATTGTAACATGTATGGAGCTACTGATAGCACAAGACTGCTAAATAAATCGATTACATACATAAAATGTGAAATATAAATCATAATATTAGAGTTACAATGCAGCATGCCTTTTAATGCCTACATATTCACTCGCAGGACGAAGCAAGCCGCAACTTCGCAAGCACACTATATTAATATATATTATATATATTAATTACCAGCACATTTTGTACACGAGAGTTTAAGAAATATTCTCGCAGATTTGCCTCTGCACTCTCGTTGCTTACTAATGAATTTGTGTGCATGATTTGAAGTTCAAGGAGTTCCAATCTCTTCTCGTGCTCTATTTTTTCTTGCCGCAGTCGCACCTCCCTGTCCTCTTCGTAGTTTTCTCACTGTCCTGCTGGATTTACCGGTACGGCTTTCGCTGGAACAGCATTGGTTGTCGAATCTGCAACAAAACATTGAAAGTGGAAGGGAAGAGACAGGAAGGAGTGTGATGTGGTACAAGAATGACTAGTAATTGCAGGGATGTGGAATGGACTGAAAATTAGTAGCTTTTGTATTGACTAGTTATCTGACACTTCTGAAATAGGTACTCAATATTCATTAATATAAGTGTAACTCAGTTTAGATAGCTAGAAAAGAAACTTTTTCGAATCACATTTTCAATGATGGGTCATTGAAGGGGTAGGAGCCTACAAATGACGTACTGGTATGTAACATTTTTAACATGTAACATTAATTTGATCAGCAATGATCGTCGTCATTGCCAGGGATGTGAAAGAGCACCTAGTGGAATTCAATGTAGGCCTATGGTTCCATAGAGTTTCCAGTAGTTACAAACTCAATGATGGTACTCGACATTTAAGCAAGGTTTGTTTATATATGGGCGTAGCAGTGTATCGTATTATGTAAAGATTGAACTTTATTTGAATTTTATTCCACGAATATCTTCCACAATATATGGCCATGTCCCTAGGTAACAATAATTGAAGTACGCAATCAAACTTAAAGTGAATAAGATGAAGTACTAGGGGATAACCGGCACAGTAGCTGAGTGGTTAGCGCACTTGCTTCGTGTGACCCGGAAGATGAAGGGACATATCGGACCTGGTTCGATCCCCGCCACCGTCCATCTTTACAGGGGTTTTTCGTGGTTTCCCTCTGTAGTCTAGGCTAATGCCGGGATGGTTCCCACAATATAGGCCACGACTACTTCCTTCCCACTACCCATAAAACCTTCATCTCATCATCCCATCATCTCATTAATCATTCATCCGACGCCAATAGATCTCAGTCATCATCACAGTGCGTCGTTAAAACCCAATATAAAAAAAAAAGTACTGGGATACTTGTAGGCCTACTGAATAAGATTTTAGACAGCATGCAGCTAGCTTACCTCGTCCTTAACATCATATTCACATCTGGACTGCCCGTGATTGTCTCATCGTGAAGTGGCAGTACGTCACTACCAAAGTTATTAGGCAGACCCTCTGTTGTTAGATTTATCATTGCTAGGGCTCTCTGCAGTAGGGACTGGAATGGGCTTAGTAGAAATGTTTTTGAAGAGGATGAAATTAGGTTAAAGTTATTCTGTCAGAGGGTTAGGGAGGTGGTGGGATAGGGGTAGTTAGGGAACTTGCCACCGCACATTTATGTGCAATTGCAAGAGTTTAAATAATAATAAAAAATAAAAAAATAATCAATTGGAGAAGGCCTGCATTCCCCTCCTCCACTTTTCAATAAGTTTGCTCTCTCTCGGGCATTTAATTTTCGAGCCTCTCTTTTCAAGTTATTGAACTTGATTTGTAGGTGACCCACCATGCGGTGCCAGCCCAACTAGTGCTAGCGTTAGATTCAAGCGCTATTTGAGCCCAAACCTCTTCCTGAAACAGAAGTGCACGGTTATTAAATAATATATGAACATAATTTGTTGTGACCTACCCAAGGCCTATGCTCAAGCTAGTCTAGGTCATTGACTAGGCCTATATAATAACTAATGTCTAGGTCATGCATGGATGAAATTAAAGAGTTGGAGCTATATTTAGGTCCTCATGAATATGCCAAGCTTATAAGGTAGGTCTGGGTCTACGCCTATACTATAAGAGTAGCCACAAGGGACAAAAACAGCCATTACATCGACACTAAGCATTGAGATTCTAATGTCAAATTTATCGTAGGCCTAGGCAAGTGTTTGGTCTGATGTTTTGAGTTTGTATCCATCACTCAATGTCTGAAGCTTGGCCAGACAGGCCATTATAATGTGGGCCATAATAAGAAGGGTTATGTAATGATTGCTCACCTTTTACTAGTCCGTGGACTTGCATTCCACAACGTGTTGATACTTTTCAACTAGAGACCCCAGTAGATCGAGCTCGCTATCCACAAAGTTTGCATACAGTGCTCGTTTTGCTTTCTCCATTGAGTGGTTGAGCAAAACTCTGACACTGACAGTTCAAGTCAACTAGACAAAGCTAGCAACAAGGTCACATGACACATGGAAAGTAGTGCCAACAGAAGAAAAATAATGTAAATAATTAGTGAACCATTAATTAGTTAATTATAAGCACTTTATGATTCGTAAAACCCATATATATATATATATATATATATATATATATATATATATATATATATATATATATATATATATATATATATATATATATATATATATATATATATATATATATATATATATATATATATATATATATATATATTATATGATTATTATCGATGATTAAGGTATTCATTGATTACTTAATTATCAATTACTTTTCTAGTTCGTAGGTTTATAAATAATCATAATATTACATTGAAATTATATTAATTACGTAGCATGATACAAAGAAATGAAAAAAAAAGGCGCGAAAAGCAATAGCAAAAGTTTCTATCCAGCAAGTGTTGCTATATATAATATATATATATATATATATATATATATATATATATATATATATATATATATATATATATATATATATATATATATATATACGCTATATATATATATATATATATATATATATATATATATATATATATATATATATATATATATATATATATATATATATATATATATATATATATATATATATATAATATATATTCATATCTATATATATATATATAAATATATATATATATATATACATATATGATAATTAAACTTCTTGGATACGATCCAATATCGAGATATTTGGGATTTTATAGTTAAAATGGGATTTTATAGTTATATAACTTTAAAATCCCATATACATATATATATAAATATATATATATATATATATATATATATATTGCCACTACCCGGTCTTGGGTAGTGGGTAGTGGGAATAGCCACTTCGATATATATATATATATATATATATATATATATATATATATATATATATATATATATATATATATATATATATATAAATATAACGGTCTTTGCACTCGAGCGTTTCGCTAGTTGATTCAAATCCCGTTCTTTACCTTGTCACGAGAACTTTCGTCGAGCTGGCCGTGGACAATCGTGTTGCCGATAATTGCCCAGTGATTGGTTGTTTTTAGCGTGTTCACCACACTGTGGAAACACACTTATACGTTTGATTCAAAAGGGACTGAAAAAACCTATTCGTCGCGTAGAATCGCTGAATTTCTACTTAAATCAAAAATTATCGAGCTTGGATTATGCATTTTTTTACAATCTTCGACTACTTAGTAATGAAACTTGTCCACATAGCCTGTACATTTTCAAATCAACAAAATAAAGAAAAAAACTCCATAGGCCTTGGAATGGCGTGGACTTTTATACCATTTTTTGCGCGTTAATAGAATCGCTGGTTTTCCACGTAAATTAGAAATTTAAGCGCTTCCAAGTTGTAATTGGTTATAATCTACCGCGTTACGATAATAACTTTTGTCCACTTAGCCTAAATATTTTATAATTAAATAAAAACCGAAAAAAAATTGAGTATATCCCATTTTTGGTCAAGGAGGTTAAAATACTAACCTCTTTGGTTTTGGCCCTCTGATAACCATGGTAACATTTTTATAAACAACGGGTGTGTTTATATTATTTTCTGGGCCCAAATTCACAAAAGGTCATAATTTTGTTCTATTATTATGGTTTGCATTCCAGCACCCGATCTGGTGCTGGAACCAGACCCCTAATTGAGGCGTTATTTGAATTTCTGCAACAAAATGACCCATTCAGGGTGGTTATTTGATCGATTACATTCTTCTTTTTCACCCTTAACTTTTTTTTGTATGACGCTCGTTTGGGTGGGATTCATCCCTTAACGGATTCGCGTTTTTCGCTAACCGGACCCCTATTGGAGGGGTTGTTTGAATTTCTGCCACATAATGACTCATATGGGAGGGGGGGGGGGGAGAACAACCCTATTTTGTTTTCCACCCCTGAATTTTTTCGTATGACGTTCAGAATTCGTGAGAAATTCATTTCTTAACAGGTTGATACTTTCACAATTATTCTGGGTGCTGGAATCAGACTCCTTGAGGGGTTGTTTGAATTTCTGCAACAAAATGACCCATACAGGGTGGTTAGTTGCTCGATGAAATTTTATTTTCCACCCCTAATTTTTTTTGGATGACGCTCGTTTGGGTGAGATTCATCCCCTAACGGATTCGCGTTTTTCGATTACCGGACCCCTATTGGACGGGTTGTTGGAATTTCTGCAACATAATGACTCATATGGGGTGGTTGGTGAAACAACCCCATTCTGTTTTCCACCTCAAACTTTTTTTGTATGATGCTCGTTTGGAAGAAATTTATATATTTTATATATATACAAATTAAATAATAATGAATAACATCATGAATGATTTTAATTCAATAAATCCAAATAGGATCTAAATAATAAAATTGCAACATATTTTATAATTTTGTGTATCGTGTGGCTTAAGTTTAATCGTTGCATCACTAACACGCTCATATGAATGGACTTTAGGCCATTTGTTCATGTTTTGAGAATAACATGCATGATGCCTATCAACACAATGTGTGGTACACAAAACTGAGAACACTATACATACAAATATTGCTTTTGTACTTTTTTTAGGTTTCTGTAAACAATACAAGGTTGTGATACGAAGTTTTATTTCACTAGAAGCAATATATATATATATATATATATATATATATATATATATATATATATATATATATATATATATATATATATATATAAAATTAAATGTTTTCTGCCAACAGAAGCATTCAAACCGCCCTACTTGGTCTAGAGGTAGCACATCTGCTTCTGGTTTCAGGGCAACAGGTTCAAATCCTGCGTAAGGTGTGGGTTTTTTTAAATGTCCTCCCATCTATCATCACCTCACTGTTTCTTCATCACCCACTCATTCATATTCTCTATAACCTAGCTGTTGGTGGGGTAGTTAAGCAACATAAAAAAAGCATTTAATAAGAGTTTTAGATTATTAGGTCTATAAGCAAAATATTGAAAGTACTCTACTCTGTTGATAGGATAATTTAATTCAGGATTTTCTGTCTATAGAAGAAATCATGTAACGTTTTTTGTGAATAGAAGCAATGTATTCAAGATTTCTTTCGATAGAAACAATCAATTCCAGAATTTATTTTCACAGAATAATCTATTTGATGTTTTCTGTCAATAGACGCAATCAATTTAAGGTTATTTTTCTACATGAGGGCGTCCAAGGGTGAGCTCGCTCACCCTTTTCATCTCCCACTCATCTGTACTCTCCATAACCTAGCTGTTGGTGGGGTCGTTAAGCAACATAGAAAAATGAGCATTTAATGCATTTAATAAAATTATTAGATTATCACGATTAATAATATTATTATTGGATTATAAGTAAAATATCAAAGGTGGGTCTACTCTACTCTGTTGATGAGAAAAGTTATTTCAGGATTTTATGTCAATAGAAGAAATCATGTAACGTTTTTTTGTAAATAGAAGCAATGTATTCAAGATTTCTGTCAAAAGAAACAATCAATTTAGGAGTTTATTTTTACAGAAGAATCCATTTCAGGTTTTCTGTCAATAGAAGCAATCAATTTAAGGTTCAATTTTCTATATGAGGGCGTCCAAGGGTGAGCTCGCTCACCCTTGTTTTCATTGAATTGAGTGAATAATAATGGTGTTAGATCAACAAGGTTATAGGATAGGCTTAGCTGGTTAGGATATGTTATACTCTTTATACATCAAAATACCAAAGTTTTCACAAACACGTTATTTCACATAACCGATTTGGCTCTTTGACCCAACCTAAGTAATATATATATAAAGTTCTTTGCCCCCAACATTTGACTTGCATGCATATCTTTGAATATTTATCCATGTGGCTGTGAAGAGCCTACGCATTGATTTTGCAACTCACAAATAAATGGCTGTCTCGAGTGTCGAATAATTTTGTAAGATATCTTGACTTTAATATGGACTAGGCCTCCTTTGAGTGGGTCTGTTTCTTATTAGTGAAATCACAGGTAGGTGTAAACTCTTGATGCATTCGAGTAATGTAAAACCGAAACGTGGGGCCTAGTTCTCCATCGTTCATATTGGCTCATCTCATGCATGGGCCCCACCACCGTAGGTTATATAAATATCTTTGGGCCCCACAATGCCTCATGCCTCATGGAGTGGTGTGACTTGTGAGGTGTCCATAACCTTAATGATTATCACGGGATGACCGACATGGGCTCAGCAATTAGACCTCTGTTATTCATTTTATCTATAATATGAAAGAAGTATATATTTATATTGGGTGTTATGGTTATCAAGATTTATTGGCGTCGGATGAATGGGTCGGTGGGTCAAGGTTTCTTGAACAATAGCATTGATTTTGTAAGTTCAATGGCAATGTGAAGGATATAGGCATTGATATAGGGATTGAGGGAAGGAAGCTGTCGTGGTCCATATTGTTGGAACTGTCCTGGCATGAAAGTAGCATTATTATCAGTTTAAGGTAGACTTATACCAGATTCCAAGCCGTATCATGCCACCCTCGGTAGCTCGGTCAGCTAAGGCACCGCTTCAGAAACTGAAGTCACCGTTGGGCGTGGGTTCGAGTCCCGCATAAGGCATGAGTTTTTTTAAACGTCCTTTCACTTATCATCACTTGATAGTTTCGTAATCACCTGCTCATTCGTACCCCCGTATAACCTAGCTCTTGGTGGGGCCGTTGAGAAACAATCATCAATCCATATCAATCTGTTTCAGGGTTATGTTGGGTTCTTTTGATTTTTATGGTTTTTTCAATGGTGGTTGGAAGACCTTCCAACCTTTCCTTACCTAGGCCTACGTCATTTTTGCCTATGACCATAGATTCAATGTTGGCTTACTCAGTCACTGAGTATACATGTATAAATTCTTCACGGAAATTTAATAAAACATTAAAAATATTCGATCGACGGTTAATTTTTATCCTTTGTATTTAAAAATATTCGAGAAAATGTATTTATTTCCATTAGGTGATCGAATTTGAAACTTTTGTTCTTCATGTTTCAATGAATTTCATGAGTTGGGCCAATGGTTAGGCCTATATAATTATTGAGGATGTGTTTAATAAATTGATTGCTATCCTCGGTAGCTCAGTCAGCCGAGGCACAGCTTCAGAAACTAAAGTCACCATTGGGTGTGGACAAAATGCATTGAGGTTTGTGTTGGTTTGCCGGTTGGAGATGGTGACTTCACTCATTCGAAAACACGCTCCATTTCCTTAGTAGGCCTACTTTCCTGAGAAATATTGATCGCTGCTCTATCTAGTGTTGTTTTGTAAACGGCTGATGGGCTGACAAACTTGATGACAGCTGTTATTAGCTGAGCTGACGTCATTGAGTGAAGTTAGTTCCTTTTATCACCACTTATCTATGCACAGTCAATAGTTCTTTGAACGTGGACTGTGAGTCAGTGGTGGCCCAAGTACGCGGGGCCAGATAAGTAAGACAGCACCACCCACCCACTGCAGGGGTGGATCGAGGAAATATTCATGGGGGGGGGGGGGGCGATTTCAGTTCGTATCGAAGAAAATTCCATATGAGATCAGGATCGCGAAGCTGGCGACCCGAGGGGGGTAAGGGGGGACGTCCTCCTTACGGCCCCGCAGGGAATTTTTTGAAATCACACTCATTTCCAATACTGTTTAGCGTGTTTTAGATGACGTTTAGATGCCGAAATCATTTTACCCATGGAATTCAAAATAGTGGCAGAATCAATATTTGTAGCTGCAGGGTCGTTTCGTGTCATTTTAGCACCCCAGGCAAGCACTCAATTGTGCGCCCCCTAAACTGAGTGAGCATATAAAAGGTGAATGCAAGGAGGGAGCCATACCCCGCAGGGACATTTTTGAAAATTCCCTATTTTCAATACGATTCTACGGGTTTCGGGAACTATACGAAATTTCTGGAATAAATGGATTCTTAACTGTGGTAATAAGACTTATTGACTGTTCCAAGCAAATAAAACTCTGAATCAATCTGCCATTCAATAACTATGATATTTGAATGAGAACATTTAATTACATTCAGTGATGTGAATAGAATGGTATCAAATTTATAGGATACGCACTGAAAGGAAGTCACAAATGGGTCCCGATAGCACCTCTCAAATTTGGCCACCGGACAGCATCCCTCTTCGCCCCCCCCCCCCCCCCCCCCCTTACAAACGACCCTCGTCGTTATTATCATCGTTATTTACAAAACTCATGATACATTCACAACCTGAAAAAAGCACGGCAGTGTTGTTCGTTGATTTTTGCTAACTAAACTACATAGGCCTACTAGATCTGACATTTTAAAACAGTACGGAGGCCTAGAATGCTCAATGCAATTATGTAAAATACCAAATCGTGACATAAACAGTCTTGAGAGATATTTATTTCCTTCCTTCTCTCTTCCCATTTTCTTTCTTCTTTTCTTCTGTTTTTGTCACTACTAATTCATGAGGGTGGAGGGGAAATTGCCCCTATCGCACACCTTTATATCCGCAATTGAACCGACTGAGTTCGGGCTACCGACTATGGCCACGGTTTTAAATACGGTAAATTTGTCTCTGTTGTATTCAATTGAGTAACTGACAATGAATTATGAGTGCTCTACAGAAACACAAGGATATCGTTAGGATTTCCGTATTGGGGCTTTGTAAGTGAGAAATCCAAATAGAAAATTGGACAAATGCAATAATTGCAGAAAACACGAATGAGGGGGTCAGAGATACAACAGCCCCGCAGGGAGATTTTTCAGAAAATATTAAATTTTTGGCACTTTCAACACATTCTGGAGAAGGATTCTGTTACATATTCTGGGTACCGGTATACTACAGCTCAGCCTATTCTTCACCCATTCCTGACAGAGCCCCGCAGGGATTTTTTTCGTGAGGTATGGTATTTTAAGTGGTTGTGACCTTTGAAGTCTTTTTAAAAATATAATTTTCTGTTTGTGAGATATTTCAAGCCCTTACTTGATAATTACCCACCCTGAATAGAAGGAGCCCCGCAAGGAATTTTTCCAAAAATGATGTATTTGGAGTGTTCTTCGGGGTAATTTTCAAACAGTGATTTTCTTTTCGTGAGATATTATAAACCTTCAATAATGTATTTGAGTTGTTCTTTGAAGTCATTTTGAATATGTAATTTTTGGTTTGTGAGATATTTCGAACTTTTACGTGACAACCACTCAATTAAAATGGAATCGCCCTGCAGGAGAGTATTTTGAGATTATAATATTTCAATAATTTTTTCTCAGCACATTTTCAAAGATGTAGTCCCATTGTTTTATGGGGTATGCAGAAGCATTGCTTCCTTCTTAGTTCTTACATGATCCAAATTCGATGGAAGGAGTGATTAACAAATTCCACTTCTCATATAACCTTAGCGAATGGCAATGTGTTTGAGTTTATAAGCATATTCGTGAGAAATTGTCCACTACTCAGAAACAACAAAAAAAGTTTTTTGCCATTTTGATTTCCTTCTTCCTTTTGCAACCCTTCCTCATCCTTTCCCTTAACAACGTCCACAAGATATGGAAAAACTAGACATCCACCTCAACACGATGAGTGAACGTTTAATGGTTTCGTTCAAAATCATAATTATGAGTAGATAAAATGAATTTCCTACACAATGCATGTGTACCTTTTGAAGTCTACGTCTATATAACTGCATACAATTGCATTTGTTTTCAGCTGAAATATGTAGACAAACGACATACATGGGCATAATGGTAAAACATCTTTTAATTCAGTTTGACGATCTACGTTGAAACTCATTAAATAATGTCTGGTCAGGTAGGTCCCTCTGGGACCCACCTGACCAGACACCCACCTACCCCTTTCGGGCGCAGGGCCATGGACCCGAATTTGTATTGTCGGGCCGCCACTGCTGTGAATTGGAACATATTTTCAACATGGGAGGGTTAGGAAGTGAGGACACCATCTCCAACCGGCAAACCAACGCAACTCTCAATGCATTTCAAGGTTTTGAGTCCCGCATAAGGCATGGGTTTTTGTAAACATCAAACGTAAACATTGTTTGAACATTCAATACGATTAGGCCTATCAAATGGGAGAGAATACATCAATATGCTATGATCAATTTTCAATGTGATGTGAAAGATGATCGATATTGGTTTCCACATCAAGAAACAACCATAATTATATAAGAACAACTTATTTTTAGGTATATTGTTGACTGGATTCTGTCTGGACAGAGATATGTCACTTGTTTATAATAGGCCATAATACAGGCATCCTTGGATATGGTAATAATTACAAACACGGAGCTTACATGTACCGCGGTAGTCCTAAATCTTTACTTTAAGGCCCATAATCAATCATTAATCAAAGTAGGCCTACATATAAACAAATGTGGGTCCACAATGAAAATATATGAGAAAGGTGGACGATTGCTACGGTATCATTCAAAAGATTATATTTGGGATGCAAATGTTTGTGCAATACTAGACTACAGTTACGTGGAAGATGCAAAACAGCAGTATCAACTCTGCTTCGCTACGAGTGCTCGCAAATTACGTTATTTGACTATTTCAGTTGTAGGCCTATGTTTTCCATTTCGTCTTCTAAATCGGTTTATGCTAGCAATGTAAAACTGTAAAGCTGGACTCCCATCAACGCGAACTCCTCAAGGAGAATTTACAATGCGGATAGTTTAGCCACCTTGTTGAAAAACCAACCATTCATTTATGAGAGCTGCACGGTTTTCGAATTTTGAGTTTGACCCAACTTTACTGCTAAGCAAAAGCATAATGCTAACCACGTACATGGAAGGACAGCTTAAATGCAAATGTGAAAACAAAACGGTTAATGATAATCGTCGGGCATGTCTCTCAACATATGTTGCTTTAAAAATTAACATCAGTAAAGGGTAAACGCTACCATTACTCATTGGAAGCAGCAGTTGTTTCTGTTGAAATTGATGACCCTATGAAAAGTGGGTCGGAAAATTATCCAGGAAATTTCCCCAGAAATAGTCATCCCTATTTAATATTTATGATACCAATAGCTATTATCTGTTTGTAGGCCATATTTGTTACGGTATGTTTTTGTATTTGCATGCTAACCATGTATAGGGTGACCATCCGTCCCAGAAAACCGGGATTGTCCCGGTTTTCTACCTCTTGTCCCGGTGTCCCGAAAAAAACTTTTCCGAAGGTCCCAGTTTCGTCCCAAGAGTAAAATTGTTCTATTTTTGGCGACGATAAATGTATTTTCAGTATTTACGACGCCGTGAAGAATTTGTGTCTTTGAGTACAAGTGCCGTTCTCTTAAAAAAATTATCGCGCTTGGCAGGCTGCAATAATTCCTCACTTGGCAGGCTGCAATAATTCCTCACTCCCTCCCTTCTGACATGTGACAACCTTCAACTGCCTACTGTTCACACGTGGTATTGTGTATTATTAGTTAGTCTGGCTCTTAGAGAGCAACAGTTTACTTGTGTTTTGTGTTTCAATGTCGAAACGAAAATGCTTCTATCAGGAGAAGTATTCTGCTGAGTGAAATTTTATTGAAAAAGGAAGATATGAATGAGGATCAACTATCAACTACAAATTTTCCTTCACTGAGTTTTACAATTACAGTATACATGTGCTTGAAAATGAGAAACCACCATTTCCCTTATCAAAGTTGTCTGACAAAAACAAGGCATGAACTCTATCAAGATCAAGAAACTGCCCCAATAGCAATCGTTGGCCAGATAGACCTAAATGTACATACAACATAAGTTTAAAAGGTGAATTTACTGATTACCGTACCACGACATTATTTTTTTCAATTTTTTCTTAATTTTTTTAAAGTATATAAGCTCCGTTCCGCCTGCCGGCAGTAAACGCGAGGTTTGTACACTAATCTGACCCTAACCTAACCTACTGTCCACCTTTATGATCTTAGTCAGATCACAAAGCATCAACTTCAAGTGAGTCAAAAACATTAAAACAAACAAAATACAAAATGTCCAAACTACACACCATCATTAAGTATAGAGGTTTTTTATTTATTTATTTATTTATTTATTATTAACTCTTGCAGTTGCACATAAATGCGCGGTGGCAAGTTCCCTATCAATCCTATCCTATCGCCTCCCTAACCTTCTGACGGAATAGCTTCAACCCTATTTCATCCTCAAGTATACTTCTACTAAGCCCATTCCAATCCCTACCTGTCCTATTCAAGAAAGAGAACTTACCGACATCTAATCTAGCCCCCTTTATAACTACTGCTCTATCATGACTTCGCCTACCCCCATACCCTGACTCATTCCTTTCAATCAACCTATTCAACTCTCCCCAGCCCCCTTCTCCTTCCATTACCCTGAAGAAATTACAGATCCGATCCTCCTTTCTCCGTATTTCCAATTCCCGCCATCCCAAGTCTCGGATCATCTCAGATGGACTCTCCAATATTCTCACCCTCTCCCCCCTTTCATTCTCCCCCCATTTCCACCTCCTAACCCTACCTGTAACCCTTCTAACTGCAATCCTTTGCACCCTTTCCACATCCCTTATCTCACCTAATCTATAAGGATCCCAAACTGAACCCAAACTTTTTATTTTTGAGGTTTAGCCTCTATACTTAATGACACCATAGATATGAACAAGATCTATCAGAAAACACAAAAAACGCGAACATAGGACAAAAATTGGCCATGATATGTTAATCAGTAAAATTACCGTTTAAAATACGGTAATAAATAATTCTTAATAGAAACAGTAGGCCTATAATAGAACACATAAAGATCTCTATATAAGAAAATAATGTTTTTATTTTTGATTAACACCGTGCTCCAAAGCAACTACAACTCATGAAAACATCGTCCCCAAAAAAATTCTGTGCATGGCTGGTGTTGGGGATCCTTGCCTCCCAAACCCCCCGCGGGTCATCGGCTTCGCAAATACTTGACATCCAAATGTTTGTTTGTCCTGGGTTTTGTTTCCCACAATCTGATCACCCTAACCACGTAGGTACTAGGTACATGGAAGGACAGCTGAAATGCAAATGTAAAAACAAAAGGTAATGATCAACGTCGTGCATAAGTCTCTCGACATATGTCGCTTCAATAATTGATTATATTTAATAATTATTATCAATTAACATCAGTAAAGGATAATCATTGTCATTAAAAGCATCCGTCGGTTCAGTTGAAATTGACGACCTCATGTAAAATGGGTCGGAGAATTATCCAAGAAATTGCTCAAGAAATAGTCATCTACCGAGAAGCGTGGCCGAGTGGTAACACTGAACTGTCATTCGGGAGACCGGGGTTCGATTCCCACCATGGTCAACCATCCTGACAGGGGTTTTTCGTGGTTTCCCTCTGTCGTTCAGGTTAATACTTGGATGGTTCCTTAACAACAGGCCACCACCGACTCCTTCCCACCATCCAAAACACCTAATAAAATAACCTTTCATCTCATCATCCCATCATCTCGTACAATTTCGTACTTTTGATGAAATTACCCATCTAGTTCTAGATGCAATATTCTATAATAATGTAAAATTTTTCCATGAATAAAGATTATTTACATTTCATTCATCATCCACCGACGCCAATAGATCGTAGCCATCAGTATAGTGCGTCATTAAAACCCAATATAAATAAAATTAAATAATGATCTCCATTTTGTATTCATAACTATCGTCTGTTTGTAGGCCATTTTTTTTTTCGTATATTATAGGCCTACTTTTATTTCGGAGAAAATGGCCGACATGATTGGCAGTAATTTAGTGTGGTAAGTGGGTGAGAAATGAAAGTGGAAAGAAAAATATTAAGTGTATAATGTGCAAAAAGGGAGTGAATAGTGGGGTTTGGTGAGTTATTTGCTTTAGATGGGTACATTTCAAGTGTCTGGGGAAGAAAGAGAGGCCCAAGGTGAAAGCAAGCAAGTGAGTGGGAATGTACAGCATGAAAATGTGAGGTTAAGGAGGACGAAAGCATGGGAGAAATTGGCGCAGCAAAAAAAGAAGGGGAGAAAAGGCACCCAGGAGGAAGAGAGTGCAAAATGGAAGCATATAGTTGAAAAGTTGATGGAAGAAATATGATGGAAGAAATAGAGGAGCTAAAGGTAGAAAGTAAGAATACCGAGAGAGTGATAACGGAGATGAGAGCAAGGGGATTACCGGTACATTAGATGGCTGAGATGTAGAATTAAGATGAGGACTTGGAGAACTCATGGAGAGAGGTGGAACTGGAATCAAAGGAGAATGAAGTTGTAAATGAAGAAGCAGAGGAGAGAACAGACAAGATGGTAAAAGGAGAAAGAAACAGACTTTGTAGGACAGTACAGGCCTATAGGCATGGCCTAGGCCTAAAAAAGGAAATAATAGGCAAGGAAAGAAATCAGACCTAGGAACTGAGATGTATGGAGAGAATGAATCTCCCTACAGTAAGGAAAGGCCTAGTCATGGAATCGACGATGAAAAGTGTGAGGCCTTGAATACGGACTCGGAAAAAGAAGATGGGGAATAGGGCTAGATTAGAATTCACTTTCTTGAATAGAGAAGTTTTTTTGAAGGGGATGAAATTGCCACCGTGCATTTATGTGCAAGTGCAAGAGAACTTCTATTGCTAGGTTGAAGTGAAAGCATGGAAGGCTAAAGAAATGAAGAGCTTAGAGGTAGGCGTAGCCATTGAGATTGTAATGTTCAATCATACTTGATGGTTCAATCTCAGTGGCCTAGCTGAAAGTTTCATCAGGGCTGTGGGATTGGGAGGGGGTGTGGTTGGAGAAGATGTTATTGTGGGGAATGGGCCTACAGTTATTGTTGAGCATAGGGGCAGTGGCGTGTTGACCTATCTTATTTTGGTGCCCGGGCACCGGTACGAAAAGGGGTGGGTGGGTGAGTCCCCGCCCTGCAGGGGACCCACCCAAGATGGATGTAATAATCTAAGCAAACAAAATAATATCTGCTGTCGTAAAGTCACAATGAAGTCACACTTGACGCGCTAATAAGGTGCTCTGCGTGTACAAAGAAATACTACTTAGGGGTAGGGGTATAGGTGTGATGTTCTAAAATCTAGATACCTGCAGTGTGCGGCATGAGACCGCATGACATGATGCTAATAATCTCGTATTTAATGATCATCAAAACTATTACGTTCACCGTAATATCATTTCAAACTCGTAACAAGTAGCTTGAGGAGTGCCTATATTCTTGGTATTTTATTCCTCTAGTAACATAATAATTACCTGTTGCTTTTATTTGTAAGCTTAATTTTGATTGTTGTATCGATGCCGACTCTTGGTGGACAAGTGCCACCTGACACCTGCATCAAGTATCCCCAGATTCGATGAGAAAATAATGAAATGGGGGAGTTGTGATTTGCTGGAAACTACATGGCGTGAATTAACTTGTCTTCATTGCAGAGAGGTCATTTGTGAAAGATTGTCGTAGGCCTACCTTAGGAATTATAATTAAATTACCGGTATGTCAAATGTGTGAGCTGTACTGGATGTGGGAAGTTGAAAGGCTTGTTGAATCCCACTAATTGGAAAAGACATGTCGATTCTTAGTTGTAAGCTCGTAGCTTCCAATAAAAAATTCAAGTCTCGGGCAGGAGATGTAAGTTTTAGTGCAGGAAGTGCGTCGTCATCGAATAAAACCTACAACTGGAGTACTTTCTAGTTTCTTTACAAAATCTACATGTAAACCCAAGGCAGTGCCTGTAACTCTTAATAAGATGGCTGATATTGAAGGTTAGTTACAAACTCGTGTGACGTGTGAGCCTCGTTTTTCAAGCCTCTCAAAAATGTGTTCTTTAGGCCTAACGAGTACATTTAAATGAAGCTAACATATAAGAATGTGTGACCAAAGTATAGTACGGTATTTGAAAGTTGTGATTGAAAAGAAAACATCGACATTTTATTTAAATCATGAGATAATATACCGGTAAGCCAAAATATTAATGTTTGAAATAGTAATATATTCTTTCTTTTCAACATCATTTAATAATTATTTTCGTTCTATAGGCAATTATATAGAACTTGATTGAGGTTTGTACAGGGATCGTTGTATACCGGTACGATTTTATTAGATAATTTAATTATATTTTATTGCGTGACTTGTGGTAGGCCTACATTGGAAATGAACAATAACGAGTTGAGTCTGCACATGATTACTTCTTAAAATACCGGTACAAAATATATAGCATCAGGCAACGTGATTAAATATATATATATATTTTTTTATCCAAAACAGTTTTTTTTTGTGATCACAGTGTTTTATTTTCACCGGTACTCGGGGTGTTGATTAGACTAGCGTTAGCAAATAAGTCTCTCAAACGCTTTTCCCCACTCTCTCTCTGTTTTTTTGTTTGTCTCCTCTCTGTAGACCAAACGGAGAAACTGATTGAATATGACACGTATAGGGGATAGGCCTAAGCATTATCGCAGAGTTTAAATTTCTGATATTCAATTTGAAAAAATGCCTATAAGATGAACATTGCTGAAAAAAATAAAATTGTTTTTGTCCAAAATAAAAAAACAATAATACTGGATGGAATGGAAGATGTAATAGCCTATAGTTTTGTCAATTTCCAACTTTTAGAGTCAACCATTTTGAAGAAACAAAATATAATGAGACCGTTTTTATATAAAACTACGATATAAATAATGGGTGCCGTGCATGTTTTAGAATCCAGATTAACACTCATGATCTTTGCAAACGAAAAATTTGAAGCTAACCATTTCACTTCTCATCTAATTTTGAGATGCAATAAATGTTCATAAACATGTTTATAAACAGAAATAGTGTGTAGTTATAAATTGTCATAAAAAGTATAATAGTGAAAAACTGTATAGGTAAGTGTTACTGAATTATATGCTTCTCATAAGTTGGCTGCCCTGCTCATCACTTGTAAGGATATCACTGAATAAAATTGCAACCAACCCAACATCAAAAAGATAAAAAAGCCGTCAAAATGATTGTGAGAAACAACGCCAAATAAAAAAATTCCCTGCGGGCCTAATGTGGGGGGGGGGACCTCCCCCCCACACCCCCCCATTGGGGTATATATATATATATATATATCTGTCTTTTTACAAAATCACCGACTTCGCGATAAATAGGGTGGGTGGGGTATATTTCTTCAAAAGGGTGGTCTAGCACCGGTCCTTGTAAGGACTTCAACACGCCACTGCATAGGGGTAAAGGAAGACGTATTGATAGGGAGATGCCTGTAATAAAGACATGTAGTGTTAGGGGCAAGGAGGTAATGGGAAACATGATAGAAAATAAATCGAGGCCTAGTGCTTGAATTGAGTGATTGGTGATGGGGGAGGAACTAGGGCTAGGAAAGGACCTAGGTTAGATAAAGTCAGCGTATGCGGAGAGTGGTGGTTTCACTGGGACCCACTATAGTTCAAGGAGTAGGAGAGCAGGGAGGGGGGAAGCTTTCACCTTGAATAGATGTAGCTAGGATGAAGGAAGAGCTAGAACAGGTTAGGGAGGAGGATGCTGCAGGAAAGGGGGTGATCATTCACGTAGAGACGAATGCCATCAGTGGTAGGGAGGGGTAACAATAATAATGAGTCTTTATTAGCAATGTTTGCTAATAAGTTGAGCAAGGTCAAGTTTGTGCAGGAGATGGAGAGGTTACCCTGATGAAAATTCTACTTATACATGTCTATAGTGAGTGTAGCTTGTTTTAGGTTTGGGCAGGGTGATTGCTAGTGTGATTTTTTAACGTAATGATATGCAATGATAAACATCAATATTAATATCTCGTGTGATCTATTAGCGGGCTTTCCCTGATGAGTTGGATTGCTTTCGGTAAGTTGCAGTTTTCCCCTGACCTTTCAACTTGAATTACTCATCTACTAGGCCTATTATTTGTAAGGTTGATCATCGTACAGTACTTCGAACTTTGTTATGTTCGCTTTGTTCTTATATGATTATTATTACAAGCAGGGATGAGAACTGGAACCCTGAACCAGAAGAATATATATCTTCTAGAACTGGAACCTAATTGTTTTCATTTTACGAGATCTAGAAACTTGATTTTTTTCTATGTTCCATGTGGTTTCAAAAGCCTCTTGAATTCACTTCCTCATCTCATGAATGGTAATTAATAATTTCGAATGCTTTATGAACGAACAAGAGCCACAATAAAGAGCCATTTTATTGAAATAGCTCTTATTTGGAAAAAATGAGTGGTTTTTCATTTTCAAATATCAATCCATTCCAATATCCCAAACGAGTAATATATAATATATAAGAATTGTCTTGAGTAACTGGATATTGAACTGAATAGAACCTATAAAACTCACACCTTGACACTGATTTGTAAATTGAAGCTAATACCCTTATTTTGTCTTACAGGTGGAACTAAGGTTTGGTCCCTGATTTCCAGCTATTCAATGCAGTCTGGAGTCGAGCACACACTTGGCCGCCAGAAAACCTCACTTGTTTAATGGTGGTCTAGTTCCATGGGGTCAATTCACAGCTGATGGCTACGCGACATCAGTGTTCTTTGTTTGGAGCAAACTAGACGTCAGTGTCATTACAAAGGCAAAATATCACAGGTAGTAAATGGGGCCTTCTGCATCAATTGTTCATGTTTCAGAAGAAACTCTTCAAATTGATCAATAATTTCACAGCTATAGGCGTACACTACCGTAGCGGTTAGAGACAAGAAGAGTTTGAATTTTCAGAATTTTGAATTATTAAAATATTCAACTTACAACATTGTATCCTCCATACCTGGAGTCAGGAACTGAGTTTACTTTGAATTGAGACAAACTTCAAATAACCCGTGTTATCAATGAGGGCTTTCTGTACTGTACTTGAAACAAACTTGGAGTCGGTTGCACATTAGTCTTGGTCGTAGTGATTTTCCTAACTACTGTCTGTATTATGAAAACCTCACCGACTCGCCATTCTCCGTGAAATCATTACGGGTATCAATACCTAACCATCCCTGTGACAATAGCTGGGAGGAGTTACAGGCGTGCTAATCAGCTGATGAGTAAGAAATATTCATATTTAGAGTCCACAGGAGTTGACAAATTGCAGTGTCAAAATCGTATACACATACCTTCTAAACCGCTCGCTCGATATACACCAAATCTGTTATGGTAGTAGGGGGCCTACATGAAGAATGAATCTGTTTCCTCTCTTGACACTTTTTTTCACCATCATTTTCACTACCTCAAACTTGATAAAGTGACAAGATTTTTCATTTATGAAAAATCTAATGTTGAAACATGAAACAATCCTTTATGAAAACATATTGAAAGTTTCATATTACCGGTATTACCTTTTCTGGCTCACTCATGACTGCCTATACAGTACGCTTAATGCATGTTCTGCCGTTTTTACGCTCGATCTTTGAATATGTGATACTTTTAACATATCTTATAAGATATGTTGAAATTACTCGTTGATTAAATTTTTTAAACTAATTGAATTGATAATTACAGGAGCCCGAGTTCAGGAGTTTCGGGAGCCAGGTTCCGGAGTCTCCTGCGTCTCGGTGGAGGGAAATCGGAGTGGGGGCTATCAAGCGACACGTGTAGCAGACTGACCACGCACATGATAGTAGACTAATGACCAGCGCTGTACAAGGCCTGGGCCCTCGAGGCCGGGGCCCAGGGCGTCAAATTCTCAAGTTGCGTCGGCCTCTCAAAAATAAATAATAAGTAAGTAGCCTACCGGTACTTCGAAAAAATTGTATATTTTCATATAATAATTATGTATTAACGTCTTGAGGTACCAACTAATGCATAGAGAGCATTAAAAACAATGGTCTGTGTTGGTATAGTTTCTTCTAGTGTACAATCATAGAGTAATGAAATTCTTAAAGAGGTCCAACGCCCATGTTGAAATATCTGCGCTAAATTGAGAGCAGTTTGAATGTTTACTTTTAGCAATTGAGCTAGAGAGAGCGGTAATTTTAGTTGGTCTCAGCCAGACCTACGATCACTAGGGTCGCTTCTTCAGAGCTGGCTGAGATATATTCCCCTCTCTCTCTAGCACTCGTCATCACTCTCGGCTGTGCCATGTTGCCATTCTTGACAGTATTTCTGTCAACAGACCACTTCATGAACATGAGGTGGTGAGTTCACGTGTTGTTTATTATAGGCCTACATACAAACGATAGAAGCGTGAAATCATTTTGCGCCCATGTTCCTGTCCGTGTACTTTGCCATAGTTGTCGACGTTTGTGGATGTTTTCAGCATATGGAGGAGGCAGGCAATAAAGAGAATAGTAAGAAAGCTGAGAAAATAAAATGAACGAAGACTAGATATGGGGAGAAAACAGAAAAGTGACAGGAAAATTATAAAATGAAGTACAAATGCAACGCTCAGTACTCCCTCCAGGGGCATCGGAACGTTTTGAAAGATAGCGGTGGGGGGGGGGGGGGCAAGACCAATTCCTGACCACGGGGTCACGGTGGGGGGGGGGGACTCTTCAAAGCACCACAAATATTTGAGTTGTTCAAGGGGTTTTCTAGAATCATTTCGTTTTTTGTCACAGCTGATTTCACGGAAAAAATGAAATCTCTGTAAATTTTTTTTTACCAGTGACGTCGCTAGAATTTGTGTATTGGGGGGCGCAGAGGTTACACAAATAAAATGACCGCCCAGGGGGAAACCAGCCGTGCGTGAGAAGGGGTCTCCTAGCAGAGCCCCGCATGAATTTTTGAAAATATGGATATTTTTTCAAGTGATTTCTGCGATTCACAAATGTTTCGGAGTCTTATAATTGAATCGTGGACATTTTCGAAGTTTTACTTTTGCGATTTCTCCCAGCAAAGCCCCGCAGGTAATTTTTCGAAATGAGCCCATGTCATTTTTCAAGAGAATTTTGATATTTACAAGCAGTTTTGGAGTCCAGTGATTGAATCACTGTGGACATCACCAAAGTTATTTTCAATTGTATAATCATTATGGACATTTTCGAAGTTATTTTCGCGATTTCTCCCGGCAAAATTCCCAGCAGTGATTTTCTTGGAATATGGTCATTTTTCAAGTTATTTTTGCGATTCACGAGCAGTTTTGAAATCTGATGATTGAATCATTATCGAAGAAAAAAGAAGTGTAAAGTATATTAGAGTGTATACTGATACAATTCATATGAGAAGTAATAATATTTCATTGTTTGTTTATTCGTGGGTCAACATTATTTTTTTAAAGGGGGATAGATTATTGAGTGGGCGCAAATGTCGATTGGTGGGGCACACGCTCTCCCTTGGACACCCTATAACGACGTCCCTGTAATGTTTTTTATGGATGCATTCGTAGTTAATCAAAAATAATTGAATGAGCGTAATCGAACAGGTAATTCTACCGTACCTGTTTGAACAAAAATATTTTTTTCGTTCGCACCCCACACTTCAAACAGAAGCAAAGATTTCGATATTTGGCATATTATTTAACTTGATATTGTATAGTTTTGAGGCGTTTTGAATACTTGTTTCGCGATTTTTCAGATGTGACGTCGTACAACCTTACAAAAAGAAAGTATTACTTGGGCCTACTTCCTGATTTTTTCCAATAATTTTTGAATGAAACAGGCTGAAATTTTGTGTTTGTGGTTGGTAAGTATATTTTTCCGCAATTATGAGAATACCGCGATTTCACACTTCAGTAGCGTCTTCGTCAATCAACCAAATGATGTGCTTTGTGAGCCGCTTGATTTTTTCATATTGTGCGATAACATGGGAGCAAAGAGAAGATGCTACAGCCGAGCCCTTGAAAAATGGAAATGGGGTAAAAGCGCTCCTTACAATTCCGATCAAAATATTGGCAATTTGTTCAGTACTGGTACGCGGCTAGATTATAGAGCCCATCGGGACTAATCAGCAAAATAAGGACAAAAGGAATGAGGGGAGTCACGCTGTGGCTTACAGCCAGACGGAAAATGTACAAGAGCAATAACAATTCTCGTGATTTTCAATAATTTACTACATCTCAATCCCTCTTGAGTGTCATGAAATAGCTATTTCGTAAGTGTACAGCAAATTCACGGTCATCCTCGAATATTCACAAAAAATGTTTTGCAAAATCTTGAAAGGTCTTGCCCCCCCCCCCCCCCTTGGCCAAAAGTTAGGGGGGAAATGCCCCCCCCCCCCCCCCCCCGGTTCCGACGTCAGTGACTCCCTCCATATACTCCTGTCACCAAAAAGCTTGTTTTCTCAATTTTTATTATCTGTATGTTCTTCTTTTTTATTATCTCCATTTTCTCCAATTTGTTATTAATTGTTTTATCACAATATTGGTTTCCTCAGTACAATATTTGTCGATTCTCCATGTTCAGGGACATGTTTTGAGTTTCTCGTCATTTGGCCACTTTGTCGGACCTTTGGGCTATGCTGCGTGCAAAACTACATAGAAAATGTGAAGATGGAGCCCGATTTCTTTCTGCTCATTTGATAACTGACGATCAAGAATCTAGTTTGGAAAATTGCTAATAATCTCACCACTATTCTGATAACATGAGTGATAAGATATAGTGGAAAAGGTATACTGATGGTGCCCCTTACATATAAACCTATAATTGCAAGCTAATTTCAAATATTGCAATTTGTTCAGAATTAATAACTATACTTGGGGGGGCAATAATTATCGGGTGAAAAACTGTATATCCAACAATATTTAGGCCTCATGCACATAATACCATAGATTGAAGAGGGTTCACTCTTCCCTCTCACTCTTTGCTATATGCTTAAAGGGAGCAATTGACCACTAGTGATAGGCGTGGCTTATCGGCAGGCTACCTTGATCTATACTTCATGTGGGCATTTAGAGATACTCTGATAGGCTATGCTAATTTTCCCACATAACAAAGTACAAACAGCCCATTTGATTGGATGTTTTGTGACGTTTGTGGGCGAGTCAATCACTAGTCGTCAATTCATTATAGGTCGCCGGAAGCAATTTATTTGCTCCCAGCTGGGTCACCCATGTTGATAAGGTATCTGGAGTGAGGGTCCAGACCAAGTTAGGACCGTCGGTCGAGTGGGTTCCACTTTGGTGACCAGAGTATATAGAGGGAATACTGAACCTTGAGTTGGTATTTTCATTTCATTTCTTTTTCTTTTCACTTTTCTTCTCTTCTATATCATCTTATCTTAATTTTCTAGCTCTTTTATCCCGCTCCCTCCATATGCTTGAAACATCCACAACCGTTGACAACTAGGGCAAAGTACACGGACATGAGCAGAGGCTCCAAATGACCTCGCTGTCGACGCACCTCCCAACCCTAACACTAACTAATTAGTTGCTTCGAGAGAAAATATATTAAAAACACTGCAGTCAAACGGTTACCACTTGGACTCAGTATAACAGTCATATGTATAAGAACAGTGCATTATTCTAGGAAAATGAGAAAATTTAATTCAAATATAATGGAGGCATCATTTACAAAGAATTTCTTAGTGAAATGGACAAACAAATTGAAATTGTTATAAATTGAAATGTTTATTTCAAATATAGACTCAACATTTTGCTCTGAAGTTACAAGGGTGACGGTCAAAGTACCCGTGTGAGGTGAGGTGATGGATATTACGGTGTACTGTACACAACTCACAAGCCATCACTTCTCAAGGAAAAGTCAATATAATCAGTAATTATTGTTACTTATAGTAATTAATTGAAGGCATATACTGGTATGTACGTAGACAAAGTTGAGATCTGCAGAATTAGGAAGGAATATTTACAATCTGTATAATATAAGTGATATTAATGAAATTCTTTTGGAAACATTTTTATCAGAAACACATACTCGAAAGTGAACGAGATTATTTGCGCCTTGAAACCCTAATATTCATTAAAATGATGTCTTGTATAATCTTGATGAATGAACAGATGCTATTTCCTCGTTCTTCACTTCTCGAGCATGGAATTGCTTTCGCATCTATTCATAGGCCTACAGTAAAGCTATACACATGAATGCTGATAATGTACAAATGTGCGGGTGTCAATGCGTATTCACGGGCAGAAGGCTTGAACCACCCGTGCGCTTGTGTTGTGGGGTTACGGGAGACGGTCGGGCAGAAACTTCATTGCTCGTAGTTATTTATACCTATGCATAGCGAAAATGTTGGACAGGCTGGCCGGTGAGGAATGGACTTGTTGAAGAGACCCTTGGCCCGCAGAGGGCGGGGGATGGTCACACCTAGCGATCTACGTCACCATAAGGTTGAAGCGGCAACCATGTAGAGCGAGGAAAGAAATCATATTTACTCGACATTAGCGCTTGTAGTTCTGGCTGCGACGAACTAATCGGACATATTCTCTCTCTCGCACCATCGCTCTGTCTCACTCACTCACTCGCTCTTTTCTCAAGCGCAGATATTTTCCCATAAGCGTTGGAGCTCTTTAAAAACTTCATTACTCTATGGTACAATATATAGTCTTGCCAATAGTTCCAGATTTTTGTTTTGCCGTTCAACAAATTTCAATATCATTATTTCAAGTGCGTCGTTAAACCCAATATAAATGATTAAATATTATTTCGATATGTTATTTAGTAGGCCTAACGATCAAAGTTTATGGAATGATCACTTATTGATAGGTCATAGTAATAGCCCAACACGATAATTGTAAATGTGCTTTTGAATAGAAACCTAGTGCTCGTCATATTTATGAAATAGTGCACCACCGGTACAGTGAAACCTCTATGCATCATTCCCAAATCCATCGTTTTCCTGTTGTGTCATTCATTTTTCATCACCCCTTTCCCATGTAATCAATGCTACATTTTCCTGGATGGATTGTTTTATTTTCCTGGTCCCTTGAAAAACGATGGATAGAGGTTACACTGTATACTGAATTAATTACTATACTCGGGGGGGGGGGGGGGGCGGCTAAAGAAAAGTCGGGCCTAGGGGCGCAAAATATCTTGATATGGTCCTGCTGATGACTCATATATAACCCAGACTTTGAAAATGAAGGATTCTCATCTACAGTAAAAAATAAGGTCATAGAAACCATATACTGGTGTCAAAGTTCATTGTTTTTTTCTTTTAAATAATGTAAATGGGTTGGTCACATCGCCCTTGTAATGTGCCTCGTCCAAACAATCCTACTTTCATCCACAGTCTAAAATTGGGGTACAACGATTGCATATCAACTTCCAATGTAAATAAAGGAAGTATTAGGTTAAATCTATACGGATGAGGATTGTTATGATTCTAACTTGATATGCAAGAATGAAATGACTAACCACCCTTGGTAGCTCGGTCAGCTGAGGCACTGCTTCAGAAACTGAGGTCACCATTGGGCGTGGGTTGGAGTCCCGCATAAGGGTTTGGTAAACGTCCTTTCACTTATTTATCATCACATCATAAGCTGCCTTTCCATAATCATGTTTACGAAACGAAATTAATCATTAGCCAATCACAGGCCCGAAAACCACTAGGAGTCCATGTTGAAATTTCGCAACATGGCAGCCAAGGCGAGTTGGGTCAAACTCAACTTTTTTTCCAAATGGCAGAAATAGAATAATATAATAGTTTCCAGGTTCTACTCCTATGATCGCTAGTGTCTACTTCCATTTACGGTACATCGAGTGCTTCGACCGTCAAATCTTGTTCGTGTCAATAATAGTGAAAATGTTCTTTTCTCCTAAACTTCTTATTAAGATGGTGCGGAAAAGAAGGATTCTCTACAATGTATCTTTAGAGTCCTTCGTTAATAGGCAGGAGAAAGACCGTATGTGGCGAGAAATCGCCAACAAATGTTATGATAATGATTATGATTGATTTTATGATTATGATTATCCCACCAGGATGCGGTAGAATCACTACTCAGTTCAAAATGAAGTCACTAGGATGCGCTAGAATTGCAAAATTATTTTGCACATTATGGAAACAGCTATGCGAATTCGTCACTCAAAGTTTCGCAGTCATTTTTCGTATGTAAAGCTAGCTATAGCTTTATATTCACCTGCTCATTCGTACCCCCGTATAACCTAGCTGTTAGTGGGGTGTTAATCAAACAATAATTATCATCATTAAAATGGTTTGAAATTGAATATTATTGAATGTTGGATTTTTTTTTTGTTACAGTCAATGGCCTGCTGCTGCATGGATCGGTGTCATGTGGAGCGGGGGTGGGGGGGACTGTGTGAAATGTATGAAGATAAGCCTTGCTTTCACTTGAGAATGAATCAAGACGCTGACGACGTTGTGGCTTACTATGACAGTTGCGTGGAGGAAGATTTCAGTCAGCAAGACTTGAGAGTTGTTGGAGGAACAAGGAAATTCAGAGGTATTTATGTTGATAATGACATCGTCACTAGTGAACTCACGTCTATTGATGATGTTCACGTGGACAATAATAACAACAGTGGACAATCGCTATTTCGCTAGAATCAAGGGGTGTGTGTGTGCGATCCCATGCGATTCATTTGACAAGGTTCATACATGACAATGCTTTCACTTGGGAATGAATCAAGATCTTTCAGTAGTAAGTGATATAATCCTCAAGATTTTGGTGGATATCTAGAGTAGATATTTGGAGAAAACTGCACTCAAGAAAATCCTGGCTTCACCGATAGACAGAGAAATCAAAGCACATATCATTCCCAGGAAGATCATCAAGACGCCCTGAGCTGTATGGTCTCCCAAAAATACATGTATGCCTGGCATACTGCTACAACTGATTGTTAGCTCAGATGACTCGCCGCTCCAGGAATGTGTGGGCCTCGTGGCACAGCAACTACAACTCTTCGCAGAAGAAAGAGCGTCACACGTGTGCAATGCCAGCCATATGTTGGAACTCGTGAAAGACTGAGTACTGCTTTCTCATCACTTGCTTGTCAGTTTTGACTTGTTGTCATTATTCACACAAATACTGGTGAACGAAGCTCATAAAAGAAAAACACAAACCGTCAAAATACGTAACAGACTTAACAGAACACTGCCTCTCAAATACATTTTCTATGTATGATGGTCAACACTATAAACAAGTTGGAGGAGTGCCCTTTATCACCAGTGATAGCAAATATTTACATAAACGACTTTGAGACCAGAGCACTATAATCTGCGCCTCTTAAACCCGACCTATGAGTCAGGTCCTTAGATGATACGTTTGTCATCTGGACCTACAGACTGAACCGCCTGAATGAGTTCCTAGCACATCTCAACAGCATCCATCGAAAGATCCAGTTCACGTTGGAAATAGAAACACACGGCCAACTTTCTTCCTTAGATGTGTGTGCTTTGAGACGAAAAGACGGATCACTTCGTCACACAGTCTGTCGCAGGCCATCTTATTTAGACTGCAGCTTCACACCACCATCCTACACAGCTCAACTCGGTCACCAACACACTTGCCACTCAATCAAAGAAAATAGCGAACAAGGGCAATGTGAACGAAGAGCTCGGATACAACACTGCTATCCATGAATATATATATATTCTCTGTATAACATCAACAAGGCATTCCACCACAAAACCAAGACTAACAACAAAGAAGAGAAAGAGAAACCTCTCGGTACTGCTTTCCTACCTTACGTCAAGGGCACAACGGATAAAGTAAGCAGGCATTTGCTCAAACACAACATTAAGACGACCTCTAGGTCTTGACAGAAAAATTAGAACCTTACAGAGAAGCGCTGAAGACCAAGTACCCCTAGAGTCACAGGGCGTCTACGAGGTACCATGTGGCTCGTGTGAGCAGGTATTTATAGGCCAGACGACCAGGCGAATATCGGCCAGGGTTAAAGAACACACGATCAGTAGCACGTGATGAGGAAACCTCACCACTTGCCCAGCATGCCAAATTAGGTCACAAGACCAACTTCGACAATGCATGAATGCTGGCACAAGAGAAACATTTCTACACACGAGTCTATCGTGAAGCAGTAGCCCGCAAAGCCTCAACTATAGAGATGACGCTAGCAGGCTACCGGAGTCTTGAAAACCACCATACTGATATACCTTACGTACTGTCTCAAACTACTTTATTATTACAACTAAAGTTGTACATTAGTTATAATTTAAACTTATGGTCATTAAGGAAACTAAAAACCAGTGCCACCACCTTGGGGCTGGATCTACTAGCCACTCGTTCATGCAGAAAGGTCTTTGGTATCCTGGACGTCCTACTTTATTGAGAAGAATATTTCTTTTGCTATTTAGTAACTCACATTCCAATATAATGTGATCTAGGGTCTGAACTCGTATATCTGGACATAGACATAATCAGTTTCGCTCATTCCTATTCTATGTAAGTGTTGTTTACTGCTGCAGTGCCCCATTTGCATTCTAATGAATGTTGTTATAGCTGGTTTCCTAAGGTTAGTTTAGTGAAACCACAGTTCCTTCCCCACTGTTGGTTGGATTCTATTATCATGGCTGAGGTGGCACCTTACATGTTCTCCACATGTTCTCCCTTTTCTCAGTTACAATTTGCTTGATCTGGACTTTGATTTCTAGTTTGTCGTTTACTGGTGCTTGGTTTTCAAGTTGATCTACTGTCTCGTTTCTTCTTATCCCTACGTAGCTAGGCACCCATGTTAATATTATATTGATCTCCTTATTTTGTAGTTGGTAAATTCAGTCACTGATCCTTAGAATAATTGGGCTCACTTTGCTGATATTTACTGCTCTTTACAATGCCAGCAATGTCCTCTGAAGTTCTTGGGAACAAACTTTATTAAGTATTTGGTCTCTAGCATTTTCGTCTACCAGTGATCGGAATCCACACTTAACAGCTTGTTGTTTCAACCTTATTGGAAATTCATCCACACTTTCCCTTTCCATTTGACTGAGTTCCAGAGGATCAATTCTTTAATAGAGAACATATTTTATTAATGGTGTGAATTTGGCTGTCATTGCTTCTACTTACTGCCATCTCATACACATTTTTATCCTCAGGTTTCTACTGTACAGTACAATCTTGATGGTACAACGTTGAGGGGCGACAGACAGCTAAATCGTCGTATTATTACGATCGTCGTTATGAATGGAAATTGATCACTTTTTTATTTTTAAAATATAGGAAGATAAAGGAGTCGGGAAAATGAATTACAGTGAAAAATTGTCCTCAACAGTCAACATATGTTGTAGTCAATACAGTTACGCATGTACATATAACAATGATAATAATTACATATGAGAAAACTAGCTATAATTGATTAATTATTGACTGTTGACATTGGTTCTGTATCTGTTGACACTGAAATCAAACTCGTTTTCCCTTTCCGTCAACCCTCAACACAGACGGACGGTTGTCTCTGATACACTATTCAGCCAGATGTCTCGACCCCGTTGACACGTGTTATGCTAGTTCATAAACCTCAAGGTTACACCACTTCACAATGAATAGATGCAATGAATAGCATGTTTTCCCAGTAGGTGCCAGGGAGATGGGGGGCACTACTTGAAACTCACTTGAAAAAGTCAGAAATTTTCTGTTGCTCGACTCTTTTATCATTTAATAAAAACATGGTGCTCTGCACATTCAACACATTTGCCATGTCCTTATCTGTAACTTTGTGGCTTATTTCTTCAAGGTTTGAAAACTTGTTCTTGATCAACCGTCCAGGTGAATTCATTCTCCTTTTTCAGAAGTACAGTAGAACGTCGGTTATACGACTTTGAGGGGACTGAGGAAAATAATCGTATTAATGGAAAATCGTATAAATGATTGATGGATTATATTCAATGTTTCAACAACTAGTCACATTTTATCAACATTAATACACCCATATGTAGTATAAATGTGTCAATATACATGGTAATAATTATTCAGTCAGTGGAACTCACACTAAGCAGGGTTTGCTTAAAGTTATCTTTCATTACTACTTGAAAAAGTCTGTCATAACTCTCTGTTTAGAAGCTTTAGTCTTCACTCGGTACAATAAGTTGCACATCTTTGACAGCAACAGCTGTTCTGTTTCACTCAATACGCTATTCAACAAGTAGGACTGCATACATTCGAACCCAGCCACTGCAGCATTGAAAGTGGGAGGGGCTACCTCAACTCTATCTCTCTCTCTCTCTCTCTCTCTCTCTCTCTCTCCAAGTCGCTTCGACGCGTCTAATTGGTCTACTGAAATGACGCGATGTCACTCACAATGATTGACTGGTTTTTCAAGTTTTGCACTCAAAGCTTGGGTTTTTACGGCTTTTATGATGAACATCCGATGGAAACATCTGACTGGGATTATTGAAAAATGCAGGAAGGGACCAGAAATTGAGGCGTATATACGAAAAGTCGTAAATAAATGAGTTGTATAACAGAATAAATTTAACATGTAGTCTTATGGAGAATGGTCGGGCCCACCTAAAGAAGTCGTACAAGTGTAAAAAAACGTATATATGAGAAACGTAGAACCGACGTTCTACTGTAGTTGTAGTGGAAATGTCTTGTCCGATAGATTCGGAATGTATTTTCCTAAGAACTTTACCATTCCAAGGAAACGCTGCAAATCTTTCTTGTTTACAGGTGTAGATACCTTTGCTATTGCTTCTACTTTTGACTTATGTACTGCCAAACCATCTGGAGTGATTTGGTGTCCAAGGAAGTTAATATTGTTGGTGGTAAGCTGTAACTTGTCTCTAGAGAACTTAACGTTCAAAACCCTTGCTCGTTCGAGAACTTGCAATAGCCGTTCGTTGTGCTCAGCCAGATCTTTACCATGAATTAGAACATCATCCATATAACTGGTGACTCCTTCAAGGTTCTGTATTACAGTGTGTGTTTCCTTCTGCAGAATTTCAGGTGCACTGTTTATCCCGAAGGGAAGCCTCGTGAAACGAAACCTACCATACGGAGTCACCATTGTGCATAATTTGGAACTCTCCATTGTCAATGGTATCTGCCAAAATGCAGATGATATATCTAGAACAGTGAAAGCTTTAGCTCCCTCCAGTACGGTGAATACTTCTTCTGAAGTAGGTATTGGGTAATGCTCTCGTTTCACATATTTATTAAGTGATCTCGGATCCAAACAAATTCTGAGTTTTCCGTTAGGTTTATTGACCACAACCATTGGATGAACCTAGTCTGTAGGACCGTCTTCCTTAACTATCACTCCCTTTTCTAGCATTCTGCCCAATTCCTCTTTAACCTTATTTTTCAAGGATATGGGTATTTTTCGAGACGCTGCTATGTTAGGAACAGCGTTCTCATTAAACTTTATGTCATAAGTTCTTGTTACCTTGTCTAAGCCATGGAAAACATCTGAGTATTCCTGAATAATGTCTTTTGCAGTCCTTGTTTCTGTGTGACATCATGAAGCCTTTTGACAAGACCTAAAGCTACACATGCTTATATGCCCAAGACGGGTGGTGAGGCCTTCCTTGCTATATAAAAAGCAAACGTACCTTTACTTTCTCTTACTGCACACTGCAGACTGCATTTTCCTTCGTGTTGGATTTCATTCCTACTGTACGAGAGTATACTACTCGACGATTTCTGCAATTCGGGAGAGTTGGTGATTTTTAAATACTCTTCATATGGCAACAGGTTCACTGCTGACCCTGGATCCAACTTGAAAAGAACCATAGCATCTTCCACTCGAACATCTTGGAACCACTCAAGTTTCTTCCACAGAGTATACGTTCAGCGAATCTATACCGAATTCTGATTCAGATTCCGTATGTGATTCTTCTAGATCTACGACATGGACTTTTGATTTGCTGTTGAAACCACTTTTTGAATCTGATACAGGTTTTCTTCTAGGCTTGTCATCTCTGTGGTACTGTGAAGAAGACTGGTTACACATTTTATAAAAGTATTAGGCTTTTTACATTTATGACAGGTAACCCCATATGCTGGACACTCGCGTATTTTATGCCTTGTGCCGCACCTAGTACAAGGAGTCTTATCTTGGTCTCATTTTCTACCTTTTTTCTTAGAATATATGGTAGCTACCCCACTTGTGTCAGCCCTATCCATTACCCGTGCCTGCTTCTTGGAATCCTCATTGGCTCGACACAGATTAATGGCCTTATCCAAAGTCATGTTATGATCTTTTAATAATCTTTCACGTATGCTCTGGTCTATAAGACCTCTGATCAGACGATCTTTTATCAATCCCTCTGTTAAATGCTCTAACTCGCAGTCCTTAGACCACTGCCTTAATACCATGACATAATCATCTATTGATTGATGTTTTTGTTGGCATTTAGCAAAGAATAAGTGTCTTATATATGTAGTATTCTTGTAAGGCATATAATATTTGGTTAATGCCTCCAGAGCTGGAAGATTATTCAATGTATTGTACACTGCTGCCTCTGCATCTCCAATGTTGTGAAGAAGGTCTGCTATTTGTTTCTTCATGGGTTTTTCTGTGATGTCTGATGCATCACAGTAAAACTCATACCTTTGTTTCCACCTGGTCTACGACTCTGCTGGATGTGTGCCGGGCTCGAAAGGTTTTGGAGGTTTATAATTTGACATGTTTGAAGGTCAGTCAAGGTGATCCAGCTACGTCTGTCCAACGATGTTTGCGTCATTACAGGTTGCTCGGAATATTTCCGTTTTTCTCTCTATTCTGTGGATAGTATTTCACCTTTTTCCTTGTATTTAATGTGTTCCCGACCGATTTACTCTGACACCATGTTGTGTGCTTTATTTATTGTTTGAAGATTAAATATTTATTCACCGGGCGAATACACTTACACTTTGAATTACCGAGCAGACATCTTGTATTTGTCCGTCACCATGTTTTATGCAGCGCCACAGGTGTGTGCGCGGTCAACTAGGAATATATTAAAATAATCTAGTGCTACTCATGACACTACTGGTATCCAATATATTCGATGTCATGCTCGGACCTCTCTCCAACAATTTCCTCTGAAGTTCTTGGTAACGAACTTCATCCAGTATTTGGTCTCTAACATTTTCGTCTACCAGTAATCCGAATCCACAGTTAACAGCTTGTTGTTTCAACCTTATCAGAAATTCATGTACACTTTCCCTTTCTTCCCATGGCAGTGGTTTTGCTAGCTAGATAGTAGATTGGGACAGTCGGAATCTCGTTGACTTTCCATCTGACTGAGTTCTCGAATTTCAATTGTTTGATAGGAAACATATTTCATTAGTGGTGTGAACTTGGCTGTCATTGCTTCTAGTTCTCGAACAATATTCATCTCAGGTTTCTCTTCCGATTCAGGTAAAGTAAATAATATGTCTTGTGGTATCATTCATCCTTGAGAACACAATACTGCTCGTTTCCTTCTGTAATCATTTATACTTTTGCTTTTGAAGCAAAATCCCAATGCACGTGATGAACCTGTTCATTCCGGTCCAATTGCTATAGGATTGCCCTCTGCCTTGAAAGCTGGTAACCCTTCATCATCTGCCATATTTCCACTTTTGAGTATATGTAGATATCTTGAATCAAATCGATGTACACCTCATCGCCACTTTGTAGTATAAAGTTGGTGAGTGGGTATGATCATGTGGTTTGATTTCGAATGTCTTGCGCAAACGTTGGTAGTTGATGTAAATAATTTTTCATCACTGTGTCTTTTGTTTGTTTTGATACATTCTGAATCGTAATTGCTATCTGTCTTCTGCTCTGTTATACCTCTATCTGATGAAGTCCATTCTTATGTAAATCCTGGGGTTCTTTCCTCGAATATTTCGAGGCTTTTAGAAAACGTTGTTGGTTGTGTTTGATCATGAGGTTCAATTCCAAATGTCTTGCGTCGACTTTGGTGTGATAGGTTATTCTTTATCACTGTGTCCTTTGTACGATTTGGTACATTCGGTATCGTTGTCGCTATCTATCTTTTGTTCCGTGATACCTCTACTAGTTGAGGTTCACTCGCATAAAAGTCCCGGATATTTTTCCTCGAGCATTTGAAATCTTCAAGAAAAGTTTGGTGGGCTGGGAAGATTATGAAGTTCAATTTTGACTGTCTTGTGTCAACTTTTGTAGATTCTGTGTATAATTTTCTATTCACCAGATCCTTGGGTTGACCTTGTTCAGTCTGTGTTGTAATTGCCTTCTATCTTCTGATCTGTGATACCTCTGTCCAATGAGGTATACCCACACAAATATCCTGGGCTCTTTTCCTCAAATGTTTGAAAGTTCTTGGATAAGGTTGAGTGGATATGATTTTCCAAATGATAATCATCATCTGCAATATTCCACTTTTAAACAGATGTAGATATCTTGAAACAACTCATTTACATCCTTATTGCCACTTTATACCATCTTACATATCAAAATGGAAGATATTGAGTATTCAAATACCTGTTACTGTATCGATGAGCACGCGACAGATATATTTCACGGGCCATGTCTGCTTGTCATGGTTGCCAACAGCAAACTGACTCGAGTGCTACCAGTACACTACACTTTGTATTTGCGCATGCGGTCTGGTGTTACCACACTTCACTGGCCTATGATTTTTGGCCAAGTAATGGGACGGTTGTCGCGTCATTTTCAGAAAGTTTCTCTACCGTAACTTTCAGAGCTAGGGGTGTCGATCCATGTGGTCCTGGCTTGTAATTGTTCCTTTCAGTTATGTTGGCTTTCACTTCTTTTGCTATTGTCAGCCCTGAGCTCAGGTATTGTACCTGTGGTTGTAGGACTGGGTCTATTCATGTGTTATTTTCATTGTGTTTATTGTTTTGTTAGGTTTTCATCGGTTGCATTCATTGCTTTTATGTTACTGTGACAGGGTAGCGATGGTTGGCACTGTTTCTTGTTCATTTATTCGGTTGCTACAATCTTTGTTAGAGGTGTCTATTACTTCGATCACATTGCGCTAGCACGCTGATTAGCCTACAATAAAAATCCACATCTTTCACGCCAAAATCCAACCTGTCTTGAATATTTTCTTCTTAGCTCACGGATTTGGAGTCCCGTGTTGCTGCCAGCTGCCTCAATCTGTTGATGTACTGGATGATGGGCTCAAACTGATTTCACTCAGAAGAATAGAACACGGACCTCTCATAGATTGGGTTTCATAGAGGCTCGAAATAGTCAGTCAGCTCGTTCAGAATACTGTTAACTCTGCCCCTGGCAGCTTCTGTCGTTGTTGAGTGCTTGCAGTTATTCGCAACAAGTCGGTTGGCAGTTGACGAACACACACACGTTTTCTCCGTTCAGTATTTTTCTCTCGTGCTGACACACTGGTCATTTTATGTGACGTTTCCAAAAGAATAACAATCACACGCAATAAAGTGAATACAATGGCATTTTTGTATCAGCTGATGAAACTTTGAAGTCTCCACTCTTCCGATGAAACTCATCATTGATAGGTTGGATAATAATCTAAAGCATTGTGCACCCATTCCTGACCTTGAGGTGGAAACTCGAACCTTTTCATCTTTGTCCAATACATCTAGTTGCTATTTCATGGTCCTCCCACTGCTGCCTGAATATTGATCAGTTTTCAGTAGTTGTCTCTACATCGACAATTATCTTCTCTGGATGTGAGTGATGGTGATAGTGTACGCCCTTCCTTTACTCGCTGAAGAAGAATCATCTACAGGTACAACTTCCTCTGAATGTTTCTTTTGCCTTGTCAACACACTTTCTCGAAATGGTTGAAACGTTTGCATTTTGCGCATTTTTTTCCATATGCTGGGCATGCTCCCCTCTTCCTTTTATGTGATTTGACACAATAATGGCATTTGATCATCTCTCTTTCATATTGCTTTGATTGCTTTATTTGTGTCCTGGGCCTATTAGACTTGTTTTTGTGGTAATCCACATCCACGGGCTCTTACTTATTTAGCCTCGCCATGTGTGTGTCTGCCAACTCTGCTGCTTGACAGATAGCGCTTGCTTTTATTTGCAAGAGGCAGTTTTGGACCAGATATCGGCGGATGTCATTATTTCAGCGACTAGTTAGCTGGCCAAAGTCTCCTTAGATATGAGAATTAAGGAGAGATTTTCGATATACTTATGTTTCACAGCTAATACCAACCTGTGTCAAATATATTATTCATAGCTCGCAGATTTAAAGTCACGTGTTGATGCTAGCTGCCTCAACCTGTTCATGATGGGCTCAAACTCATTTTGCTTAGCAAATGGAACACGGACCTTACATAGATGGGGTTTCGTAAAGGCTCGAAATAGTCAGTCAGTTTGTTCAGAATACTGTCAACTCTGCCCCTGGCAGCTTCTGTCATTTTTGAGTGGTTGCAGTTATGCGCAACAAGTCGGGTGGCAGTTGACCAACACACACTCGTTTTCTCCGCTCAATATTTTTCTCTTGTGCTGTCACACTTGTCATTTTATTTGACGTTTCCAAAGCTACACATGCTTTTATGCCCAAGATGGGTGGTGAGGCCTTCCTTGCTATTTAAAAGGGAAACATACCTTTACTTTCTCTTACTGCACACTGCAGACTGCATTTTCCTTCGTGTTGGATTTCATTCTTACTGTACGAGAGTATACGACTCGACGATTTCTGCAATTCGGGAGAGTTTGTGATTTTTAAATACTCTTCATATGGCAACAGGTTCACTGCTGACCCTGGATCCAACTTGAAACGAACCATAGCATCTTCCACTCGGACATCTTGGAACCACTCAAGTTTCTTCCACAGAGTATACGTTCAGCGAATCTATACCGAATTCTGATTCAGATTCCGTATGTGATTCTTCTAGATCTACGACATGGACTTTTGATTTGCTGTTGAAACCACTTTTTGAATCTGATACAGGTTTTCTTCTAGGCTTGTCATCTCTGTGGTACTGTGAAGAAGACTGGTTACACATTTTATAAAAGTATTAGGCTTTTTACATTTATGACACGTAACCCCATATGCTGGACACTCGCGTATTTTATGCCTTGTGCCGCACCTAGTACAAGGAGTCTTATCTTGGTCTCTTTTTTTACCTTTTTTCTTAGAATATATGGTAGCTACCCCACTTGTGTCAGCCCTATCCATTACCCGTGCCTGCTTCTTGGAATCCTCATTGGCTCGACACAGATTAATGGCCTTATCCAAAGTCATGTTATGATCTTTTAATAATCTTTCACGTATGCTCTGGTCTATAATACCTCTGATCAGACGATCTTTCATCAATCCCTCTGTTGAATGCTCTAACTCGCAGTCCTTAGACTGCTGCCTTTATACCAAACTATAATCATCTATTGATTGATGTTCTTGTTGGCATTTAGGAAAGAATAAGTGTCTTATACGTATATGTAGTATTCTTGTAAGGCATATAATATTTGGTTATTGCCTCCAGAGCTGGAAGATTATTCAATATATTGTACACTGCTGCCCCTGCATCTCCAATGTTGTGAAGAAGGTCTGCTATTTGTTTCTTCATGGGTTTTTCTGTGATGTCTGATGCATCACAGTAAAACTCATACCTTTGTTTTCACCTGGTCTACGACTCTGCTGGATTTGTGCCGGGCTCGAAAGTTCTTGGAGGTTTATAATTCGACATGTTTGAAGGTCAGTCAAGGTGATCCAGCTACGTCTGTCCAACGATGTTTGCGTCATTACAGGTTGCTCGGAATATTTCCGTTTTTCTCTCTATTCTGTGGATAGTATTTCACCTTTTTCCTTGTATTTAATGTGTTCCCGACCGATTTACTCTGACACCATGTTGTGTGCTTTCTTTATTGTTTGAAGATTAAATATTTATTCACCGGGCGAATACACTTACACTTTGAATTACCGAGCAGACATCTTGTATTTGTCCGTCACCATGTTTTATGCAGCGCCACAGGTGTGTGCGCGGTCAACTAGGAATATATTAAAATAATCTAGTGCTACTCATGACACTACTGGTATCCAATATATTCGATGTCATGCTCGGACCTCTCTCCAACAATTTCCTCTGAAGTTCTTGGTAACGAACTTCATCCAGTATTTGGTCTCTAACATTTTCGTCTACCAGTAATCCGAATCCACAGTTAACAGCTTGTTGTTTCAACCTTATCAGAAATTCATGTACACTTTCCCTTTCTTCCCATGGCAGTGGTTTTGCTAGCTAGATAGTAGATTGGGACAGTCGGAATCTCGTTGACTTTCCATCTGACTGAGTTCTCGAATTTCAATTGTTTGATAGGAAACATATTTCATTAGTGGTGTGAACTTGGCTGTCATTGCTTCTAGTTCTCGAACAATATTCATCTCAGGTTTCTCTTCCGATTCAGGTAAAGTAAATAATATGTCTTGTGGTATCATTCATCCTTGAGAACACAATACTGCTCGTTTCCTTCTGTAATCATTTATACTTTTGCTTTTGAAGCAAAATCCCAATGCACGTGATGAACCTGTTCATTCCGGTCCAATTGCTATAGGATTGCCCTCTGCCTTGAAAGCTGGTAACCCTTCATCATCTGCCATATTTCCACTTTTGAGTATATGTAGATATCTTGAATCAAATCGATGTACACCTCATCGCCACTTTGTAGTATAAAGTTGGTGAGTGGGTATGATCATGTGGTTTGATTTCGAATGTCTTGCGCAAACGTTGGTAGTTGATGTAAATAATTTTACATCACTGTGTCTTTTGTTTGTTTTGATACATTCTGAATCGTAATTGCTATCTGTCTTCTGCTCTGTTATACCTCTACCTGATGAAGTCCATTCTCATGTAAATCCTGGGGTTCTTTCCTCGAATATTTCGAGGCTTTTAGAAAACATTGTTGGTTGTGTTTGATCATGAGGTTCAATTCCAAATGTCTTGCGTCGACTTTGGTGTGATAGGTTATTCTTTATCACTGTGTCCTTTGTACGATTTGGTACATTCGGTATCGTTGTCGCTATCTATCTTTTGTTCCGTGATACCTCTACTAGTTGAGGTTCACTCGCATAAAAGTCCCGGATATTTTTCCTCGAGCATTTGAAATCTTCAAGAAAAGTTTGGTGGGCTGGGAAGATTATGAAGTTCAATTTTGACTGTCTTGTGTCAACTTTTGTAGATTCTGTGTATAATTTTCTATTCACCAGATCCTTGGGTTGACCTTGTTCAGTCTGTGTTGTAATTGCCTTCTATCTTCTGATCTGTGATACCTCTGTCCAATGAGGTATACCCACACAAATATCCTGGGCTCTTTTCCTCAAATGTTTGAAAGTTCTTGGATAAGGTTGAGTGGATATGATTTTCCAAATGATAATCATCATCTGCAATATTCCACTTTTAAACAGATGTAGATATCTTGAAACAACTCATTTACATCCTTATTGCCACTTTATACCATCTTACATATCAAAATGGAAGATATTGAGTATTCAAATACCTGTTACTGTATCGATGAGCACGCGACAGATATATTTCACGGGCCATGTCTGCTTGTCATGGTTGCCAACAGCAAACTGACTCGAGTGCTACCAGTACACTACACTTTGTATTTGCGCATGCGGTCTGGTGTTACCACACTTCACTGGCCTATGATTTTTGGCCAAGTAATGGGACGGTTGTCGCGTCATTTTCAGAAAGTTTCTCTACCGTAACTTTCAGAGCTAGGGGTGTCGATCCATGTGGTCCTGGCTTGTAATTGTTCCTTTCAGTTATGTTGGCTTTCACTTCTTTTGCTATTGTCAGCCCTGAGCTCAGGTATTGTACCTGTGGTTGTAGGACTGGGTCTATTCATGTGTTATTTTCATTGTGTTTATTGTTTTGGTAGGTTTTCATCGGTTGCATTCATTGCTTTTATGTTACTGTGACAGGGTAGCGATGGTTGGCACTGTTTCTTGTTCATTTATTCGGTTGCTACAATCTTTGTTAGAGGTGTCTATTACTTCGATCACATTGCGCTAGCACGCTGATTAGCCTACAATAAAAATCCACATCTTTCACGCCAAAATCCAACCTGTCTTGAATATTTTCTTCTTAGCTCACGGATTTGGAGTCCCGTGTTGCTGCCAGCTGCCTCAATCTGTTGATGTACTGGATGATGGGCTCAAACTGATTTCACTCAGAAGAATAGAACACGGACCTCTCATAGATTGGGTTTCATAGAGGCTCGAAATAGTCAGTCAGCTCGTTCAGAATACTGTCAACTCTGCCCCTGGCAGCTTCTGTCGTTGTTGAGTGGTTGCAGTTATTCGCAACAAGTCGGTTGGCAGTTGACGAACACACACACGTTTTCTCCGTTCAGTATTTTTCTCTCGTGCTGACACACTGGTCATTTTATGTGACGTTTCCAAAAGAATAACAATCACACGCAATAAAGTGAATACAATGGCATTTTTGTATCAGCTGATGAAACTTTGAAGTCTCCACTCTTCCGATGAAACTCATCATTGATAGGTTGGATAATAATCTAAAGCATTGTGCACCCATTCCTGACCTTGAGGTGGAAACTCGAACCTTTTCATCTTTGTCCAATACATCTAGTTGCTATTTCATGGTCCTCCCACTGCTGCCTGAATATTGATCAGTTTTCAGTAGTTGTCTCTACATCGACAATTATCTTCTCTGGATGTGAGTGATGGTGATAGTGTACGCCCTTCCTTTACTCGCTGAAGAAGAATCATCTACAGGTACAACTTCCTCTGAATGTTTCTTTTGCCTTGTCAACACACTTTCTCGAAATGGTTGAAACGTTTGCATTTTGCGCATTTTTTTCCATATGCTGGGCATGCTCCCCTCTTCCTTTTATGTGATTTGACACAATAATGGCATTTGATCATCTCTCTTTCATATTGCTTTGATTGCTTTATTTGTGTCCTGGGCCTATTAGACTTGTTTTTGTGGTAATCCACATCCACGGGCTCTTACTTATTTAGCCTCGCCATGTGTGTGTCTGCCAACTCTGCTGCTTGACAGATAGCGCTTGCTTTTATTTGCAAGAGGCAGTTTTGGACCAGATATCGGCGGATGTCATTATTTCAGCGACTAGTTAGCTGGCCAAAGTCTCCTTAGATATGAGAATTAAGGAGAGATTTTCGATATACTTATGTTTCACAGCTAATACCAACCTGTGTCAAATATATTATTCATAGCTCGCAGATTTAAAGTCACGTGTTGATGCTAGCTGCCTCAACCTGTTCATGATGGGCTCAAACTCATTTTGCTTAGCAAATGGAACACGGACCTTTCATAGATGGGGTTTCGTAAAGGCTCGAAATAGTCAGTCAGTTCGTTCAGAATACTATCAACTCTGCCCCTGGCAGCTTCTGACATTTTTGAGTGGTTGCAGTTATGCGCAACAAGTCGGGTGGCAGTTGACCAACACACACTCGTTTTCTCCGCTCAATATTTTTCTCTTGTGCTGTCACACTTGTCATTTTATTTGACGTTTCCAAAGCTACACATGCTTTTATGCCCAAGATAGGTGGTGAGGCCTTCCTTGCTATTTAAAAGGGAAACATACCTTTACTTTCTCTTACTGCACACTGCAGACTGCATTTTCCTTCGTGTTGGATTTCATTCTTACTGTACAAGAGTATACGACTCGACGATTTCTGCAATTCGGGAGAGTTTGTGATTTTTAAATACTCTTCATATGGCAACAGGTTCACTGCTGACCCTGGATCCAACTTGAAACGAACCATAGCATCTTCCACTCGAACATCTTGGAACCACTCAAGTTTCTTCCACAGAGTATACGTTCAGCGAATCTATACCGAATTCTGATTCAGATTCCGTATGTGATTCTTCTAGATCTACGACATGGACTTTTGATTTGCTGTTGAAACCACTTTTTGAATCTGATACAGGTTTTCTTCTAGGCTTGTCATCTCTGTGGTACTGTGAAGAAGACTGGTTACACATTTTATAAAAGTATTAGGCTTTTTACATTTATGACAGGTAACCCCATATGCTGGACACTCGCGTATTTTATGCCTTGTGCCGCACCTAGTACAAGGAGTCTTATCTTGGTCTCATTTTCTACCTTTTTTCTTAGAATATATGGTAGCTACCCCACTTGTGTCAGCCCTATCCATTACCCGTGCCTGCTTCTTGGAATCCTCATTGGCTCGACACAGATTAATGGCCTTATCCAAAGTCATGTTATGATCTTTTAATAATCTTTCACGTATGCTCTGGTCTATAAGACCTCTGATCAGACGATCTTTTATCAATCCCTCTGTTAAATGCTCTAACTCGCAGTCCTTAGACCGCTGCCTTTATACCAAGACATAATCATCTATTGATTGATGTTCTTGTTGGCATTTAGCAAAGAATAAGTGTCTTATACGTATATGTAGTATTCTTGTAAGGCATATAATATTTGGTTATTGCCTCCAGAGCTGGTAGATTTTTCAATGTATTGTACACTGCTACCCCTGCATCTCCAATGTTGTAAAGAAGGTCTGCTATTTGTTTCTTCATGGGTTTTTCTGTGATGTCTGATGCATCACAATGAAACTCATACCTTTGTTTCCACCTGGTCTACGACTCTGCTGGATGTGTGCCGGGCTCGAAAGGTTTTGGAGGTTTATAATTCGACATGTTTGAAGGCCAGTCAAGGTGATCCAGCTACGTCTGTCCAACGATCTTTCTGCGTCATCACAGGTTGCTCGGAATATTTCCGTTTTTCTCTATTCTGTGGATAGTATTTCACCTTTTTTCTTGTATTTAAAGTGTTTCCAACCGATTTACTCTGACACCATGTTGTGTGCTTTCTTTGTTGTTAAATATTACATATTTATTCACTGGGCGAATACACTTACACTTTGAATTACCGAGCAGACATCTTGTATTTGTCCGTCACCATGTTTTATGCAGCGCCACGGGTGTGTGCGCAGTCAACTAGGGATATACTCAAATAATCTAGTGCTACTCATGACACTACTGGTATCCAATATATTCGATAATGTCATGCTCGGACCTCTCTCCAACAATTTCCTCTGAAGTTCTTGGGAACGAACTTTATCCAGTATTTGGTCTCTAACATTTTCGTCTACCAGTAATCCGAATCCACAGTTAACAGCTTGTTGTTTCAACCTTATCAGAAATTCATGTACACTTTCCCTTTCTTCCCAAGGCAGTGGTTTTGCTAGCTAGATTGTAGATTGGGACAGTCGGAATCTCGTTGACTTTCCATCTGACTGAGTTCTCGAATTTCAATTGTTTGATAGGAAACATATTTTATTAGTGGTGTGAACTTGGCTGTCATTGCTTCTAGTTCTCGAACAATATTCATCTCAGGTTTCTCTTCCGATTCAGGTAAAGTAAAAAATAGGTCTTGTGGGATCATTCATCCTTGAGAACACAATACTGCTCGTTTCCTTTTGTAATCATTTATACTTTTGCTTTGGAAGCAAAATCCCAATGCACATGATGAACCTGTTCATTCCTGTCCAATTGCTATAGGATTGCCCTCTGCCTTGAAAGCTGGTAACCCTTCATCATCTGCCATATTTCCACTTTTGAGTATATGTAGATATCTTGAATCAAATCGATGTACACCTCGTCGCCACTTTGTAGTATAAAGTTGGTGAGTGGGTATGATCATGTGGTTTGATTTTGAATGTCTTGCGCAAACGTTGGTAGTTGATGTAAATAATTTTTCATCACTGTGTCTTTTGTTTGTTTTGATACATTCTGAATCGTAATTGCTATCTGTCTTCTGCTCTGTTATACCTCTATCTGATGAAGTCCATTCTTATGTAAATCCTGGGGTTCTTTCCTCGAATATTTCGAGGCTTTTAGAAAACATTGTTGGTTGTGTTTGATCATGAGGTTCAATTCCAAATGTCTTGCGTCGACTTTGGTGTGATAGGTTATTCTTTATCACTGTGTCCTTTGTACGATTTGGTACATTCGGTATCGTTGTCGCTATCTATCTTTTGTTCCGTGATACCTCTACTAGTTGAGGTTCACTCGCATAAAAGTCCCGGATATTTTTCCTCGAGCATTTGAAATCTTCAAGAAAAGTTTGGTGGGCTGGAATGATTATGAAGTTCAATTTTGACTGTCTTGTGTCAACTTTTGTAGATTCTGTGTATAATTTTCTATTCACCAGATCCTTGGGTTGACCTTGTTCAGTCTGTGTTGTAATTGCCTTCCATCTTCTGATCTGTGATACCTCTGTCCAATGAGGTATACCCACACAAATATCCTGGGCTCTTTTCCTCAAATGTTTGAAAGTTCTTGGATAAGGTTGAGTGGATATGATTTTCCAAATGATAACCATCATCTGCAATATTCCACTTTTAAATGAATGTAGATATCTTAAAACAACTCATTCACATCCTTATTGCCACTTTATACCATCTTACATATCAAAATGGAAGATATTGAGTATTCAAATACCTGTTACTGTATCGATGAGCACACAACAGATATATTTCACGGGCCATGTCTCCTCGTCATGGTTGCCAACAGCAAACTGACTCGAGTGCTACCAGTACACTACACTTTGAATTTGCGCATGCGGTCTGGTGTTACCACACTTCACTGGCCCATGATTTTTGGCCAAGTAATAGGACGGTTGTCGCGTCATTTTCAGAAAGTTTCTCTATCGTAACTTTTAGAGCTAGGGGTGTCGATCCATGTGGTCCTGGCTTGTAATTGTTCCTTTCAGTTATGTTGGCTTTCACTTCTTTTGCTATTGTCAGCCCTGAGCTCAGGTATTGTACCTGTGGTTGTAGGACTGGGTCTATTCATGTGTTATTTTCATTGTGTTTATTGATTTGGTTTGTTTCCATTGGTTGCATTCAGTGCTTTTATGTTACTGTGACAGGGTGGCGATGGTTGGCACTGTTTCTTGTTCATTTATTTGATTGCTACAATCTTTGTTAGAGGTGTCTAGTACTTCGATCACATTCAGCTAGTGCGCTGATCAGCCTACAATAGAAATCTACATCTTTCACACCTAAAACCAACCTGTGTTGAATATTTTCTTCTTAGCTCACGGATTTGAAGTCCCGTGTTGCTGCCAGCTGCCTCAATCTGTTGATGTACTGGATGATGGGCTCAAACTCATTTTGTTTAGCAGAATAGAACACGGACCTCTCATAGATTGGGTTTCATAGAGGCTCGAAATAGTCAGTCAGCTCGTTCAGAATGTTAACTCTGCCCCTGGCAGCTTCTGTCGTTGTTGAGTGGTTGCAGTTATTCGCAACAAGTCGGGTGGCAGTTGACCAACACACACACGTTTTCTCCGTTCAGTATTTTTCTCTTGTGCTGACACACTGGTCATTTTATGTGACGTTTCCAAAAAAATAACTATCACACGCAATAAAGCAAATACAATGGCATTTTGTATCAGCTGATGAAACTTTGAAGTCTCCACTCTTCCGATGAAACTTATCATTGATAGGTTGGATAATATTCTAAAGCATTGTGCACCCATTCCTGACCTTGAGGTGGAAACTTGAACCTTTTCATCTTTGTCCAATACATCTAGTTGCTATTTCATGGTCCTCCCACTGCTGCCTGAAAATTGATCAGTTTTCAGTAGTTGTCTCTACATCGACATTTATCTTCTCTGGATGTGAGTGATGGTGATAGTGTACGCCCTTCCTTTACTCGCTGAAGAAGAATCACCTACAGGTACAACTTCCTCTGAATGTTTCTTTTGCCTTGTCAACACACTTTCTCGAAATGGTTAAAACGTTTGCATTTTGCGCATTTTTTTCCATATGCTGGGCATGCTCCCCTCTTCCTTTTATGTGATTTGACACAATAATGGCATTTGATCCATCTCTCTTTCATTTTGCTTTGATTGCTTTTTTTGTGTCCTGGGCCTATAGGACTTGTTTTTGTGGTAATCCACATCCACGGGCTCTTACTTATTTAGCCTCGCCATGTGTGTGTCTGCCAACTCTGCTGCCTGACAGATAGCGCTTGCTTTTATTTGCAAGAGGCAGTTTTGGATCAGATATCGGCGGATGTCATTATTTCAGCGACTAGTTAGCTGGCCAAAGTCTCCTTAGATATAAGAATTAAGGAGAGATTTTCGATATGCTTATGTTTCACACATAATACCAACCTGTGTCAAATATATTATTCATAGCTCGCAGATTTAAAGTCACGTGTTGATGCTAGCTGCCTCAACCTGTTCATGATGGGCTCAAACTCATTTTGCTTCTCAGAATGGAACATGGACCTTTCATAGATGGGGTTTCGTAAAGGCTCGAAATAGTCAGTCAGTTCGTTCAGAATACTGTTAACTCTGCCCCCGGCAGCTTCTGTCGTTGTTGAGTGGTTGCAGTTATTCGCAACAAGTCGGTTGGCAGTTGACCAACACACACTCGTTTTCTCCGCTCAATATTTTTCTCTTGTGCTGACACACTTGTCATTTTATTCAACGTTTCCAAAATCACCCTCCGCCTGGAAAGCTTGTAATCCTTTATCATCTACCATATTACACTTCTTAGTGTATGTAGATATCTTGAATAAATCATCCATATCCTCATCGCCTCTTTATACCATCTTACTTATTGAAATGTTATTCATTGAGTAGTCAAATACCTGTCACTTTATTGATGAGCACACGAGAGATACATTTCACTGGCCATGACTGCTCGTTACGGTTGCCAATAGTAATCTCACTGAAGCGCTACCGGTACACTACTTTTTGTACTTGCGCATGCGCTCTAGTATTGCTACACTACACTGGCCCATGAATTTTGGCTGGATAATGGCTAATGGATGAGGAGTAAATGGCATACGTCGTTTTCGGAAAGTTTCTCTATCGTAACTTTTAGAGCTAGGGGTGTAGATCCATGTGGTCCTGGCTTGTAATTGTTCCTTTCAGTTATGTTGGCTTTAACTTCTTTTGCCATTGTCAGCCCTGAGCTCAGGTATTGTACCTGTGGTTGTAGGACTGGGTCTATTCATGTGTTATTTTCTTTGTGTTCATTGTTTTGGTTTGTTCCTATTCAAGTGTTATATTCATTGTTTTTATTGTTTTGGTTTGTACTCGTTGGTTGGATTCAGAGCATTTATGTTACTGCGACAGGGTAGTGATGGTTGGCACTGTTTCTTGTTCATTCATTCGATTGCTACAATCTTTGTTAGAGGTGTCTGGTACTTTGATCACATTTAGCTAGCGCGCTGATCAGCCTACAATAGAAATCTACATCTTTCACACCTAAAATCAACCTGTGTTGAATATTTTCTTCATAGCTCACGGATTTGAAGTCCCGTGTTACTGCCAGCTGCCTCAATCTGTTGATGTACTGGATGATGGGCTCAAACTCATTTTGCTTAGCAGAATAGAACACGGACCTCTCATAGATTGGGTTTCATAGACGCTCGAAATAGTCAGTCAGCTCATTCAGAATGTTAACTCTGCCCCCGGCAGCTTCTGTCGTTGTTGAGTGGTTGCAGTTATTCGCAACAAGTCGGTTGGCAGTTGACCAACACACACACGTTTTCTCCGTTCAGTATTTTTCTCTTGTGCTGACACACTGGTCATTTTATTTGACGTTTCCAAAAGATTAACAATCACACGCAATAAAGTGAATACAATGGCATTTTTGTATCAGCTGATGAAACTTTGAAGTCTCCACTCTTCCGATGAAACTTATCATTGAAAGGTTGGATAATATTCTGAGGCATTGTGCACCCATTCTCGACCTTGAGGTGGAAACTCGAACCTTTTCATCTTTGTCCAATACATCTAGTTGCTATTTCATGGTCCTCCCACTGCTGCCTGAAAATTGATCAGTTTTCAGTAGTTGTCTCTACATCGACATTTATCTTCTCTGGATGTGAGTGATGGTGATAGTGTACGCCCTTCCTTTACTCGCTGAAGAAGAATCATCTACAGGTACAACTTCCTCTGAATGTTTCTTTTGACTTGTCGACACACTTTCTCGAAATGGTTAAAACGTTTGCATTTTGCGCATTTTTTTCCATATGCTGGGCATGCTCCCCTCTTCCTTTTATGTGATTTGACACAATAATGGCATTTGATCCATCTCTCTTTCATTTCGCTTCGATTGCTTTTTTTGTTTCCTGGGCCTACTAGACTTGTTTTTGTGGTAATCCACATCCACTGGCTCTTACTCATTTAGCTTTGCCATGTGTGTGTCTGCCAACTCTGCTGCTCGACAAATAGCGCTCGCTTTTATTTGCAAGAGGCAGTTTTGGATCAGAGATCGGCAGATGTCATCATTTCAGCAACTAGTTAGCCGGTCAAAGTCTCGTTAGATATGAGAATTAAGGAGAGATTTTCGATATGCTTATGTTTCACACCTAAAACCAACCTTGTTGAATATTTTCTTCATAGTTCGCAGATTGAAGTCACGTGTTGATGCTAGCTGCCTCAACCTGCTGATGATGGGCTCAAACTCATTTTGCTCAGCAGAATGGAGCACGGACCTTTCATTAATTGGGTTTCTTAGAGGCTTGAAATAGTCAGTAAGGACTTTCTGAATACTGTTTACTTTTCCCCTAGCAGCTTCTGTCATTGTTGAGTGGTTCCAGTTAAGTGCAACAAGTCGGGTGGCATTGACCAACACATAACGTTTCCTTCGTTCAATATTTTCCTCCTGTGCTGACACACTGGCCATTTTATTTGATGTTTCCAAAATAATAAAGTTCACAAAAGCATAACGATCACACCCAATGAAATGAAAGCAATGATGTTTCTGAATCAGCTGATGAACCTTTGACATCTCCACTCTTCCAATCTTCCGATGAAACTTTTCATTGATAGGTTAGATAATATTCTTAGGTTTTGTGCACCCATTCCTGACCTTGAGGTGGCAACTCTAACCTTTCATCAGTTGCTATTTCATGGTCCTCCCACTGTTGCCTGAAAATTGTCCAGTTTTCAGTAGTTAATTCTACATTGTCATTCATTTTCTCTGGAAGTGGTATCCCTGCCATCTTGATTGCTTGCTTGGCACAAAAAAAAACACCACATGGGAGCATACTTCACTTTACTTCATTTTACATTTCATTTTACACCTACTTCAGACTGCTTAGCCGCACATAAACAGAATCTTCTATTCTAGTTCTATAATCACCACTGACTCTAAATAATGATTGTTTTAATAAAATTAGAAGTTGTGATGTTCGTGAGGAACTGACCTGTTACTCGCCAATGTCTAAATACAGTACATTAAATACTGCGTATTTAATTAGCAAGTCACTCGCTGATACCATGAATAAGTAATAAGTTTGTGATTCAGTCCAAGTCTCTTTATTACCAATCCCAACCTGACAACATGAAAGTTACCAATTACACATCTAGTCTTACAACAGTTATCAATTGGTATTCAGTCTTGTTGATCTGATGGCTTGGAGCATTTAAACGGGAGTGCACAAGAGATGATATTTTCACTGTTATTTATGAAGGATTTACAAGTTGCACTGAGACCGGTGGCCGAGTGGTTAATACACTGAACTGTCATTCGGGAGACCAGGGTTGGATTCCCACCATGGTCGACCATCCTAACAGGGATTTTTCTTGGTTTTCCTCTGTCATTCAGGTCAATACTGGGATGGTCCTTAATAACAGGCCACAACCGACTGCTTCCCACAATCCAAAAATACCCAATAAAATAACCTTTCACCTCATCATCCCACCATCTCAATTCACCGACGCCAATAGATTGTAGTCACCAGTAGAGTGTCGTTAAACCTAATATAAATATCATTTTTTAAATTTGCACAATGCCTATCCGAGATCTTAAAGTGTATTTGTATTCATTCATGATTGATGTATTCCAAAAGACAATTTATCTATACAAAAGTGTACAAATCCAATTTAAAGTAGAAAAAACACAGTAGGCACCTACTGTGTCTTGCCATAATCTCCCATAAGAAGCTATGTTAAATTTTCGACCGTTGAACCTAAATATCTCGTATACTAGTACATGGAGTCAGTGACACCAATGATTTTTTGTATATCATGTAGAATGCAAATATCTATAGCTACACCAAATTTCATTGATTTGAAAACATCTGAGGGTAAGAGAGGAATGTCCTCTATACTTGGAAAATGTGACATGTGCAAAGTAATAGAAATCGAAACACATTTGATTTTCAAACCTCCCCAATTTTCTTGAAAATTGTTGTCATATATATATATATACAAAAATTTGAATGTTTTTAGATAGTTATATATTTACATGTTGTTGACATATTGTGAAACCTGTATATTTTCTCAATTTTAATTAGGCCAGAAATTTCTGGATTGATTGTTGAAAGAAGTTAGAGTGACTATGTGGAAGATCAATAGAGCAGTGACCCAGTCCTGACGTAAAAAAATATTGAATATCGCCTTTTTTGTACTTATATACCATATTATTTCACTTCCTGGGTATATGTATTTTACAAAATGAAGAGAATTGAATTAATGCGTAGTAGTTTCTTGTGGATCGTTTCTGCATTGCGATCTGTGGAGCATATACAAACAAACAAACTGAAAATGACCTGATTCAAACTGAATAGATGTCTTATCTATCACTCATCCGATTGTTTTAATTATATCACATCAATATGAATATATCTCATCAATAAATGTGTTGATAAATGCTCCTGATAGCCCAATGTTGTTACCTATTCTAACACACAAAAAAACTTATTTCATGCACGCTATGTTACGAATAACGTCATCTTCTTCAGCTTTCAAAAGCTGCGACTATTGTTGTCCTACATCATCATAAAAAAACAATTCCCAGTATCATCTAATATAAGCTTTTCAATCACAATGAGCTATCAGAATGTGAAGGTGAATGCTGCACCTTAAAATCATAAAATGGACATTGAACTTTTGGAAATCTTCATATTATGCATTTCAATTTTTTTTCTTGTAATTCATTGTATTTATCAATGAGAAAATTTTATCTCCAAAAGTCATGGCATAAAAGTTATTGATATTGGAATATTTCATGGGAAAGTGTGTTGATAAATATTCCAAATAATATTGTTATGGACATTCTAATATGACCAGACCCTATTGTGTGCACCCTATGTTATGAATATTGGCTTGATGTTAAATGTGCCTACTTGACTTTGACTACTTGATATGGACGAATAACGTTTGCACTTTTAGAAATCTTAAAATCTTCATTCATTTTAAACTTGAATGTCTGTGTGTGTTTTTTTTTAATAATTGTGTGTATTTCGTGGTGAGAAGATCAAACTCTTCAAAGTCATAAAGATATAACTAGGACCAGCATGATAATGACCTGGAAAAAAAAACAGTAAAATATTACACATACCATGATCTTTAAAAAAAAAACAGACTTATGACCTGAAGTATTAGCATTATTAAGGTGAAAATCCAAGAAAGAGCAAATATTTAGATTTGTTTTGTATTATTCACATTAAAAATACAGTGAGATTCAAAATCAATATTCTGAACAATTTTCATAATTTGTAATTGGTTTATGAATTGAGTTTATTATTTTTGACAATTCAGTTTGGATACAAGATGTGACGTAAGGTTTGCGTCTATATATACTTAAATCTTTGATAAAACATGACCTGAGGGATGAAAATTTTACTTGGTTCAAATTTAATATAAATTATGCATTCATGTACTGAAAATTATATTTAAATGTGAACAAATGAAAACATTGTTGAACTCAAATGTATGCTTTTGGGGTCAGAAATTGAAATAAAATGTGCAATGTGTATGTATATATATTATTTTATGCATTCTATTTATTACTGCATCCTCCTAATTCCACTCCTCGTTATGATACCTACCAATTTGAAAAATAAAATTGATATGGATTAGAATAGAAATAATTCGTAAAAATATCAGTTGATTATATACAAATCAAACAGAACTGAAAAAGATATTATAAATTCATCATCTAGCTTCCATGAAATGAAACATTAGACAGGTTTTTCATGACCTCTTATAGCTTGCTGTTTACCGGGTACTTGGTTCGAGTTCTCTCAAATTTAAATTCATGAAGATCGACGCTCAGTTGTCTGTTGTGGCTTATGGCTAACCTGCTGCAATCTATGTTTGCTGCGTACCCGAGTTCAATTTCTGTTCAATTTGCAGTTGTCTGTATGGCCTTATACAGCGACTGTTACCGCCGATCTTAAAGATGGCGATGAAAGACCAGTGGACTGTATATTGTTGATGAGTTACGGTGAGGCCATATGGAACGTAAATAAATGGGTGCCGACTTGGCAATAATAATCAGGCGAGCATAATCCAAACTCGGATTATGCCTCACCCCAAACCGATTCGTAGAGAAACACGTCGACTTGACGTTGTTAATAACCAAAAAAAAAAAAACGAGAAGCGAAGCGAAACAAAATAGATCAAAAACCTGAGTGGTGTCCCCGCACACCATTAGAATAAGTAAACAATAAGAAGCTTGACAGAAAACAAAACACCCAACTTTGTAGATGCTAAAAACCACAACAAGTGTAAGGAATAGAAACAAGAAAGGCTGGAAAGTGGTCCTATTAACGACCAAAGAAGAATGCAGAATAGAGATGCAACAACTGCGTACATTCGAGAGACTGCACAGCACGTCCGAACTCTAACAAGAGGAGAGATCAACGGGAGATGCTCACACAACAAGAGCTGGTCGCAAACTGACCGAATTAACCCACTTGAACGAGCGACGTCTGAGCACGTCTGAACTCGAGCAAGGAGAAAGAGCAACTGAACGAGCGAGGCAAGCTAACAAGCATGCCACGCGAGAATGGCGAGCTGTGATTGGTGCAGCCAAATCGCGTGATAATGTAACGGCCAACCAGCTTTGAGAGTGGAAGGGGGAAGAAATGCTTGTGGTCGAAAACATAACATTCCATGACGCAATCGAATATGATTTTGTAGTTCAATTGGCAACTAGGGGAAACGAGCTAGCTCGTCTCAAAAGACCGGCGTTAACAGCGACCTCCTACATCCTGCTGCTTGCCATGCACCCGAGTTTGATTTCTGTTCAATTTACAGTTGTCTGTATGGGTTTACAGCGACCTCCTACATCCTGATGTTTGCCGTGCACCCGAGTTTGATTTCTGTTCAATTTGCAGTTGTCTGTATGGGTTTACAGCGACCTCCTACATCCTGATGTTTGCTTCATACCCGAGTTTGATTTCTGTTCAATTTGCAGTTGTATGTATGGGTTTACAGCGACCTCCTACATCCTGATGTTTGCTGCGTACCCGAGTTTGATTTCTGTTCAATTTGCAGTTATATGTATGGGTTTACAGCGACCTCCTACATCCTGATGTTTGCTGCGTACCCGAGTTCAATTTGCACTTATATGTATGGGTTTACAGCGACCTCCTACATCTTGATGTTTGCCACGTACCCGAGTTTGATTTCTGTTCAATTTGCAGTTGTATGTATGGGTTTACAGCGACCTCCTACATCCTGATGTTTGCCGTGCACTCAAATTCGATTTCTGTTCAATTTGCAGTTGTCTGTATGGGTTTACAGCGACCTCCTACATCCTGATGTTTGCTGCGTACCCGAGTTCAATTTCTGTTCAATTTAAAGTTGTCTATTGAGGCCTATAGCGACCTCCTGCATCCTCATGTTTGCCGCATACCACAATTAGATTTCCTTTCAGCATTTTTCTTGGATTCAACAATTTCTATCAGGGATGCAGAGAAGTTAAGGGTGTACGGAATTCAAGTTTGCTCATTTTATGATTGAAATCAATTTTAAACCTAGTTTCAAAATAATTTCTACCACTTGTTTTCAGGTCATTATAATTAATCAAGCCTTTGGGGATATTGTAATTGAAAGAAGCAGGATAAGGGCAGGGCGCTAATTATTCACACGAATCACAACAAATATTATTCAGTCACTTTTTATTGTACAATAATAAGATAAATGGCAATACAATGTCTTTCTCATTCTTGATACAGAAATGAAAAACGGAAAATAAAAGTTTGTTGGAATATACAACAATGAACATACATACATGCAAACATACAAATAAATACAACAACAACAAAATCTATATGCACTTATCAAATCAAAAATTTCAAATTATGGGCATATAGCTTGGCTAAACTGTGAATATATTATTACTTCAATAGATAAGTACATTTCAAAATTGGATTTGATTTGAAATATAAATGGAGTACAGTGAATCAAAAAATACATGGAGATAATTTTCTATTCTATTGACCTCATATTTCAATTTTTTTTTTAAATAACTTCAGAGTCCTGTATCAGTCCAGATGAGAACAACAATAATCATTAATCAATGATCATCAATTGGATCTTCGTAAAATGTGTTATTCGATGAATAGCTATTTTTATGGATTCAGTTCGGCTTATTAGACGAGCTTTAGCGAGGATTCAATTTGACATACTGAAGAAAATTGGTGTTCGTTTTTATGTTGTTTTTTTCATGTTTTTTTGTCAGATTTCCACAGATCAAACGGCTACAGCTATCAACTTCATACTTTTTTAAATTATGGTTCCTTATCTAACTTGGATCTGTATAGTTTTGTGGCATTATTGGGTGATAACTTTTTTTTATGAATTTTAGAAATTTAAAAAATACCCATCAGAATAACACGGCAGAAAAAAAACAAAAATATTTTTATTTTACACAAAAAAAAAAATTTGCGTGAACTTGAATTACATTTTGATACACATTTCTGGAAATTCTCATTTTGATCGGGTGAGCCATTTTGAAGAAAAAACATAAAATGTGCTAAATTGGTAAAACTCGGAGCAGTTTTTACCGATTTATAACTTGAATGTCACCCAATTGGCGAATGTAGGCAAAAGTTTGGCAATCGACATATCCGCTCGTCTAAAAACGCATATATGGCGTTTTCCTAGTATTATATAAATTCTTTAGCGGAGAAAAAAAAGACTGCCTTACATAAGGTTGCCCATTAGACAAAGAATAATTTATATGAAAATAAAAATAATAAATCATTAGAGAGAGCAAAAAGACAATACAATAGTGTTTGATACAGAAATAATAATAGTATTGGTCTATAGACTACAAATTTCAATATTGTAATTGATTGTTCATCATGAAAAAGAAGAGAAAAAAGGAAATATTGAATAAAATATTTGAAAAAGTTATTTAAAAAAAATGCATATGATATAAAAGGCCTACACTAGTCCTCATCCCGCTACAGAATGATTGTTCCAATATTATTAAAAATGAATAGTTTGGTAGAAGACTGAATATTGATTCAAATGTGAATAACAATATTGTCACCAAATCCATTATCAAATTATATGTTGTTTGCTGTTCGATGCCAAAACGTTACACTTACATCCATCAATCGAAATTTTCATAATGAACAATCGATCAATAATCCATACTTTCATTAATCGGAGAATAGCTAGCAAAAGAAACAACAAATATAATTTCCAGTACTAATTAATTAAGCCGTGTGAGTAGATTTTTGTAGTCGTGTAAGTAGGGTGTAAATAGTAAGTTATTGCAATACAATCTTATATATGTTTTGCTGATTCGTTGTTCACTGTTGGTGTATATCTGTTGTTTTCTAGACGCACGTTGATATATGATTCATCTATTCAACACCTATTTGTGGTTTACGTTAACAATATAATGAGTAACAAGTTCTTCTCGAGTGTAAACCCAAGAATCCATGCTGCATACGGTATTCTTGGGCTATGAAAATTATAAGTAGAGACATATAAATATAGCTTCTATTTTTTCTTTTTGTAGCATTTAGAATTTGAAAAGTAGCACTTTGGTGCATCTATTATTTTGAAACATCACGTTCTGAAGCGCAACAACGTTAGTAGCAACAGTGGGGTAATGGTATAGCCACTAGACAACGTACAATAGGCATACAAGAGAAAAACCCCAATTGATATTTTTAGAAAAATAGTCTCCACAAGCAAGTTAAACCTACTCCTCATCTGCCGCCTGCATTTGCAACTGCACTTTTGTACAAATTCCCCGCCTAACTTCACCCGTTTACACCTCAATTGAAATAATTTCGAGACAAATAGCATCTATAATAAGGGTGTCGGCCGGTACCCGGCTACCCGGATCGGGTACGGGTACACCACTACCCGACTCCAATATTCCTTACCCGCCACTTTTTACAACGTGAGCTTTTGTTCTTCATTTTCAGTGACAGATAACTTTTAAACAAAGCGCGCTTGTGAGGCGGAAATAACGAAAGAATTTAGCTTTCCTCTACTACTCTCCAGACCATAAATATCATCTGTTATCATCCATATTATCTGTTAACTGGCCTTATGATGAGAGACGAATAAAAACTCCCTTCCCCCCCCCCCCTTTCCTTCAACACTCTGGCACTCGGTAGCAACCACAGTTCTACCACTTCTGCATACCGCTTAAACACCGCTTAAACACATGGCCCTTTGTTTACAAGAAAGAGGGACATGCCATATTCACTCAAGTTTACTCAACCAATGTGTTTGGGTAGATTATGTTGTGCTGAGAGGGTCAGTGATATGATATGAGCAGACTGCTTATAGTTGTAACATTAATAATGGTAACCTAAAGATGGTAAATAAGATGATAAAATACATTTGAATGAAAAGTAGATAAGCATGGTTAGGATTTAAAAAAAAATTGATTACCCGGGTAATACTCGGGTAATGATGACGGGTACCCGACTCCAAAAATTGCTACCCACCGACATCCCTAATCTATAGTACTTCTATTCCGAGTATAGCGTCTATATCGCCAATACATTGAAACGTAGCAGATTCAGACATTTGTAGCGCTTTGTCGCCTTTTCAAAAACATGATAGAACAACATCAAATGTATTGAAACATGAAAAGATATAGAAAAAAACATGTGAAAAGACACTTTTAGATTTCATCGCTTTCATAGCAATTGTTATTTTTACATGTCTCTAATTATAAGTGGAGAAAATACATGGTAGACGGACGGCATCCTGTAAACAAGTAGCTTTTACACGGTTGGGCCACAATAATCCAACAGTTCCAAATCCAAAAAATACGATTTTTTTCAAGGTTACGGGTACGGCTAAGAGCTCTTCCCCTAAAACAAACTATCAAACTACTGACAGGAATATGTCAAATTGTTCAACTGTTAGAACTAGGTAGAGCTTGAACCAAAAGTGAACGACCCTTTCATTTCCTATTTGCCTGATACCTGCCAAAGCCTATCGACACACTGTTTGATGAAAATGAATATTAGGGTTTGAAGGCGCATCAACAGCGAGGTCGTTTGGTGGGTGGTGGTGGTGGTGGAGGAGGTGAATGATGAATGAAGTATGATGTAAGTAAGATTTTTAAAAGATGTCTTGGACAGTGGGAAGGAAACGTTTGTTGGTCCCCAGTCATCAACAATTTAAAGACAGAGAAACAGTCAGGATGGTCGACTATGGTGCGAATCGAACCCCGGCCTCTTGAATGACGGTTCAGCAAGCGATACATCACACACCTTCAGATATTTTCAATTCCTGCCAAATGGTAGCATCTTGAATTGTCAAGTCGAAGAATGAAACAGAAAGTTCTGCTGGCAGCTTCACAAATAATTTTTTCATGAAGTATAATTAGAGACATGTAAAAATAGCAATTGCTATAAAAGCGACAAAATATAAAAGTGATTTGAAACATATGTTTCCAACATTTCTTCATTTCATCTGAAGCTGTTTGATCATGTTTTTGAAAAGACGATAAAGCGCTACAAACATCTGAATCCGCTATGTTTCAACGTATCGGCGATATAGACGCTATATGTGGAATAAAAGCATTATAGATGATATTTTCTGCAGAATATACCAATTGGGAAGTAAATAGGTGGAGGCAGTTAAGGAATTTCAAAAACCAAAGTGCATCTGCAAATGCAGGCGGCAGATGAGGTGTAGGCTCAACCTAGGGGTAGACACCATTTTCCTGAAACTCAATTTCAGTGTTCCACTTGTATGCCTATTGTACAATATATTAAATGTAACAATATATTATATTGACATATTAAGGATACCGGTACCGTACTGTTGTAACGAAACAGAAATGTTGTTTCGCTACAAAACGCAGTGTTTCAGAATAATAGATGCACCAAAGTGCTACTTTTCAAATTCTAAATGCTATGAAAAGTGAAAAAAGATGCTATATTTACATGTCTCTGAGTATAATGGATGTTACAAAGATGGAAAGAATAAGAAGTATAAACATTGGGAAGAGGTTTAGAATTGAATGTGTAAAAAAGAAGTTTGGGAGAATTTAGAAGAAATTAGAAATTATAAAGCAAAAATTAGAAGAAAGGTTGGTAGACCATGAAATTATTCATAATGGGTTCAACGACGCATTCTACTGATGACTATGATCTATTGGTATGGTATCGGTGAATGATATACGAGATGATGAGATGAAAAGTTATTTCATCAGGTGTTTTGGGATAGTGGGAAGGAGTCGGTTGTGGCCTGTTGTTAAGGAACCGTCCTAGTATTGACCTGAACGACAAAGAAAAACCTCGAAAACTCTCTGTTAGGATGGTCGACCATGGCAATAATCGAACTCGGTCTCCTAAATGACGTTTCAGTGTATTAACCACTCGGCCACACGTCTCAGTAAAAAAGATCGAGAGACTGCAGTTAATGAAGTAACTACCGTATTCAGTATTCAAAATGATGTTTCAAGCATGAAGTTATGGAGAAATTTGATTTTTATTTTCATTTTAGACTACAGAAATCAAACGATATGTAGGCCTACAAAATAAACGGTGAGATGGGTAAATGTGTTTGCAATATTTCGGAAAATGAACGTCAAGATAATAACTTATGTTATATAGATAGCTATTGATATGCCAGTATTAGGAGAAAGAGTTGTATGGGAAGATGTGGAAGAGGAAAAATTGTGTGGAGAACGGAAACCCAAGCGAATTTTAGCAGACATGCCGGAGGAAGAATGTGAAGAAGTGAATAAAGACGAGAAAGGAGATGAAGTGACAGGGTTGGTCAGCCGGTATTGTTTGAGAAACACTAGAATCCTATCTGATGGTCTATTACCACAACAACAACAACAACAACAACAACGTCCACATGTGGTGACACAGAACTATGGTTCGATGAAAAGCGGCTGCCATAGCGTCCTTCTTATAAAGTAGCGTCGAACCGTTGTTGAGTGGTGGCAACTTCTGGTTACCTGGGTGGCGCAACACCGTCCTCGAACATGAAACAAATGAATAAGTTATTGTCATAGGGAAATTCTATTGTTAATTGTTATAAGTGGGAATGAATGTAGGCTTATTTCTTTTCCAGTTTGAGGCTTGTGAAAGAAGTTATCGTACCTGAAATAAAATGAGAAGAACATGAATAACACATAAAAGTAGGGTCGTGTTTGGGTAGCCTGAAGTCCTTGGGCAAACAGTTTCTGTTCCCATCATAGACGACTATTCAAGCTGAGTTGCAGTGTGGTTTCCTTCCTCAGTGGTTCAAGTTCAAGTTCAGATCATCTTCTCACCATTTCAAAAGTCATTTCAATATTTTTATCAAATTTCGTGTCATACATTCGCTATGGTCAAGATGCATTGAGTGTTGCGTTGGTTTGCCAATTGGAGATGGTGACTTCACTAATTCGGAAACACGTTTCATTTCCTGAGTACTTTCCGGAGAAATATTGATCGCTGCTCTATCTAGTGTTGTTTTGTAGAAACGGCTGATGGGCTGGCAAACTTGATGATGCTGTTATTAGCTGAGCCAACGTCATTGAGTAAAGTTAGTTCCTTTTATCACCACTTATCAACGCACGGTCAATGGTTCTTTAAACGTGGACCGTGAATCGGAACATATTTTCAACATGGGAGGGATAGGAAGTGAGTACACCATCTCCAACCGGCAAACCAACGCAACCATCCATGCATGGTTATGGTATTGAAAATGTTCATCCTTCAGAAACCTGCAATTCAAATTATCGTTGAATCAAAAAGAAGGGCTCTTGCAGACTATTCTTGAAATAATTATAAATTCTGACGACCGTCCATTGCATTTTTATACGGGCAATTTTATATGTGAAAAAAAATCTTTACATTTAAACGCAGATGTGCACACTCACAATAAGGACGAGAACAAACATACATATTATCAATCACCATGGTACGAAATTTGTACGAAACTCTGATTCCATCAATATCAAACTTTTCAACACATTACCAACGTCAATAAGAAAATATATCATCCATTCACACTTTCAAAAACATTCTTGAGACATTTGTAATTGTAGAATGTTGATACTCCATATAGACGAATTCTTAAAAGATAATACAGAGATGATGCAGATGATCCGGAATTAATTATGAATAAACTCGAAAATAAAATGAACTTTCGTAAACAATTTGAAAAAAAAAAATCCAGCTTGAAACACCCTGCAAAGCCCCAACAACCCTTCAATAATCGTTCACCCCTTAAAACCTGACTTAATTCACACCATTGAAAAAAAACGATTCATTTGAATTTTCCTCCTAGCATAACATAAAATGAAATGCTATATATAGTTATATAAATTATCATTATATGGAATCACCAATATAATAATTATTACATTAGGTCCTACCACAAATTTGAGTTTTTCAAGTTTTAGGAAAAGTGTTTATGCATCCTAACAAAATAATCGATTAGATGATAATATTTCATATGTTTAAATCAATTTAATAATGATAATATTGTTTTAGACGTGTAATTATTCTCGTTTTGTTTTGTTCTGACCTTGAATGCCTTTCTATATTCTAAATTATTCTCTTAGTATCACTTCAAATCTAAACACCCTACTTTTTGGCACTAAACGTATTCCTTTCTTACATCTTAGTCTGAACTTTACATATAATATATATTCTCTGTTATTTTTAACCCACAGATAAGCCTTCCCAGGTTTTGTGGAAAAGAGTCTGATTTTATTTAATGTATTGTTGTTATTATTCTCATTTTTCTTCTTTCTAAGATATTCTGCTATTTTCTCTATTGGTTGCTATTTCAAAATCTTCATATATATATATATGAAATGTTATATGATTTGATCGAACTTTTTGTATGCAATATTTGTAGAAATGAGTTTAATTTTGTTTATGTGTGAATAGGCTTCTGTCAAGTGACGTCACTCGTTGCAAGAGACAGACAACAATGTCCACCAGTTGGAATTGACCAATCAGAATATTTGGTAGTCCACCATTTCACTGTATTGCTATGGTAACTATTGTTTGTCATTTGTTACCTGACAGAAGCCTATGAAAAAAATAAAAAATAATAATTTGGTTGATTTGTATTGTTATAATGCTTTTATTTTGAATCAATTGGAAATATATATATATATATATATATATATATATATATATATATATATATATATATATATATATATATATATATATATATATATATATATATATATATATATATATATAGCCTATATATATATATATATATATTATTGTTATTATTATAGGCTATTCATTGTACAGATTAGCGTCTACACTGCTTGATAAACCAGACTGAAATAAAACGAATCAGAAGAAAGGAATTAATCAATTCATGATGTTTATTATTGTTTGCTTAGTGACCCCATCAACCGCTGGGTCATTTGGGGGCACAAATGAGCAAATAATAGAGAAATAATTTTCACACAAACCCTCACCAATTGTGCAAGATTTGCAAGTCTACTTCAGTTTCTAAAGCAGTGGGTTAGCTGGATGAGTCACGGGGACGACAGATATATTCCTTACTATTTGGTCATGAAAGGAAGGTATTTTGAGAGAAGTAGAATACTCACACTTTATAGGAAGGAGATTCGGTTCACTCGACTTTGGTCGACTGAAGATTCAATTGTGCTCGACGCAAGACGACTGATGGCTCAACACGTTGAGCCTCAACGTAACCGTTCACGGCGACCGTTTTGGTAATCGACCAATAGGAAGGCTTCATCATCCTCGCTGTCACTCAACTTGGTCCGATCATGGCCTACCAACATACAAACAAATAAAGTGTCGACTACATGCTTATAGAAGAACTTATACTAAATGCATTTTTTTAATTATTATTTTTCTAAATAAGTATTAGTTACAATATCATCTCCTCTTGCTCAATGTTATTATTAATTTTTGTAACAAACACTATTGTATTGCCTTATTGTTCTCTTGGCTGATTTGTTATATTCATTGTTATATATTATTCTGTGTCTTATGGGCAACCTTCTGAAAGGCAGAGTCTTTAATTTTCACCAGTAAAGAATTCTCACATACTAGGAAAACGCGGGATTTGCGACCCCCGTGAAGTTGGCCCCGCACAAGTGCCAAATTCGATTTAGGAAAATGCCAATCGTTAGTGCTTCGTTAGTGCAGGTTAGTGCCGCAAATTATATCGTTAGTGCTATTTTAGTGCAGGCACTAGCTTACCGAATCTATGTGCGGGGTCAACTTCACGCTGGCCCCGCACATGATCGGAAATGAAATTTTTTTCTTCCACTATCTTGAATTAGGTTAGTGCTCGTCAGTGCCGTCAATTTTTTCGTTAGTGCTGTACTGGTTTGATGCAAAAACGACATAAGCCATGTGCGGGGCAGCCCCGCACATGAGCAATTATGGCGTTTTTATTACATGGAAACTTTAGTGTTCGTTAGTGCTGGTTAGTGCCCTAAAAAGTTTCGTTAGTGCTATCTTGGTTTGACCGCAATTAATTATACAGTATCGAGGAGTAGGATTTGCGTTGTGAGATGAGCTCAGAAGTATGGAAATCTAGAATGAAAAATATTTCGTCTGATCAATCCACATCTACGGACCTTGGATTACTTCAAACGCTAAAAAACCTTACCTGCAACCTATGACTATCAATTACGTAATTGATAGTCATAGCTGCAACTTGTTAATATCCGTAGTGCTGCAACTTGTCGCATACAGGCCTACACTTTGCAAAACCAATTGATCCCAACCTTCAATAAAATGGATTCTTTGATTGCGTTTTCTTTGTCATTTCCCATCCGAATGTTGTGAAAGTCACTGAAAATATACGTAATTATATTTTCCATATTCAGTGAAAATTTCGAATTTTTTCAACATTTTCCACATTTCAAGTACTTTCCATCCGTGTTATTCTTAGGAGGATTTCTCAAACTTTCCGAATTTTTTCCGGAAATACATTCCGACCTATTTTTCTGAAAAACAATCCCAGTCTATTACGGTAGGATGACATAAATATGTAGACAAAGTTTCGAGTCGATAGGTATTTTTTCCTGACCTGTATGCCACGCACAAAATTACAAACAAACAAACAAAAACATAAAAACGAAGCCCATTTTTTTCGGTATGTGAAATGGAATCTTCGCTACGCTCATCTAATTATGTGTTTCTGAATAGTGGGAAGGAGTCGGTCGTGGCCTGTTGGTAGGAACCATCCTAGTATTGACCTGAATGAAAGAGGGAAACCACGAAAAAAAAGTGTCAAGATGGTCGACCCAGACGGGAATCGAACCCCTGTCTACTAAACGACGGTTCAACGCGAAAAGTTCACCCGTTTCATGCTCTGAAGAAACCAGCGATAAAGCTTGGAATGCCAATTTTAAATTACTATGAACTATGAAGAAATATATAGTTCAACTTTTACTTTTATTTCATTGAACTGTAAAGTAGTGACAGCAGTAGCGAGCCATGAAAGTTTTGGCAGATAAAGCTAAATTTTTTCGAGGGTGGGATCAAAAGAACCAGGGGCAAATTTGTTCTCTATATTTTTGAACTGAATTAGTGATTACCCACTTACAACCCATTTTAATCCAAGTCGGATTAACATTCTTGATTGTAGTATTCGCTCGGTTGGCAACATTTTCTTCAAGTGCAGACAAGCGCTCATGCCGCCAGTAAAAAAAATGTGCTTCGAAAATTCCAAGTTTGATGAGTATTTTAACAAGAATTTATTTGAGACTACGGAGACTTTGGATACTAAGATGAAATTGCAGGGCCTGATGATGGTTAATCTACACATTGTTGAACATTGAGTATTGGTCAAACAGCATTGAAATTAAACTGTCCCAAATCTCGACTCTCCTGAAAATCAACTGACATCATCTAAATCAACCAAACTCTTATTCATTGAGCAATCTGTAGAGAAGGCATGATAAGGGATTGGTTCCTCCCCTTCACAAATTATTACCCACCTTTGAATGGTTGAAATTTGTTTTTCAGTTATGGTTAAAGTTTGTCTCTAATGGAATTTTTGAAGGGCGCGGAGCGAAACCTCCCACTTAAATTTCTGTACAGGTTGTTGAAGTAGTAGGAGTTTAGGTCAGTTGGGTTTTAGTACAGTTGATTTTCAGGACAGTTGATTTTTGGAACAGTCAAGTTTAAGAACAGTCGACTTTTAGTACAGTTGGTACCTTCTCCATTGAAATACCTGAAGCAATAATTAGTATGTGATATTAACATTCTAATTATCAAAATTGAGCATAATTATTAGTGCTAGGATGTTTATGACAAGTCATATTTTTATTCCGATCTTTAATTCAAATTTTATAACATATAAATATGTTTTAGATGTTCTTGGTCTCGAAAAGATCATTCTTATTTTGCATCTAAATGCATATTTGGCCATATTCTCTAGTTTAGGTCATAGTTGGTCTTTTCATGGTCATATTGTCATCTTTTACGTTTATTTATTAAAATCCGGAAAAAACATCAGAAGAGAATACGTTTCATTTTTTTTTATATTCTATCTTGGGTCCTAAAATATCCTTCCTTGAGTAAAACGTGAAAAATATGCTGGTTTATGGCATCAGTTGTCTCTAGCATCTTGCTGTGGTAAGACATGGATAGTGCATAATATGTATTTAAAAATGCTAAAAGTTTGCAGTTCAACTTCTAAAAGGCTGGATGACACTGTTTATTCGCGAGTTTGGAAAATACATTTTTTAACGTGACGGTAAAATTTTATTCCGCAAGTGTTGTGAAGTTGAAGTTTCATCAGAAAAGCGACAGTCAGTGAGTAACAGTGTGTAGGCCTACATATCAAATAATTCCCTGGAGTGTGTAAGAATTCAAAATATAATTTCAAGAGTATGTATCGTTTGGAATATCGTCTTGCAGCTTATAACTTCGTTAACAAATGATTTGATAATGAACAATAATCATTAAAAAAATAATTACGTCCATTTTATTGGTCATATTTGAATTTGTTAGGTCATATTTCCATTATTTTCAGGTCATAGACCCTATATGTCATATTTCACAGTTTTTTAGGTCATAAATATCCTAGCCCTAATAATTATTATACGGAGTTCTCAACTCGTCCGATTCTCAACTCGACTTTGTCTTCACTCGAGAGAATCTCATTATCTCAACTCATCTGAGTCTGAACTCGTTCAATTCGCAAGTTGTCTGAATCTATGTCGACCGAATCTCAACTCGACTCATTTTGAGTAAAACCACTGTGATAGATAGAAGTCGCAACTCGTTTGAAACTCAACTCGTCTGAAACCCAACTCGTTTGAATCTAAACATCTGAATCTCAACTCGACCGAATCTGAACTCGACCGAATCTCAGCCCGACCGAAATTTTCACTCGACTCATAAGAAATAAAAATAACGATAACATTTAAATAACGGTTAATCAAGACCACATTATGATCGTCCAATATGACTTATTCTTAGCTCGTCCGAATCTCAACTTCACCAAATCTCAAGTCGTCCGTTCTATCTCTTGACCTACCTGAGACGAGTTGAGAATAGGTCGAGCTAGGACGTAGTCATTATCCGAAAGAATAGCAAGAATTATCACGTACAATTATTATACATAGAGTCTTCCAGATCTGTGCGTCTGTCTGTCCGTCTATCCTTCGGTAACGCTTGCACACGCAAGCTGCCACGGGTTGGCGAATACCCCCCTCCCCTCTCCCCATAACCAACCCACTCTGGGAAATTCGATGCAAAATGATTGCCCTTTCCCCTCACCCGTCGACCGGGAATCGTGTGACTGTAGGAAATGAGCACGTAATTGTGTTCATTCATTGTTTACCTTCACACAGCGGAGGATTGCGTATATCATTCGGCGAATAGTAGTAATATAGTACGGCAACGTGCTTCTTCATTCCGTCCTTCATGTGTCAGTGTCTACGATACTCTTTTTCATGTCTTTCGGGACCATGTTTTTCATTACGGGTCCCTCTAGTATCACTATTTCATCACTAATAAAACGTCATTCACTATTGAAAATATAACATAATTATTATGATGTAGACGACGTGCATGAAAACGGACTGGCCGACAACTCTGCTCAAGTTAACGATATTGGGCTAACATATCCAGTGACAAAAAATTATTCATTTTTTCATTTTTTCAATAATACCAGAATGTGATACACTATCATTGGTCTTCATTGAAGGCTATCGTGGGTAGAAGACATCCATAACCATAAGACCAGATCTATGAGGACGCGTGTTCGAATTATATATCACAGAACCAATTTGTATGGACCAGATCGACTGCACTTTCAGGGGTTTGACATTTCATCAAGTTGGCGGGAAAAGAGATAATACCATATTTAATGATAATTTTTCAAAATTCAATAGATTCAGGAACTGTGCCCGAGGCCTGGAAAAGAGCAGTGATCACTCCAATACATAAAGGGGGAGAAAAATCGAATTTGGGTAATTACAGACCAGTTAGCCTCACCTCCTCAATATGCAAAATCATGGAACGGTTAATTGATACAGAAATTAAACTGATTGTTGATAATAATGGTGGAATATTTGATGGACAACATGGTTTTCGTAAGGGTTACTCATGTGTAACCCAACTGCAGGGATTCACACAGGAGTTGTCTGATACTTTAGACAAGGGGGGTAAAATATCTGCCGTCTTTTTGGATTTTGAAAAAGCTTTTGACAAAGTACCTCATAAACTTCTAATTTCAAAGTTGAAACAATTAACGAAACATGAGAAGATAACAAAATGGGTGGAGTCCTTCTTAGAAGGTAGATCACAGAAAGTAAAAGTAGGTGATGAAATTTCGAATATGGTTAAAATTACTTCTGGAGTACCACAAGGTAGTGTCATTGGACCTCTTCTATTCAATATATTTATAAACGATCTCCAAATTGGAATTGAATCAAGAATTCGTCTTTTTGCTGATGATTGTGTGGTATATAGCATAATTAAAAGTGAGAGGGAGGAAAATCAGTTACAAGGAGATTTGGATAGAATTAATGAATGGGTTAGAATAAATCTAATGGGACTGAATGTTGGAAAATGTAAAGTGGTGCACTTCACTACCAGCAGTAACAAGAAAAGAGAAAATAAAGTTTATAAAATGGGAGATTCAAAGCTTGAGGAAGTAGAAGCGTATACATATCTTGGACTTTACATGAATAAAAATTTAGGGTGAGGGGATCATGTTGGAAATGTCTCAAAAAAGGGAATACGATCCTTGAATTTCATTATGAGACAGCTGAAGGGGACAGGGAGGCAAATAAAAGAAGAGGCATACATGAGTCTGATTCGGCCAATGCTTGAGTACGCTAGTTCAGTCTGGCATCCGCATGAAGTTGGACTAATAAAAGCTGTGGAGAACGCCCAAAGGATTGCTGCAAGAAGGGTATTGGGGAGAGAGAAGCGCTGGAAGATTATCAGGAACGATAAGGATGTGGTGGAAAAAGTTATAGAAAGACCTAGTAACATGATTGAGGAAATGGGATGGGAAAAATTGGCAAAACGAAGGCAAATAGAAAGAATGTGCAGTTTTGTTAGAGTCAAGAATGAATATACAGGATGGGAGGAATTGAGCAATAGATTTGGAAAGGGAGTACAAAGAAGTAAAAGGGGAGGGGTAAGAATGGAAGTGGAGAGAGTGGATAGAGAAGTAGGGAAATATGGATTCATCCAGAGAACGACGTGGGAATGGAATAAATTGGAAGAAGAGTTGAAGAATATAACGAAGATAAGTGATTTAAGAAGAGAGCTAAGAAAACAAAACAATGTATAATTCTATCAAGTAGGCTATGTTTGTTTGTTTTCCTTTGATTTCATGATATAATCATTACCACCTGTTCTAAAAACAATCTGTAATGAGTAAGTTAAATACAAATACAAATACATTTGACAACATTTTACATGAGTAGACCTACATAAAATTGATCAATTCAATTGAATTCTTGAATAAGTGGAGTGTTGCGTGAAAAGGAATTTTCAATCATTGCTATTATTATTGTGTGAATGATTTGGTTGACGCATGCAGGAAGAGTGCATGTTGTTCAACAGGACTGTGTGAAAAGTGTTTATATATAGATAAAAAAAAATTTGAAAATTGAAAAGAAAGATATATATATATATATATATATATATATATATATATATATATATATATATATATATATATGTGTATATATATATATATATATATATATATATATATATATATATATATATATATATATATTTATATATATATATATATATATATATATATATATATATATATATATATATATATATATATATATAACACACACATATATATTTATATATATATATATATATATATATATATATATATATAACACACACATATATATATATATATATATATATATATATATATATATATATATATATATATATATATATATATATATATATATACATATATATATATATATATATATATATATATATATATATATATATATATATATGAATATATATATATATATATATATATATATATTCATCAATATATATATATATATATATATATATATACTATATATGAATGGTGTATATCTTTTAATTGTCAATGTTATTTCGACGGTTCTTCATTCAAATCAAATTCAACACTGAATAATATGATAATCCTCAGATAGGTACATTTGTGAGATCCTGGTATGTAACCAAATGATCGCAGTTGCCCCCCCTCCCCCCCCCCCCCCCCCCCCTCCGCGAAATCGAGAATACTGGCTGGGAATGGCTGCGATTAGTAATCAGCCACACCCGAGACTTAGCATGCGTGGTGTCGGTACGTACAGAGAAGGAAATACTCCGTTAGCAAAGTCAATGCGCTCACAACACTATTCTAGACATTATTATCATAAAGAGAATCTATGAATATTGTTTCCATTCGCCATGATCATTATGGAAAAAGCTTAATCAATAGCAAGTAAAGATGATGCAATTAAATGATGCAATCACTAGTATTACATTTCATCAACCCTTCCACAAATTATGTGCATGTATAAGTTGCCAATATGATAATATATGGAGAAATTATAGTACCATAATTACCATGAATTGATGTTGTCTCAATGAATAATTATATAAATAGCTCATCATTCCATGCATATGTATACTGAGATGGAATATAATAATCATGCAAGTACCGTAGGCTTACTTTTGTTTACTAGTTGAGTTGATCTTGTGCATGGGTTTGACACATGCACGTGTTTATATTACGTCTATTAGTCAGTACTTCGACTATATCTATATCATAGATGAAAGATATACTATCAAGACATGGCACGGAATCTTGAAATGAAACCAACTCCTTATTTTACCCTCACTACTTTCCCACCACACTTGTCTAATCCCCTCACCTTAAAGCCCGTAGTACCTATGCAGTTCACTACAAAGCGCTACAGGCATCCTGGACTGCACTGCTAATGAGCACTCACCATTCAGGCATTTCAGGGTTTCCTCCAGGCCTTTCCTTCTGTGGAAAGTATAGGTACTGATTGCTCACGTAGGTGAGTGGAATGGAGGTGTGCACGAGGATTTATTCTTGTTCAGCCGAACTAACTGTCTTAGTAGTATATATTTCGTCCATGATGCTATTTAAAAAGTTATTAACAATATATCGTCGATTGGGCCATCAGGAAACGACTGTTATTGGAACCATTGATGATCGAAACTTTGTTCAATTTTCCAATGTAGCAAAAGTTATACAAGAATCACCATAAGTTATGGCAAGGTCTATGTGCAGCTAGCCTTGAGTATGTCGTAACCCGCGGCGAGCGTTGTTGTTGTTATTAGTAATCCAAATTGACGGATAAGATTGCATGATCTAAATAACCTAATCAAACACAACCTAACCAACCCAACTTGAATCATTTTATGATAACATGAACTAACAAAATTTAATTCAAATAAACAGTAATATACTATATAACAGTGACCAACAGGACGCACTTCGATAAGCTATGGAAAAACACAATTTTTTCAAGTCGGAAAATTTTCAATCCCATCAATTTTATTTGATATCTAGGAAAATTGTTGGCGGTTACATGCCATGTAGAGCTATAGGCCTATGGTTATACCGTCAGCTCACGAGGCGACGGCCACGCAGGCCCGAGTATCATCAATCAGGTCGTCAATGGAGACTAAAAGTGTAAACAATAATGGGGATAAAAAACAGCCTTGAATACTGATAATTAATAACAGTTGTCTTTCCACATTGAACGCAGAAGTGAGCGCGTGTAGATACACGGCCTGTAAAAAGGCTGTAATATGTTGTTCGTTCGTGATATGTGTCATCATCAAATAAATTATTCAAGTGCTTCAATTCGCTATGATGATTCCATCTCGTCAACGTTCCACCATTTTTCATCTAACAAATATGTCATTTTTACCTGACTTTAGCAAACCTAAATCCAACAAAAAGAAAATCAATGATTCAATACATTAATTTGATATTCATATTTGACAAGTTTTCTTCATATATTTCATTGAATATATATTAAAGATCTTTCGAAGATTTTGAAAATACTTGGACGTATTGACACATACCTCCTAAAATGTACTACAGAATTGAGGAACTCAATCTTATTCACGTGGTTAAAATCACGTGCCAAATTCAGTATTCGTATTTGATCAAAATTCTGTATTGGTACACTTGGCTGCTTCATTTGGTGAAGAAATGGAACCAAAATTAGATTGATATTCTGAAAACTACGATAGTGAAAGTGCACGGATTGAACGCTAGTCTGACACCCCAGAGTTTCATAAGAGAGTGAAGTAAATGTGTTACCAACACTTGAGTACTGATAATTTCTCTCAATTCAGTGATAGCTTGCAAAGAGGTTGGTGTGTGCTAAAACCACAATTGCGTCAAATATGTATCTATTTTTTTTGTAGTCTGTTTCTATAAACCTGACGACTTTCTAAGCACGTTTTCTGATTACTTTTTTTCAATACCGGTAATAAATGAGAGCGTATGAAGTAAGGCGTCGAACAAACAAGTATAAAGGCTCATTCACAATGAAACTTGACTTTAAACTTATTCCGTTAACTTAAGGCTGTGCACTTACTCAAATACTACCACATTCACGACTCCCTAATTACTTCTAATTTTAACCTGCTAAAACAGCTCTGTCCATCAGCTACCATTTTAGAGCAAAATGACCTAAACGGTATGTCCCTTGAGTCTAGTGGGAGCTCTTGATTATTTTTGCATGGTTCATCATATACATTGTGAGGAATTATAGAATTATTACAGTTATGACAATGTCGTGATTCATTCATACAGCATCAAGTATTATTCCCAATGTTGTTATTAGTTGTATACAAACAATAGGCTAGTGATACGATTGTGTATTTGAACTATAGGGGCTGATTGGTCGATTCCTACGTTTTCCGTAAACTTGGGAGAGTTTGATGTTTGCAAACTGCTACGTTACGGCTACTGCTAAGTACTAAGTTTATAAGGTCATCTTGAACCCACATGAGAAATGCCATTAGACAAACAATTTGTAAGTTTCTCAATGTACGGTCAAGTTTAATCGTGAATGGTCCTTTAATCATAATAATTTAATATGAAAAGAGATGTTGGAGACTGTGTGTAACCAATAGTTATACAAAAGTAGATCTTGTCTCAAATCTGTTATCGCTGCTGTATTTTCAAAATATCACAATGCAAGTTTGGCTATTAATTTATTTTTCAGAGTGGTATTATCTAATCACTAGCCCGTTTTCAACGAACACTACGATCTATACGAGATGGTTTGTCAATCATATGCAAATCACAACATAGGCTCTGGACTAACTATTTAATATACATTTTCAGTTCAAATAGTTCATTCCATGTTGACTGGATGAGCGGAGCGAAGACGTAATGTTTTTACTTCACTCAGAGCAGTGGCGGATACCCCCCCCCCCCCCATGAATCGGAAGCGACAAAAAAAGTAGGGAGAAAGAAAGAAAGAAAATAGGAGGAGAAGGAAGGAAATAAATATTATAAGGTTATGTATGTCAAGATTTCATATTTTACTTGGTTGTATTGAAAATGAATTTGACGAGCTGTTTCAAAATGTCAGATCTAGAAGACCTATGTAGTTGAGTTAGCAAGAATCAACAAATATACACTATCGTGTTTCTTTCAGATTGTGAATTATATATTACGATTTTTGTAAATAACGATGACAATAACGACGAGGGTCGTTTCTAGGGGTGGGCGAAGAGGGTGGTTGCCATGGTGGCTAAATTTAAGGGGTGCTATCAGCGCCCATCACTGACTTTCTGTCAGTGATCGTATTCTGTTAATCAAATGTAGTTTTATTTATACATCACTGGTGGAGTAACTGTTCTCATATTCAAATTAATTCAGCATTTTATTTGTTTGAAACAGCCATTTTGCAAAATTGGTCTTGTTGAAATCCATGTATTCCAGAAATTTCGTGTAGTTCCCGAAACCCGTAAAATCGTTCTATATAGAAAGTGAATTCTCGAAAATTTTAAATGCGGGGCATGGCTCCCTCCTTACATTCATCTTTGATATGGACACTCAGTTCTGGGGCTCACAATCGAGTGACCCGGGGCGCTGAAATGACATGAAACGGCACTGCAGCTACTAATATTGGTTTTGGCGTCATTTTCAATTTCATAAGTAGAATGATTCTGGCATCTGAACCTCATCTGAAACACGCTGAACCGTATTAAAAATGGGTGTAATCTAAAAAAATTATCTGCGGGGCCAGAAGGGGGCTTTCCTCTCTTGCCCCCCACGGGTCGCCGGCTTCACGATAACGGGCCGTTACATACAACTGTTCTCATGTAACATTTTCTTTTCCAAATTGAAATCGACCCCCCCCCCCTCATGAATGTGACCTGGATCCGCCACTGACTCAAAGCTATCAAGATACCAATTAAATCCAAGCAATAAGTGTCACCAATTAATTGAAAACGATTAAAAAAGGTCTTCTTTATTATTATAGAAATCAGTCGGAATAACAAAAATAGGAGGGCAGTGACGTAATTATTTGGATCTCAAGGTGGATATATATAACCAACAAAAGATATGTTGATATGTTCCAGCTCCTCCATCAACGCGGAAGCACATAACGCGTTTCCCTTGTTAAATTTCGTAGATGAGAATGTGTAGGTGTGTGTTTTGTATGGAAAACTGCTAAAATTCACGACAAAATGTGTTTAAGTATGATAATTGTTGTTCAACTATTGTAATTAGTCACTCCGGGTGCTTGTATTCTCAGGTATGATAATATTAGACTATACTAATTATTGTATAGTTCAAATACCTGTCGTCACTTCAAATACAAATCATTAAATTGCACAATCTCACAACAGAAGTATACATAGATCATTTATCTAGTTTTAAATGCTTTTTTTAGTCCTCGATTGAGTGCTATTATCAAGTAAGCCGAATGTGTCTAGTAAGATATTCATAAAAATGGGAATGCTTTATCCAAAATGTGATAATATGGAATACGTAACAGTAATTTACAAGAGTATGTGCTTACGATTCCCTCGAAAGTTCAGCATGGTTCAGTGAAAATAGTTGGTATCATTTAGTTATAAAAAATTGGCAGTATTTTTGAAAAAATGTATTTCAAAATTCAAATAAATTGAATGATTTCAACTTTCAATTATATTACATTTTATCTTATTATTTATTGATATTCATGTTAACAACTCAATATCTATGGATAATTCAGTATTATTTTATTGAAACCCTGTTTTACGAACTCTGATGTCAGTTTTATTCAATTGGTTGAGCTTCGAGATTAATAACATTAATAAAGATTGATAAGAGTTGATAGAGATCAATTATCAAGAGTGATGATAAGTTAATCCACTATTGACCGCTTTGAAATGTTATTTAAATTATAACTATCAGTTCGTAAAACCGGACCTGAATGAAATGTCTCTTGAATGAATTATGTGATAAAATGTAATGCATTTCTTTCAAATTTGATCAATATAATTACGTATATCAGTAATTTCAAAATTGCCATGTGTTGGCGTCTCTCCAACTCTTGGACGACGATCTGCATCTTAGTAGCATTTTCTTGATTGCTTTCTGATTTCAAAGTGATTTGTTATTTTGTGCAGTTTCAGATAGAAACAATAAGCCTCTAGAGACGACGCCCACAAAGTATATTGGATTGGAAGTCGTCGAGATTTTTTGGCTTCGGTTGGCTATAAATAGTTTGCTAGGTGGATAAGTACTCAAGAAGATGCACGATAGAGGAATGCAGTATGTTGGGCCTACAGTCCAACCTGTCCGTTACATAATACTGTACACTCATCTTCAAATAGGTATACCAGCTAGCACCTGAAGAACTGAGGGTGAGACTTACGTCACAGCTTCTTCGTGATGCCTTACCTTATCAATACAATCTTTCTATAGCTCTCAACTGAAAATCCATCATATGCTGGAGTCTCCTTCTACGATAGAGTTCCAAATCAAATGAAAAATTTGAAATGTAATTCATAATTCCATAGCATACTTGAGTTATTTTAATTGGAAAATGCATTTAAAACAACAAATTCAAATGTTAATCATTTCTTGACCTTATTATTTGTCATTATATCTACCTGATGTTCAACAACATTGCACAACACATTCAACTGAATAAATACAATCATTATTATCATTAATATTATGTTATTACTATAATTATAATTATATACTCTTAAATTTGTACACATAGGTATTAAGATGAAATGGGAAATCGTCAATATTTATGAAATGGAAAATGAATAGGAAATGAAAGATGAAATGGAATATATAGGAGTACATTATTAACAAACAAAGAAATAACTTCGATGAAAGTGTAAATAATTGAAAAAATCAAGTGTCCAATTTGTTTTATCTTATCCAAAGATTTGGTGTTTGATTTTGATGTTCCATCATCTGTTGTTCGTGCTCTTTCCTATTCGTACCCTCACGTGAATAAGTTGTTGATGGGGTGGCCAAGCAAGCAATAATCATCATTAATTCATATCATTACTTTCATTATCATCATCTCATTCATCATTCATTGATAAAGGACCCATATGCGGGATGTAAATTATATAACAAGTTGCATGTAGATATTACCATTTTTTGACCGGAATGAAATTTAAGCTATCTTCAAACGAGTTCCTAGTAATAAACTGTTTCTACACTATCGACGAATTTATAGCATACACATATTTGTAATGTATTTTACAGCTTTGCACTGTATAATTATCATGTTCAGATATAATACTGTTGACTATATTTTCATTGGATTCTTTTTGTATATTTTTATGCGCTTTGGCGGTTGATATAATTCTTCAACATGTATCATGTGAATTCTAATGGCAATAAAGAACTTACGTAATTACTTGCTTACTTATAGTATTCGTGGAAATGTGTAATTTCTTAAAGGAAGGAATGAGATTATCTCAGTCAAAATGGAGTGAAGAATCATTCCGTCAGGTAAGTCCATCTCGTCTAGCCCATAACCACCTCGTCTGTGTCAGTGAACCTTCAAATACTATTCAATTACCACGTTTTAAACATATCTACGAAAAAACTTCGTATTAGAATATATCATTGAAATCCAAGTCAATTTAACTGATGGTCATTTTATGTTAGAAAATAATCTAAAATGCAGTATTATTATACCTGTTGGACAGGCTTGAAAGCAACTTCAACTGGTCACAAAAAAAAAAGTTTGAAAACAAGTTTCAGGATTACTTGACTTTGATAAATAAAATATCACAAGAGTACTCACATTGATCGAAAAAAATTGAGCTCAATATCAACCATGCATTTTCAGATAACAAAAACTGTTTATATTCCATTATAGAAATGTTCTCATATGAGATCAAGTGTTATTAGACGAGCCTCAGCGAGGATTCAATTTGACATACTGAAAAAAATTGGTGTTCGTTTTTATGTTTTTTTTTTTTTTTTTTATGTTTTTTTGTCGGTTCTCCACAGGTCAAACGGCTACAGCTATCAACTTCAAACGTTTTTTCATCATGGTTCCTCATGTAGCTTAGATCTGTATAGTTTTGTGGCATTATCGGGTGGTAACTTTTATTTTTATGAATTTTAGAAATTTCAAAAACACCCATTAGAATAACACGGCGGGAAAAAAATTTAAAAAAAATTATTTTCAAAAAAATTGAAATTTTGTGTGAAGTTGAACAACATTCTGATACACATTTATGGAAATTCTCAGCTTGATCGGGTCAGCCATTTTGGAGAAAAAACATCAAATGTACTAAATTGGTACCACTCGAAGCAGTTTTTACCCATTTATGACTAAAATGTTACCCAAGTGGCGAATTTAGGCAAAAGTTTGGCAATGAAGTCGACATACTATCACTTTCCGCTCGTCTAACAACGCGTATATAGCGTTTTCCTAGTACTATCTCATTTATTAATTGCTACTTTTGTTACTTTGTACCCGTAATTGCAACACTCGAAAAATGTCAACATTACACTGAAATTGATAGTATTTGCATTGAGGTGGGTAGTTAACGCTCAAACTCATAAGGGAATTGATTCATCAAAATATCATTTTTCAAATGATAAATTAAAAACGCGAGATAGAAAATATCAACAGGAACACAAATCGTATACATGAAATCCATTCAATTTAAATCGTATAAATTTCAGGTATACTGATGAAAAACATATTTCTCAGCTGTACACCTCTGGATATGCATGAATCCACACTCAGCGTGACATTTTCAGTGTCAACCCTAACGTATAAGCGATCGCAGTGACTTCCAGATGAACATGATGTTGTGAAACTGCTCCAGCATTCAGAGAAGCATATCTTCTAAAATAGGCCTACTGTCGATCCATAATGAAAATTCACAATACGTTTCATATTATTCGTATGTAGCGGAACGTGGTGAGATAGAAATCGATGGCAAAAATATCGAGTGTTTCTTTTACAACTGATCTCTCCACATTTGTTATTATAACATTTGACTCCATATAGCATTTTAGACAACTATTGCCTGCACCTTATCATATATTTGTTAATTTTAACTCAATTGTATGGTTCAATTTTTATGATCGTTTATCTGTGAAATCACCCTGGCTGGAACTTTTTGCCATATGGAGACAGGGGACGTCTTGATAATTAATGTATATCATTTCGAAAGTATTAAATGGATCTGCGTTTCTATACAGTATTCAAATATTTTGATATCTTTTGCCGAACATGAATTAGTACCAAAAGCAAACATTTCGCTAAATCCACTCCCATGCTCTCAGTATTTACTTTCTGAATGAGAGGAACAGATCTTGAAAATGGGGAGTTGAAATTTGTATCCAAAATGACGTCTGTGAAGTTGGTTCCTCACATATAAGAATATGAATATTTTATCTCACCATTTGTCAATGCTTCGTGAGACTCCTTTACTTTCGTCATTTTTGCTATCCATGTGAAAGGTCTATTTCACGCCAGCATCTCACATATATTCGAACTTAAGAGGGGACAATGGTGACTTTTTCAGCTTTTTTCTTTTTTTTTAATTTTTTTTTTTTTTTTTGGATTTAAAAAAGTTAATCAGTTATCTTCAAGTTGTATATGCTCTGTATGTCCTATTTAACATCCTGGTTAGCTAAAATCCATTTTTAGTTATCAAATGTACGGATTTATTAAACAAAAGCTCAACTTCTCTCGTTCACTCAGCTCGTGGTTTTACTACGCATCATGAATTTGGAATAAATTCAATATGATTGATGTAGCATTCTTTCTAAAAAAAAATGTTTTTCCTTTACTTTTTTTATATAAAGTTCCCCCAAATTTTTTTCAGAAATTTGAAATTGCAGATATTATTTTTATCATTAGGAGAACAAATGCTGAAAGTTTTAAAAAGATGAGAAGATTATTAAAGAAATTAGAAATCTCACCTTTGTACCCCCTTAAAAATTCCAACGGCCAGCGTTTTAGTACTTTGTTTGTAGTGGTTAGAATTGTATCATTTTCGTTAGTACTCCTCTCGTTTGGTCAGCATAACCGATACAGTTTGAAAAACCAAACCCTCACATATTTCCAATCTTGAAGTTTTCAGTGAAATTCGTTAGTGACTGTTAGTATACAGTAATAGTTTTAGTTTGTACTCCTCTGGTTTCACCAGTATAGCGCGTTGTCCATGTGAGGGGTCAACTCCACGTCAAATACATGGCCATGCGTTTTAGTAGCGAAAACAAAGAAGTATCAACGATATTTGTATGGTACTAACAAGTACTAACGAAGCACTAAAGAATTCTGCTGAAAATCTCAAGATTGATGGACATATGTAATAAGCTGACGCGAAGTTGGCCCTCACATGAACTACGCACTTAATGGACGAAACTAAACGTTTACTAACGATTCGACTGTGCTGACGGATACTAACGGAGCACTAACGAATGATGAAATAATATGTTCATATTCTGATACGTGAGGGGCCAACCTCAAGGACGTTCTAAAATGGCTGAACAATGAAATTGTAAAATTTGAACAGCTTGTTTTCAATTCATAATCATTGTTGCATATTTATGATAATCATGTATATGTACATTCTGGACGGCCTGGCCAAGTCACACGTGAGGTGAGAAACTAAATATGATTTAAATATGATTAATATCACTTTCATAAATCTGAAACAAAACAAAGTTAAAGAAAAATTGAACTTCGTGGGTCGAGATTCTCAGAAGGTAATAACTATACTGTATGGAATTATCAAGATGATGTCCCAGAAATGTCTACAATTTGATTTTGACTTTTGTTTTCTATTTCCACTTTAGTAATACATTTGCATCAATAAGAAGAAAATTGTAATGAGTTAATAATTACAAAATTATGCAATGATAACAAGGATTGTAAACAATAATGGATCGATTTTTTCGAAACGATATGATTATCGATTCAATTTCTACGATGCGATAATCTATATCAATAATTTCGATTTTCGAAGCTATCTTCTGGTCGTTTCATAACTTTCCACCTTTCTGTATGATTTGTTCAATCATTGTCATTGATTGTCTTCGTCTTCTACTGGACACACCAATCACCTAAATCACACATTGAACATTCCGATACGATATTAGGACACTCGATACGATTATCGGATGAGAGATGAAATATCGATATATTACAATTAATTATCGATGTGGAGTGAACGATAATTGATTGCCAGCTTGACTTGACATTTGTACAAGTGAATTCAGTTAGCATTGTACAGAAACGAAGTGCGTAGATTTGAAAGCACCAAACTACTTTGCAATTTCGAATATTATTTATAAGTTTGTCACACTTTATAGCCAGTAATTCAGTAAACTGATTCGAATTCAATCTCTAATTTCGAACAAAATAATTTAAAAATTCTTATTGACCATTCCTCGCTACCATCAAGAAAACGTTTTTCCAGCTAGCTTACGAACGTGTTACATAAACCCTTTAAAGTGCATTTAGGCAGAAGCAGTGGAACCGCACCTTAAGTGGACGACATTGAGAACTGTGACCATTAAGTTCAAGCTCACGGCCAAACCATGAGACAACAGAGAGAACACTTTGAAACTACTAGACTATGAGCTGATGATGAAAATCATCGCCCCTCCCCCTCCCCTGGCGGCGGAAGGATTGAAAATGGATTCTAATAGATGTTTTCAGGCTCTCTCTAATTCTGCTTGTTGGATGCTCGAACGCTGGTGGGTTTGCTTTTCAGGGATGTCCAAAGTTCTGTAACCAGCTCAATCGGTGAAGCAACTTATTCGGTTCACTTCGTTTTAATTAAGCTCATGCTCCATCCAATGATTTCAATCCATTCATTCTCCATGTTGCAGCGATACATTCATGTGGATGGATCCTGTCTTATTCAATATTGAAGTCTGGTGGTTCGCTCTTTTAACATAAAGTTGGAGGTTCTATCTAGAAGCTTGGATGAGACTCGACTCTATTCCGTTTTAGGTTGTCGATAATTGTGTCTCGGAAGTTTGAAACTTCTGTCGATATAGTTTGTACCTGAGAGCATTATCATTTTCACTTAGTTTTCCATCATTAAGCTTGCATACAAGAGGTTGTAATTCAACGTCAAGTCCATCGACAATCTCAGTTTGAATGCCAAGATCTCGATGAGTGGAGATCTGGTCGCAAACGATTCTGGTAGATTGGCAATGCAGTGGAATGATGTGTATCTATACAGGATACATTCTCGTCTGATCAGGATAAATATCCTCAGCATATTGAGCAAACTTCCGATTTGTGATTCAAGTGGTCTTCACTAGATTCCCGTATTGAGTTGTTGAAGCAACCCAGAGAATAAGTAAATAGTTTGGAAGGATCAATTGAATTTGTATGATACAAATACAGTTTTGCTATTTCTGATGGATATTGGTGTGACAATCATCGGTCCGAAATTTTGAGAAACACTTATTCTGTATTATTGAGTTGGAAGTTTGAATCCTCATTTTCTTCATAGATCACTGAATGACAGTTGGCGATTTACCATATATTGTCACGATATTGGAATATCATTGCTACCCTGCCTATGTAATCAGCAACCCAAAAAGTATCATTCCTATTTCACTAGATGATGGAGGGACTATAGGAACATCAACTAGAGTGGAAAGCACTATAGCCAGCTTGCATCCGCTCTAGTACATCCACAAAGTGCGAGCTTGCGAAGGCAAATAAATGCACTTGTGAATCAGCAGTTTATATTCGCATGTGCCTCCCTGAAAACCCGTCGTTCTCTCTTAGATCAACTTTTGACAGGGACGGACGTGTTTCGGGAGTGGACCTCATCGGGACGCGGCCAGGAGAGCGAACAGAAGATGCGCGGGTCCTGGGTTCGCGGCTCGCCGCGGTACCACTCTGCGAGACTCGCCACAGCGTTCTTGTAGTAATTCATCAAATATTCCATATTGAAGGGAAAAGTAGCCGGCCCAGCCGACCATGTTCCATCTTCTCTTACATTTACATTATTGAGTTCATAACCACTTTTGGCATTTATACTCTGAATTATCGTTCATACAATAAACTATCGCTCAAAGATCCAATAAATGATTAAATAATATAATATAATAGATGATAATAGATTAAATAATTTATCTGTGATAGACCTTAAAATCCCTCACGACGACCCTCTCACTATGCATCCCCAATTGTGTAGGTAAGAACGTAGTCACATCAATATATTTTCTATGGAAAATATCCTTAGGAGCAATTATTATTGTAATTATTGTAGAAAATTACAATTTTTGTTGTTCATTCGTTAAGTGTAGTATTGTTCCAAACATTCAGAACTGAATTATTTCTTCATGTACGAGATTTAATAAAATACGTGGCATTCATTTGTGATATTGGGAAGATTTTTTAAAAAGCACAGAAGTTTAGACAGCTCTGGTATATGAACCCACCATTTTCAGATCATACAGTGTTCAGACATCCAATAATCGTACACAACTTCAGAAGAATTCTCTTTCGGAGCTTCCGTGGTGTGAGGAAGAGAGGACTATGTGCTCCAAGTCTATTTTTCCTCAATTTTTTCCCTAATTAATTTTTCCAAAATGGTGACTATATCATTTCAAAAAGCAGTGAATGTATTCAACCATTTATCGACTTGAAATGGAATAATAATGACCATATCAACTCTGAGTAACCAATATTCTTACATGATCGATGTAAAAAAGATACATGAATAATTAAAATTAGGCATGATAAATTCTCTGCATGGAAACCAACCTTTTCAAAATTTGACAACCCTACAACCATAAATCAAAAGAATATATAAAACTGTTCAGGATAACACTTTTGTGTAAGCTCAAAGCCTATCCCTACTGTTCACGAAGATGCACAATTATTTCATAAAAAACAATTAATATTTAATCATCAGTCTGTGAAACGGCTTCAGAAGCTACTACAATATACTTGAACCATGTGATGTTCGAGAAAAAAACATGATCCAAATGAACTCCACTATCTTCTCGTCATTTACCTGGACTGCTTGGCTTTAATTGCTCAAATCTCAGAACCTTTTTTTTCGAAATGATTACTTCTATTTGAATTTGAAGTATCAGCTCGAGTGTTCTGGCAAAATGGAGCTCATACAATTGTGCATGAAATTAACTATTATTATGCAAAACAGTCAACTGGTGAGTTTTGAAAAACTATTTGAGTACGAATTTTCATTTTAAAACATTAGCATAATTTAAAAGGTGGATTTTGTGAAAATTCTAGTTTTCCATGAAAATGATTATCTGTACTTCATTCAGAAGAATGATTCTATAGAAATCAGCATGATTTTTGAGAGGGTTCCTGGTACACCTAATTGATGAGTTATTTCTTCTAGAATATATCCACATCAATAGCATTGTTATGGAATTTCAACAGTGGAGAAAATGAAAATATTCATTTTTTATTTATTTTTTCTCTGATCAGATCACCAAGTATTCATTCATATGGAGAAGATATTCGTCTCACCTCGAAATATAGAAGATTTTCATGTCATTTTCAACAACGTAAGAAATGAGACAAAAATCATTTTTTAACCTTTTTTCTCTAATCAGAACACCAAGTAGATACATGGAAGAAATATCTTGAATTACCGCATCTACTCGTTTATCATTCATTTTGCACAGATCGTTTGGTTATGTAGTCAAAAATATGAAAGAATAGACCTCCTCCATAACCCTGTGCTCAAGACACCATTTGAAAACCAAATAGTCACTTCTATCAAAAACTGGTTGCTGAATAATGACTCATGCACAGGACCGTAATAATAAACATATGATGCATTCTGACTCCTTAGCACAGGACCCTACAAGAGTTTCGGGGTTCATTCCATATCAGAAAATATTCAAATGCAACACACAATATATCATCATATATTATAGTCAATATTCATCTATATTTATATGTACAAATTTATAGGACAACGAAAGGGGAATGGAAGAAATTTGCCCACACTAAAAGACAAGTGGGGTATTGAATGGGAGGATGAAAAGGGAAAAGCAAGAGCGTTAAACACACAGTATGGGGAAGTGTTCGAGAAAAGTGGAAAGGACTGGTACGTGATGGTGGGTGCAATTGAGGAAGGCAAAGGAATGTGTATCTCAGGAGCGGAGATTGAACTTGCTGCTCTCATTGAAATATGAGAAAGCACCGGGGCAAGATGGCATACCAACTGACATAGTCAAACTAGCAGGGAGAGAAATTACACCGTATCTAGTGGATCTGTTCAACTTGTCACTTAAAATTGAAAAAATACCAAGAGATTGGAAGGTGGCAATTGTTGTACCTATTTTCAGAGGAGGAGAGAGAGGTGAAGTTGAAAACTATAGACCGGTAAGCCTAACTTCAGTAATTTGTGAAATTATGGAGCGAATCATGGACGCCAAGATAAAATGTATCATTGAAGAGAGAGGAGGTCTGTCAGATTTTCAACATGGTTTCCGAAAGGAATTTTCGTGCGAAACCCAAATGTTGGGGCTGGAATCAGATCTAACGGAGGTGCTGGACAAAGGAGGTAAAGTGGATGCAGTCTACTTAGATTTTGAGAAAGCTTTCGATAAAGTGAACCATGAGATGCTGATGATGAAATTGTGGGAGAGATTGGGGAATTTGGAAATACTCAATTGGGTCGGAGATTTTCTTTGTGATAGAAAACAAAGAGTTCGAGTTGGAGGGCATCTCTCAGACGAAATCAATGTCACTTCTGGAGTGCCTCAGGGAAGTGCTCTTGGACCACTTCTTCTTGATATATATATATATATATATATATATATATATATATATATATATATATATATATATATATATATATATATATATATATATATATATATATATATATATATATATATATATATATATATATATATATATATATATATATATATATATATATATATATATATATATATATAGATGATTTGAGTCAAACTGTGAGGTCTATTGTAAGATTGTTTGCTGACGACAGTGTATTCTACAGAGAGATTCAATCGTATCTTGATGAAAAGATATTGCAAAATGATATAAATGAGATCGAGAAATGGGTGGAATTGAATGGAATGAGATTGAATGTTGGAAAGTGCAAAGTAGTTTGTTTTGGCAGAGGGAAGAAGAGAGTTGATGTACAGTACAAAGCCACAGGGAAGTATCTGAACATTGTCGACCAATATAAGTATTTGGGAGTCGTATTCAGTGAAAATTTGAAATAGAAGAACCAAATAGAGAGAGAGTCTTTGCGAGAGGGATGAAGTCACTGAACTTTGTCATGAGACAATTGAAAGGAATGTCTACGGAGTTAAAATCCAAAGCCTACATGACTTTGGTGCGACCAATTATGGAATATGGATCGAATGTGTGGGATCCATATAGTGTAAGTGAGGTGAAAGAAGTAGAGAAAGTTCGAAGGCTGGCTGCCAGAAGAGTGACATGAAGGATGAGAAGATTCGAAATGGTGACAGAAGATGAAGGGAAGATTGGAAGAGTGTTGGAGAGACCATCGGTTATGGTCAGTGAACTTGGATGGGAGACGTTGGAAGATAGAAGAAGAAATTACCGTTTATCAACATTTTGTAGGGCATTGAGAGGAAGAATAGGATGGGAAGAGATGAGAGAGAAGATCAAATTAGATGAGAGGGGGTATGATCTCAGAGGTGGGA
>OZ023327.1:15950922-15959084 GCA_964007535.1 Brachyptera risi | reverse complement strand
ATATATATATATATATATATATATATATATATATATATATATATATATATATATATTCATATATATATAAATATATATATATATATATATATATATATATATATATATATATATGTACATATAAATATATATTTATATATATATATATATTTATATATTTATATATATATATATATATATATATATATATATATATATATATATATATATATATATATAAATATATGTATGGAGAGAGAGAGAGAGAGAGAGAGAGAGAGAGAAATATATATACATATGCATAAATCATTATATATATATATATATATATATATATATATATATATATATATATATTTATATATACATACATATATATATATATATATATATATATATATATATATATATATATATATATATATATATATATATATATATATATATATATTCGCATGATGACACATTTTGGGTATATTCATGGATATCTTTTTCAATAAGTGACCGACGTTTCGCCCAGATTTGTCTGGGCATCATACATGTCTGATGCCCAGACAAATTTGGGCGAAACGTCGGTCACTTATCAAAGAAGATATCCATGTATATACCCAAAATGTGTCATCATTCAATTATATGCATCATGGAAAAGAAAGTTTAAAAGCATCTCTCTCTCTCTCTCTCTCTCTCTCTCTCTCTATATATATATATATATATATATATATATATATATATATATATATATATATATATATATATATATATATATATATATATATATACATATATGAATATATATATATATATATATATATATATATATATATATATATATATATATATATATATACATATATATATATATATATATATATATATATATATATATATATATATACATATATATACATATATGTATATATATATATATATATATATATATATATATATATATATTTTATATATATATATACATTATATATATATATATATATTTATATATATATATAAATATATATATGGATATATATATATACATATATATATATATATATATATATATATATATATATATATATATATTACGCTTGAGTTGATGTTGCTAACGGCAAAAGGTTCGACTTCCACATACTTAATTATAGGTACTGGTGTATTTCAAAGCTTGTAACGCAAATAATATCACAGTGCAATTCAATTATTCATTAAAAAGAACCCACCCACAAATGTTTCAATTTTTATTATTAATTGATGTATCAATGTTGAAATGGTGAAATAACCATTTGGAAAGAAAGAAGAACGTTGAAAACTTCGAGAAAATTGTGGAAAAACCCAGTTGGAAAATACGCTAAACCGTTACATACAACAAAATCAGTAGAAAGTTGGCATGAAAATGACAATTGATACATTGATTGAGTAAACCTTCCTCTATCAGACAAAAAATGTAATCAGAATAACTATAACCGTTTTGATACAAATTAATAGTTTCTGTTACCGGTACCTTGATTCACAACAAAAATGGCGTGATTTTCCCTGGTCTTGTATGCCAAGCGCATATGGCTTAGCTCTTCATTTTCAGTTTCCAAGGCAGTTTTTCACAAACAGATCGATACCATATACACGATACAATATCTCAAGAAGTAATCAAGTTATATGTCACTCGAGATGCATGTCTTGTGACCATTTTCAGTGTCAATTGAAGCATAAACAATCGTAGTGACTTTTTGGAAGAACGAATTGTTGTGAAACTGCTTTAAACCGTGCAGAGATGTACCTTCTAAAATATTCTCGATCCATAATAAACATTCACAATATGTATACAAATAATCACCCTAATGGTGGGAACTTTTTGCAATATGGAGACTCGTGACGCCTTAAGATCGTGATATTGATGATAGATTGAAATATATTCAATTATTCGGTGAGCCATTCTCAAACAAATTCGCAACTTAATTTTATCAACTTTTTTTTCGTATACAGTTCTGGCACTTCTGTGAACCTTTTCCTTTTGTCGTTCTGCCAGTCTGGTCTAGTCTAGTTTCTGGTATCTGTACCATAATAGTCCTAGTGGTTTTCAGAGTTCAATCTTCTACTAGTAGCAATTTTTCATGGAATTTAAAAAATAATTACTCGATGGTTAGCAACTTAGCAAAAACTCAATTCCACAAGAAGGCCAATCGGAAGTGATTACATGGTGACGATTTGTTTTGAGCACTTGTCAAACAGAGAATCCAGTCAACTGCGAAAACCGATCTGCAAGTCCTTTAGCACTCCTCGCAAAACTGATCCCATACAGAACAACTGATCCCATACCGAAATAGAAAGGTGTTTTTACGGGGGGGGGGGGGGGATTGGGGGGGGGGGGAGATGGATCGGTTTAACCACCCATAAAAAAAACGGGTAGACTTTGAGAAATCTGACCAGCAAAAAAATGAGAAATAATATGTTCAAAAATCTGTTAACTGATAATAGTTCAATCATGCAGTGCATTATTGCCTGAAAAATCAACGTTAAGTGGGGCGTGAGTTCGAGTCCCGCATAAGGCATGAGTTATTAAAACATATCACTCACATAGGCCTACCATCCGCTCATTCGTCATCCCGAATAACTTATAGCTGTTGGTAGGGTTTTGTTGTTGAACAATAATCAGTAATCGGCATCCTCTTCGTGTTAGGCAGCCGCTATTCATCGGACCAAATGCTGGCGTTCCTGGCGTTGCTGTTGTTTTTGTTGTTGCGTGCAGCCCTCAGCCCCTAACTCACCTAAACAACCCAATCTAACTAATTCAATGCAACTAACCTATCGAACTAACCCTACCAAACCAACTTCCCGAATTCAATTCAACCTAAAACCAATCCAAACTTTCTTCCAATGCGACGAATTGTCACTTCGATTCTATACCTCCTAGCACTCGACTCACTCGTCGCAGGATCCTGATTCTTGATTGGGTTCAATTTCTGTTCCAGGCTTGGCCATACTTCATAGCATTCATTGTTGTGGAGAACATAATACTCTGGTTGGAAAATAAACCAACGATCCGACTGAACGATGGCATCACGTCGATCTCGCACGGCATCATACAAGAATGTGGAAGGTAAGCGAACAAACCTAACAATTATTACTTTTAATTGGTTATCTGTACTCTAAGAAATGAATTTAATACTACACGACTATAGTGGGCTCAAGCAAAGAGTTGAGAGTACTTCATCACATTTGACAATTTATTGAAATAGCAATATAGAAGTTCAAAATAGTGCACGTTACAGTGTTCAAGAGTTTGTCAGTTGTTTCATTGAGTTACTTTATCTGTTTATTTTATTGTATTTGAGATAACGTCTCTATATATAGTGTATGAATTATTCATACCACGTAATTATTTGTAATCTATCACTGCGAATGCCGATAATTCTACTTTACGATGATATTATTCATTATTATGACGGTGTTTTTTCTTATAATTGATCATTTGTTGCTTTTCTTATACTGATTGTGTCCAAGACTCAAAGTGGCAACCGTATTGTCGACAGTGTTTTTAGATAAAAACACACACGCGCCCACATACATATATATGTATATATATATATATATATATATATATATATATATATATATATATATATATATATATATATATATATATATATATATATATATATATATATATTTATATATATACATATATATATATATATATATATATATATATATATATATATATATATATATATATATATATATATATAGGTATATGTATATATATATATATATATATATATATATATATATATATATATATATATATATATATATATCATATATATATATATATATATATATATATATATATATATATATATACATATACATATATATATATATCATATATATATATATATATATATATATATATATATATATATATATATATATATATATATATATATATAAATATATATATAAATATATATATATATATATACATATTTAAATATATATATATATATATATATATATATATATATATATATATATATATATATATATATATATACACGACTATCTTAGTAGCATTTTACGGACAACTAATTTCATTTTATTGAATAGGTCGGTCAGCTAACGGAATGTAAAAAATTCCAAACGATCCATGCCTCGATTCATATAAAAATGGAACTTAAAGCAAAGTGGATATTGTGTATCGCAGATATAAATACAATAATAATCGTGGGCAGAACATAAATTGATATTTATAGAGTGCAATCATAATTCCTAAAGAATCACTCACAAGAATGCATTCATTGTGCGTATCAACAGAATTAATTCGATTTTATCAATCAAATAAATAAAAAGAGATAATCGCGAACATTAGAATCGCATAATGATTGCGCTGGTTGAATAATTGATGAATCATGCATGTATTTATATTCGCGTTAATAAATCTCTTACCATAGGCTTATGAAGTTCGTGGTCGGCGATCCACTCTGAACAACAACGATGAAAATACTGTTTAGAAACATTTGAAACCCCAAAAATGTTTGAATTACCGGTAAATGAAATTTTCTGTTAAATACTTGAATAGAACTCGGTACAAAGATTGGTATAAAAAATAATCCTCATCGATCAAGAGCTATTGGACCCAATTATTAATTAACCCATCAAGTCAAGTATGCACAGTTAAATTGAAGGAAGTATCTGTATTGTGTATCTGTCAACAATGTGATCAAAAGTCAAAGATCAAATAAATCTTTTTTTTTTCAATAACATCGAAACTTGATACAAAATCATTGTTTCCCAATTAAGGCATTGATTTATAAATGAATCATATATCATTTTCTGAGTAAATAATTAAAATTGAAATGTATGTTTCATATCTTCAATCTTTTGGTTTATTTGGTTTTTACATTATTGTGACTTGATTCAAAGTTATTGGGAATTGCAACAGTTTATATTCCAGCTATCTAGATGGCAGTGAATCATCAAGTTTGCGTGATCGTAAGCTCGATCATGGTGACCATAAAAACAATCTGTATAATCAACTTGCAGTATCATCTGAACTAATAAGAAAGGTAGCACATTATCTATTTCTATCATGTGTACCTAAATTAGTTTTATAACTAGCTATAGGATAATGCGTAATAGAGTTGTCAATTAAACCCTCCGCCTCATCGAGAGAATGGACTACGATTAGGCCTTAGAGTAGATTAATTGATGAACGTTAGTATTGAGTAATTGAAATATTTATGCCTAGTTTCATATTTAAATAAAAACACTCGAATGTGATTTCCTCTGAACTTCATAAGTAAACAATATTACTTCTCCTTTTTATTCATTTCATAATAATTGATGATGTAATTCGAATATTTGAAATAATAATTAGTGATGAAATAAATTACTGAGGGTGAAAAAATCTCAAGAAAAATAGAACGACACCTGTATGTTCTAGAATCATTTTTTCCAGCTCAAATTCGACCAAATAATAACAAACACAATAATTGAAGCATTATCCTTTTTTTGTGTACATTACTTTTATTTTCTATTATAGCTGCATGTACCATTCTCATTTGAGTACACATTTTCGTATAACATTCAATAACAAAATTTAGTAAAATTTCAAAATATACAGTTGGGTTATCACTGAAAATATTCAATCCGTGCTACCGAATGAAATCAATTCATTTCATCTATCCGTACAATGATAATATTTTGCTCAAAGTTTTAATTTTATCATAAATATGATTGAATGAAACAGAACACGTCCAGGAAATGAGCGATTTATGTGATTCTTTGATATACCGTGATCATTGACAATGCTATTGAATGAAAGAGGTAATTGGCAGTACACGGAAGGTGAAACAAGCCTCAATGAAATGCGAAGTCAGAGTGCAGTGTGTCAGTACCTATAAACAACAACTCGTTTACCAACAATAATACGAGTGTACCGTCACTTATCAGAAACACAATTTAGTACTAGAGTCGATTCATGAGTAAAAAAAAGTCGATTCATGAGATAGAATATTATTTCAATTGGAAAGTAGATAAATAGATTATGTATCTTCACTAGTTGCATAGATTGCTTCTTAGTTTATTGTCCTCGGCTCAGTGGGAAGAGCAGCAACTGCGTCAGTTTTTGACTGCGTCAGTTTTCGGCTGCGTCAGTTTTCGACTGCGTCAGTTTTCCAACTGCATCAGTTTAAAACTGCGTCTATTCAGTATTGCTTGCTAACACTTTATACGCGTCTATGGTGAGGGTATTTCTCCTCCAGCGATAGACGCTTGTACTACTATTCATATCGAAAATAAAGTACCAAGGTGAAAACTGACGCAGTCGACAACTGAGGTCAGGATGAGTTGACCAGGATGGGTTGGGTTGGGTTTGCTCAGTTGAGTTGGGTTGGTTGGTTGGTTTGGTTGGATTGGTTTGGTTTGGTTGGGGAGAGTGGCACCTGCGTCAGATTTCAGCAGAGCTTCACCTGAACTGAATCGAATGAAACAAAGTCTATAATTTGAACTAGTTCCTCTTGCTCCAATCAAACAGTGAACAGAGAGACTGTTTTGCAGTAACTTGTCAAATTACTGTGTAGCTACATTTTAAAATGATTCAGTTGTCATTATGAATTGATCGAATTGTTTTCAAAAGTAATTCTTGAAAGCTTAAATAATAGTAATTTACATAAACATATAGATTGTAAAATTGATCTCACACAGATGTTTGAGAAAATGTTCAAGTTACATGGAATTGAAATCATTCGATAAATAATAATTTTGAATGCCTGACCCCAAATTTGTTCGACTGCGTGACCCAACCTCCCATATAACCGCAAACTGGTACAAGTTTGGCTAACCCACCGATCCATAATCATTCATTTTAAAAATTGTAACATTATTTAAAAAAAAAATTACATGAACATTTAAGATATAAAATGCCTCGTAGAGAAATAGTCAAGATGAAATGTCTGGAAACCAATAGATTCAATATGCATTTTGCTTGAAACAACTTTTTATACTATTTGACGAGATCGGGTCACTTCATTTGGCTGCTTATTTGATCAAATCTTATAATTTATCTATTCGAAATGACGGAACAAATGTGTTGGAAACAATATAATTTCAGCGACTCCTGGTCCCCAGACTACAAAGAAGCAATGAACTCAACTCAAACATTCGACTAAGAGAGACTCGGAATGGCCATCTAATAATAATGTGACCCCTATTAACCTAGCCTTGAACCATCTTCCGAAGTATTTTCCTTCATTCTTCAAAGTTGCAGATTACCTGTCTCCACAGAGAATAGGTATTACATAAGCAAACAAGTTTGTAAGATGTTATGTCACTATCACCATGTGCTGAGCAGTGTTTGTTAGTGGTTTGTCCAGTCCTGTAGAAGCAAGGGTGGTGGTTGAAGGCCCAGCGGTGGAATAATTCGAGTTGCTATGGTTATGTAAGTCTACGAGATGCCACGATAGAGAATAGGAAAAGATGTTGTTCTTGTACTGATGATCGGGAGAAGCAGGATGAGAGGGGGGGGGGGGGGGGTGACGATAGAAATACATTCTGACCGTCTACGAAGCTGAACACTTTGAACAGTCCATTACATAGATGCACTGTTGTATAGGCCTAATATATAATGGGTCAATTATACTGGGTGAAAGAGTAATATATTTTAATGTAATTTTAAAAAACAAATAGCGATACAAACTGAACGGAAATATATTTTTTCCAGTGAATTTAGCTTATATGTATTAAATTCATTCATTTGTATCGATTATTTCATTATTAGCATCCGGCTGAAGAGGAACCAAACTCAGCAAGAAGTGTAAAGCAATTCAACAATGCATTACTTGGATTGGTTTTTATATACATATAAGCGATAGATAAACAAGAATATCCGTGTTCGAAAATAAGGATTGGTATTTCAAGAAATAACGTTGATTTCGATGTTTCAGATGAAGAATTTATAAATTGATTATCATTCAAAATCATATAACAAATCATATGCTATTCATATTATTCAAACTTATGTAATAATTAGCGAACGTGGTATTCAAAAATGTTCACGGCGGTATTTAACGATATTTTTCTCGAAAAATGACGTTTTTATTACGAATCTACAACTCTGAGTGAAAGTCAGAAGGAAAAGAAATTGAAGCAAAGAAGAAAAGACGAAAATAGAAGAAGAAAAGGAAAGTGGAGAA
>OZ023327.1:15873422-15945922 GCA_964007535.1 Brachyptera risi | reverse complement strand
TTTGTCATAATCTAGTCGAGCTGTAACTCAAGGGGAGCCAAGGGCTTCGCGGGTACCCTGGTAAAGTGTACACAGTGTACAAGGTACACTGCATACACGAATTACCTAAAGGAGGCTTTGAGCATACTGAATATATGAAACTGAAAAACTTATATCACTTGGGTTTGTTGTAAAATAAAGAGACGACACACACGACACGGCAATTCAAATTCAAGTTATATAATTTACTTGAATATATATCTAGATATAAGTATGAATACACTCACATACTGCCTTACTGTAATAGGCCTACTATGTGGGTTTGTTATAGGTGGTTTGATAATTCAAGTTATTTCAGGTGTTTTATTTCATTATGTCAAGAAGTATTAGGCCTGGTTATAATTTCCAAACGTTTATTTTATAAATGCCGAATATCTATCCACACATGGGCGTTTGCATTTTCACTCTCTCATAGTGGTAACTTGGCCAAAACTGAATATCACTACTTTTATTTGCCAAAATGTTTGAATCCTTATTTTTACACATTTTTGTTTCTAGTGGGTGATATATTTCCTTGAACAATGCTGTGAGATAATGAACTACGAAAATAATTACTAGGCAAACGCAGCATTTGCGTTGCAATATGAGAGAGATTTTTATGAAGTCTACTCAAAAACTTTAAACACCTTGACTTATATGGCATGTACTCGAGAACTCTTAACACCTTGGTTGAATCAGTCAAGTCCAGAGAGTCTATATTAAGAGAGTGGCCATGGCGTTCGTGGCGGCCAACTTTTTGCAACAGCTGTGTTGTTACGCCTATCTTTTTTGCTACAGCATGACATTAGTATGGGACTAAAAACTAATTCTAATTGCAATAAATTGGTTATTTATAAAATGTATTATTTGAAACTAATAAAACTAACATTGTAAATGTATTTAACAACATACTACTGGAATCTAATCTCACAAATCCCCAATTATACTGATATATCTACGGTGATGTATATATAGGCTCCAACTATTTCTTCCCAGTTTATCTTTGATCATTATAATGATACTGATTCAAAAATTATTTTTGTTTTTTCTCACACACATTCTCAACTGAACATTTAAATTATCTTTCAAATTGTATATTGATTGTGGGACTGCTGGAAAATATTATAGGTCTACTTGGAAAGAAGTACACATTCAGGCTGTGACTAAAATATAAAGTTGAATTTAAAAGTGCTTCTCATATAATATCAAATTTTATACGGAAGATAATAACCGAGTATTTTGTTGCGTACCAAAGTGAAATACATTTGATTCTCAGTATTTTGAGATGACATCATTTTTCGTTCACAGTAAGGGTAGGCCTACAAATATAAGATATGTAAAATTATTATTTCAAGACTCCGATAAGAATTTAGTGACAGAAGAAGGTGATAATCATGGTTAATTAATCGGATAGTCAAAAATAAAATATTGAATATTACAAACTACTTGTAAAAATAAATGAATGAAAATATAAACAATCAATTAAAATGGCAATGTTTTATTTTATGATTTATCAAACGTATCAACAATTATCATAGATTATTGCTTTATATAGGCCGAATATTATTATAATATAACTTATATGACACAAATACCCTACACATCTGAATGTGCTCATTATATCAACTTGGAGCCAATCTAGTTATCGAGGAAAATATCCAAAGCGTGACATATTATTCAACTTTCATCACATACAGTTATTAATTAATGCTTTTAATTACAATCCAAATCACATGTTTGAAACAGTAACATACTACCGATAGTAAACCCCACGAGTATTACAAGCCCCAGAACCTAAATTCTCAAACAGGTTGGGCCATGCAAACAATATTAGGTATAACTTCATATCAAGTTGGTTTTAGATGAGAAATAAGAAAAGAATAAGGAGAGTAAAATTGATGTAACATCTAATCCTATATCTTAGTCTTATACTACTTTGGAAGCCATAGAACGCATAGCTACACTCTAACTTCTTAGCTCACAGTCACTTTTTTATTAGGCTTACTCTTATATGTAGGCCTAGTTATAGTAAACGCTTCCTCTTTAGGCCAAATATCTTCAGTCTGAAAGTTCATCCACTAGGCGTAGGTCTAGGCCTATCCGTGGAGAAGATTAGAATGAAATTTCAGACATTTAATTAGGGCAAAAATATGTATTCATCACGTATAGTCTGGGGCGAGAAGTAAATAACTAGTAAATTAGGTGTACACCTGATTTCAGATTTCAAGGGATTTCAGTCATTTCACGGAGATTTAAAGAAGATTTCAAGGATATTTCAAGGGATTTCAGGAAGATTTCATGACAAGTGTACACCAGATTTCAGGAGTTGTTAACCCCTCGGTCTGGGGCCTATTTCGTTATAAAATATGCCCTGCTTAGCCTAGGGGCCTTGGCCTACCTATGCATTTGTAGTACTATTAACTGAATTTTAATCTCTCCAGTAGAGTCTAGGCCTAGCTTATAAAGTCTGACTAATGATAAACTATGATTTATGGGCCCTAGGCCTATTGAACTTGCGTGAGTAGGCCGACCAGTAATTTCACACTTGTCGCCAAAATTACAATAGGAGTCAATGGGTTGATATTATACATTCTCAGCTAATTCAAGCAATCAAAGATCATACTGCCATAATGATAATGAATAATATAGGCCTAAATTACTTACCGGTACTGATTTGTTTACGTCTTCACAAAAGCCTAGTTTGTACCTTGCCAGGCCTAGGCCTATCTGCTATAGGCCTAGGCCCATTGCAGGATGTTCATGCTAGCTGTCAGTCTCACAATTCTTCTTCATCCGCTCAGTGGGCTAATACCCAAATATTTTACAGATGGAATAAATAATGTAATGTATATTGTAATGCTGAATATAATATGATTATGTGAGACACGGTGATGGATCTATATGAGATGGTATAGGCCTGTATGTGCATAAGTGTGGATGGTTGATAGCTGTTTGAATAGAATGGAAATTGCAAGAATCAGCAAAAGCATGGCGCCGAAAACCACGTGACGCGAGTAGCCAATCAGAACTGTCACCGTATGGCCACTCTCTTAACAATATAGGCTCTCTAGTCAAGTCTATACAAAGCCGTGAAGCACCGTGGGAAATAAACACTAGCTATTTGATGGAGATGTATTCGTTGAATAATTATTTTCGTCCAAATTACAAAAATGTCAATAATACGTAATAATATGTGTCATATATTCTAGCCAAACGCAACCTAAGCGTTGTAAGATGAGCGAGATATCTGAATAAGGTATAATACTCGTTATACACTTGCTACTTATCAACTCTGGTATTCTACACACCTTGATGCATATAAAGAAGACTTCATTGTTGGGCAAATGTCGAATCTAGAAAGCGGTGAATCTCCACAACCTGAATGTGCTTTAATTTCCATGATGATATTTGATGAATAAAACCAGTTATTTTAATTTTTTCCTTTGGAACAGCTGGTTAGAATTGCATACAAAATGATGATAATGTGTATTATTCATGTATACACATTCAAAGAAAACTCCATCTCGTTTGGAGAGATTTTATTTTTCAACATTTTCCGCCGAGCCAAATCTTATGGGTTTTTAGAAACTTTGAGATGATATTTCTCAAAATCGGACAAACCGATTCACTCCAAAAACTATACAGTTCTAAGTTGGATGAGTTTGCGTGTACGAAAAAAGTTTCATGTCTATCAGTCAAACCCTGCGACCTGTGGAGTGCACAAAAAAAAAAGACAAATTAACCCTATAGGAGTGGGATGGAGACTTCGCTACGCTCATCTAATTATGAATATATATAATGAATTTGAATGAATTTCGAATCATGATATATATGAATATTAAATAATATTCATGTTCAGTGAAACTTTGAATTATTTTGTAGAGATTTTTTTTCAAACTATTCACGCCCAGCTTATTAATCTTATGGGTTTTCAAACTTCCAAAATAGTTCATCTCAAAAGTGGACAAATCGATTTGGCCCCAAAACCATACAGTTTTAAATTGGATAAGTCTGCATGTTCAGATAAAAGTTTCATGTTGATCAGCAAACTATGTGACCTGTGCAGTGCGTACAAACAAACAAACAAACAAACAAAACACACGCAGATAAAGCTCCATAAGAGTGAGATGGAAGCCTTTGCTATCGCTCATCCAGTGAGGAAATTAAAAAAAAAAATGAAAAAAAAACGGTTATACATAATTATGGTCAAGTGTTTGAAAAATGTAATAATTTTGTGAATCATGGAAATATTGTTCTGGTGGTATAAGATTGCCCTTGTGATGCCCCATCCGAACGACACAATGCCCTCCATCCCCAGCCCTAATTGGGGGAAATAATTTTTTATCAAGATTCAGTTATAATGAGGAAAATGAATCGACTGTTGAACTAAATCTTGAATACAATTGGACTGCGTGACATGACACAGTATATAGACTGAATAATACGGCTAGAAAATATCAGATATTACTTTTAAAGTATTTGTATTCTAATCACACATAAATCATTCATTTCTGCAAATTGCGACGAACACTTTTGAATAATTTTGGTGTCTTTCTCGGTAGCTCGGTCATCTGAGGCACCACTTCAGAGACTGGAGTCACCGTTGGGCATGGGTTCGACATCTATAAGGCATGGATCTTTCAAAGCGTCCTTTCACTTATAATCACTCTGTAGTTTCATAATAACTTGCCCATTCGTACACCCATATAACCTGGCTGTTGGTGGGGTCGTTAAGCAAACAATAATCATCAATAATTTTGGTTTGTTTCAGAGGTCCACTTATTGTGGGCTCAACATCAAGTTCACCACAGTTCTGAGGAGTATAACATCGCAGTGGGTCTCCGGCAATCACTACTTCAGGGATGGTGTGGCTTTGTAAGGACAATCTTATTTATGTACAAGTTAGAAAGGACTGAGGCGTGTGGCAGAGTGGTTAATACATTGAACCGTCATTCTGGACACCGGGGTTCGATTCCCGCCATGGTCGACCATCCTGACAGGGGTTTTTCGTGGTTTCCCCCTGTCGTGCAGGTCAATACTGGGATGGTTCCTTAACAAAAGGCCACGACCGACGTCTTCCCACTATTCAAAAACACCTAAAAAATAACCTTTCATCTCATCATCCCACCATCTCTTATATCATTCACCAACACCAATAAATCGTAGTCATCAGTAGAGTGCGTCGTTAAAGCCCCCAAAAATAAAAACATGAATTAAAATGAGTTGAAAACCAAAGGAAATAAGCGATTATGGGTTCATTTTCGTAATAATTAGTTTTACGTATTGGCATAAGAATATGTCAATGTAGACCTATATGCGCCGCTATAACAATGTCATCAAAACATGACACATTTTAATATTTTTTTTGCAGTCTAAGAATATATACAAAAGAATTTTAGTGGATATCATTTTGGCAACACTCACATAAAATGACAAACCCTCAGTCATTCAGCATTAGTAAAGTGCAATCGCATTCAGAGGGTGAAGTGTGGATAAAAACCACACAATAAAATAGAAAATAAAACTCAATCTTCAATACTGCATGCTTATCTCACAAACATAATTACACCTTTAAATTCAATAAGTGAACACCTAATCCACTATATTCAGGCCTATTGAATATTCACCTTAACTAATGGCCACCCTCCATAACTCAGTGAACTAAGGCACTGCTTTTGGAAACTGAAGTCACCGTTGGCGTGGTTTGAGTCTCACATAATATAAGGCATGGATTTTTGTGAAAGTCCTTATGCATATCATCACTGCATAGTTTCATTATTACTTGCTCATTCGTACCCCCGTATAACCACAGATAATCGAGCTAATTAGCTTGATTATCTGTGGTATAACCTAGCTGTTGGTGGGGTCGTTACCAAACAATAACAAATGCAGAGCTACATTGGTCTTGGGAATAAGTTTTTTTTTAAATGGTGCTACACAATCCAACCAACAGCTAGGTTATATGAGTGTACAAAAGAGCTGGTGAAATGAAATGAGGAAGTAATGAAAGGTTGTAAGAACATTCACAAAATCCCATGCCTCATAAGGGACTCGAACCCATGTCCGAATTGATTTCATTTTCTCTCGTATCGGGGATGGATCAACTGTACTAAAACTCGACTGTCCTAAAAATCTACCAACAATTCTAAAAACTGGCAAACTTTCCTAAAAATCGACAAACTGTTCTAAAAACAAACAAAATGTTCTAAGAAGCGTCCAACTGTACTAGAAACAACTGTATGTCAAAAAAACAAACTGTATCAAAAACCAAATGTTTCAAACTTCTTCTTGAGCAACTACAACAGAAAAGTCAGAGTGGTGGGGCCCGGGGACTTCTACCCTTCACGAATTGTTACTTCCCATTATAGGTTCTATATGTTTTTCGATGTTGGTTAGGTTTAGGTTTGTGCCACAAGAAATTTGTGAAGGGGAGAAGTCAAACCTCTCACTTCAACATCTGAATAGGTTGCTCAAAAGAAGAAGTTAGAACAGTTGGTTTTTAGTACAGTTGATTTTTAGGACAGTTGGCTTTTAGGACAGTCGAATTTTAGGACAGTTGAATTTTAAAGCAGTTGGTATCTTTTCGCAGTTTCGTAGCCTAATTAGCCCCGAGGGGTGGCAATAACACCCAATGAGAAAATCTCATGATCTATGTCATCCCAGGCACGAAAAGATTAATTTCATAATGTTGATTTCTTCATTTCAGATATTCTACTTACCACTAGCCGCTATTATTCCTCCGGCACAATTTCTCACCCATCAGCAATTCAATCTTCTTTATCAATTTTGGATTCATACGAAGGTCGTACAATCTCTGGGTCCTCTTGAGTGGGTCCTGAACACACCTAAACACCATAGAGTACATCACGGTAAGTTTGTTTGTTTGTTTTCTAATCAATGTTTTTCGAATAAATACAGGACTTGAATACATGAATATCATCATACTAAATACCGTATAGCAAACATAATTCCAATACACTGAATGACATTGGTTGATTAGCTCACAATGATAACCAAAATTAATTCCTTGAAAATATTAGAAACCATTTTTACAATGATGCATTATATTCTGTTACATAATATGTTATTACATGTTAAATTCAGATAAATAACTAGGCACTTGAATTTTAAATTTTCAACATACTCTTACCAACATAACTTAAACAACAATCTTACCGTCTTACGCATATTATATTGTTACAGTAGTTGAAATAGCTTACATGAAATGCAACAGTTTTATTTACATATTTTATCATCGGTTCAGTCAGTTGGTACAATAGTTAGTACCGGGATACTGACAAATTTTGTTCAAGAGAAACTATCGTATAACATCAATATGACATCAAGGTCGAGTTACGGTAAGCCGGTTTGATGGCTAAGAAACCCATGATGCAAAGAAGATCAACCTTCTAATGTGAACATACTCTCTCAATACACTTGATCTGGAAACATATTGTGCTCTGCACATTCTTCGTTAAAACAAATTGTTTTTAATATATTTATTTGAAAGATACCTCAAGGTTGGCCATAGATCTTGTTTGAAGATCCCAGAGACATCTTATTACTCACAGGAGATATGTACATATCATGCTAGCTAGCCTGCTTTCAGAATATTGCCACTTGATTACCTACCTACCTATCTAGGTAAGCTGCTGGGCTTGATTGTACACTTAACCGCAGTCGTAGTACACGAACACACTATACTCTCAAGTACTGGAATATTCCTATACTATCTCAACATCAACATCTTGTATCCCATGAAAACCAACACCAAATGCCATTTATGGAGTAATGAATGATCAGAATCAATTTTTTTTTCTCAAATGAAATCTTGATATACAATATTATTGTTTCTCGATTGAGGATAAAGATGAATTGGTAAGACCATTTTGGAGTGGTTCCTCTTGATGGTTTCAATACTCCAGAGCAGTGACCAATATAAATAACTATCCGTAGACTATTTTCAATTGACAATAATGAACCTTGACACAAGGACTACGCTGTCTGTGACCATACTTTTTTGCCGCAAATAAAAGTATTTCAGTTTCCAAAAGTGCGGAACGCATTATTAGTATACACCGTTTCTGTGATATATCCAGATATTATCATCAGCATTGGTATTGAGAGTAAACAAAATACCTGGATGTTGATATCTTCCACATTGAACTAAGTCTCTTTGGCTATGTTCACTTCAATCCATTAACAGCAGAAGTAAAGTTCATCATTATGCAATAAACATTCAAACAATGAAATGAGGAATGCACAAAATGAAAATGATATGAAAATTAATGAAATGGAAAGGTAGTATGCCTTTTGATTGCTTGCTTATTGTTTGTCTAATCAATTTCAACAACAGATGGGTTATTTTGAGGTATGAATGAGCCAGCAATGGTTATAAAAACACATGCCTTAAGCTAGAATCGAATCCAAGTCTGCCTTGACCTTAGATTCCAAGGCAGAACCTTGGCCAAGGTTTATTATGAGGTGATGATGATAATATTAATATGTATTAACAATAATGATAAAAAAAAAATGTTATAAAAGATGTTTATTTGTCAATTTAAGATTATACATTCAAGTTCACAATAATCCACAAAGCCTGTAAACAGGCTTATCTGTGATTTGCATTATAATTACAACACATGAAAAAAAATATATATATTTATACTGATGATAATTTTTTTTTTTATTATTATTTTTTATTCTCTCGTGTTCTCACAAAGATTTCAGTACAATTTCGTGGACCCGCAAAGTCACAAAAAGTTATTAATAATAATTTTTTTTTATTGATTCCAAATAAAAGCGTTACAACAATAAAGGGTACTCTTGTGAGGTTCCACGAAACCCTCATGGGGTTTATCTGTGGAGATATATAAAACAATTCACTTAAATATAATGCAATGAAAAAATAAAATACCTTCCTGATAATAAAATATAATAACAATACAATGAAGCACATTGACGAGAATGTGTAAGAATGAACAAAATAGGATAAACCAACAAAATTATATTCGAATTGCAGTTGTAGTGAGTAGAGAAGAATGCAATCAACATAGGAAGAGAGAACTCGAGGAAGTGAATAAAATACCCAATAATAATAATAATAATAATAATAATTATATATTTTTGAGAAGATTTATTTATTTCACAAAATATAAGTTGTTTACAATATCGTGGACCCACAAAGTCAAAACAGACTTGTCTGTGGGTCTACTAATTATGTTGTCATACAAAAATATACATCACAAAAAATGTCTGGATAGCAGCTAATAATAATAATAATGATAATAATGATGATAATGATTAGAGACATGTAAAAATAGCTATTGCTATAAAAGCGATGAAATCTAAAAGTGCTTTTTTACGTGGTTTTATGACATTTCTTCATGTTTCAATACATTTGATGTTGTTCTATCATGTTTTTAAAAACGAGACAAAGCACTACAAACGTCTGAATCCACTACGTTTCAATGTATTGGCGATATAGACGCTATATTGGGAATAGAAGCATTATAGATGCTATTTTTTCCAAAATTATGTCAATTGAGATGTAAACGGGTGGAGTTAGTTGGGGAATTTGGAAAAAAGTGCAGTTGAGAATGCAGACAACAGATGAGGCATCGATTTAACCCGCTTGTGGAGACTACTTAAATTCTGCAAAATATCAATTGGGGTGCTTCTCTTGTATGTCTATTGTACATTATGTAGTGGTTTTACCTGTACATTACTGTTGCAACGCTACAAAACGTTGCGCTACAAAAAACGATGTTTCAAAATAATAGATGCACCAAAGTGCTACTTTTCAAATTCTAAATGTTGTGAGAAGAAAAAAATAGAAGCCATGTTTACATGTTTACATGATGATAATAATATGAAAATGATATGTCAATTTCAATTTTTCTTCTTCCAGGTTGTAATTTGTATTGCCTGGACAAGAATTATGGAGGCGTTCTCATCATTTGGGACCGACTATTTGGCACGTTTGCAGAAGAAAGACAGAAAGAAGAAATTGTTTACGGTTTGGTGTATAACCAACCATCGTTCAATCCGTTCTACCTCCAGGTGAATAAGCAGACTTTAAACCAGAATTACCCATATATCTGACAATATACTGACATAATACGTACATGCCATATATCTCAGTTGTTGAAGAGGTGAAGAAAATCTCTAAATGCAAACATGCAAAGGTTTTTATTGAGACAGTAAGCTATGAAAAATATAAGTTCAATTGTACCTCATTAACACATTTTCAGGGAACCAGCCTGCAAAATTATTTTAATAAAATACCTACTAATGAAACCGATGAGTATTGATTGATTTTGTTTGCTTAAGACCCCACCAGCAGCTAGGTTATACGGGGGTACGAATGAGCAGGTGATTATGAAACTATGAAGTAATGAACTATGAAGTCTATGAAAGGACGTTTACAAAAACTCATGTCTTATGCGGGACTCGATCCCACGCTCAACAATTACTTCAGTTTCTGAAGTGGTGTCTCAGCTGACCAAGCTACGGAGGGTGACACTAATTGAAACTATTCAGCATGGGGAGCATATAGGCGGGGTCAAAAAGAAAATGTACTGAGGTAGTAAATGTATTAATGAGAACCTCAATTAAGAACATCTACTATATTGTCATTCACTATAATAAGTATTTATTGGGGTTAACGTTCGATATGAAAATGGCAAACGATGTAGAATATTTCATATGGAATATTGATTGGAAAATATAGAAATTTCCAATAAATATCAATATTGAATCAAATATAAAATATTGAATCCAATAAAAAATATTGAAATGGAAGAGAAACAGGATTTGAAGTCATGATTTTCGATCATGTAATACTGCTCCAGTTTCAGTTTGTTTTCCAACCATTTTACAATAGGCCTTATATACAAAATCATGTTTGACTGATAAGATGATCAATTTCTTTTTCAAATGAGAAAGTCATTGACAAACTGGTAGATATGCTATAACAATCTTATACTGGTATAATAAGAACACATTACCAGCACAATGAGCTCTTTCCCCTACAAACAAATATCATACTCAGCATACACCAGTACTGACAGCAATGAGAAACCGTGGACGAAGGCCATGCTATTTATTTTATTCACCTTTCGGTTGGGTATTTACTTCTTCACTTTTTTGTATCACTTGGTTATTTGACTTATTACTGTACTCAGTTTATCAGCTATTTCCGATATTTTGATTCAATGTCAATCATTGTTTCAATATCAAATTATTCCATATTCAAATATTCCAATTCAATTTCTAATTGATTGAAAATATCAAAATTGAAAGGCAACCCTATTATTCATTTATTCATAACACTTCAATTTCATTTCTAATGAATACTTGATTCTATGTTGTGTATTATATAGCCATTTATAATAATGTGATCCACTATTATGTGCTCTCATATAATTGTAACCCGACTTGGTCAATAAATTCAAAATTGTATTCTCAATATAAATAGTAGACCCTAACCCTATTGTATAAAAACTGCAATGAGGATAAACTCCAATATCTTGTCTATACAATCGAGTGAAAAATTACTGTCTATTAATTGTTGCACATCACGTATACCTGATGAATACAATCAAAGTATCTGTCATATTACGTCAGTGTACCTCATTCTGAATCCATATTTTTATGTCTAGGTAAGCTGCTGGTTTCTTCAAAGTCACTACCACTATTTTGTCACCTGTTGCGATATTAGTAACAACAAATGATATGGTTGCAGGTGTTTTACAACATGAATGTCATCAATAAGTGGCGTGCCATGGAAGGTTGGCAGAATAAACTAGCAGCTATATGGAAAGGGCCAAGTTGGATGCCAGGGCAATCCAGAACTGGAGATGAAGAATTCAAATTAGATGTAAGATATCAAATCAATTTTGACTCACAACCGTTGTTACTTTTTAGACATGCATGTTGTATGAATCAATAGAATTATAATAAATATAGACATTTGAAATGAAAGTAAAAAACTGAAATATTAGATTTGTTGTTTTCTAAAATTGTGAAAACCCCAGGAAAGTGAGAATTTTATATTTTTGAATATTGGGAATTCATTGGAATTTATTTAAGAATTCATAGATTTATATAAGGGTTATGTAGGAATTCAGGATCACTGCTATGACTCTTTTTGTTCTAATAATTATAGTTCTACATCGTATTCTCTCTGATCAGAAGTTCTATCTAATTTAATCTAATCCAATTTAATTTAGGTAACTAGGTAACTTGGTTCAAGTCCATGAAAACCTTGTGCACCATTCAACCACCAGAAATGATAGCATGTATCACACTGGCATTTTCCGAATTGTAAAGAATATACATACGTACATACATACATTTCACAATTGGGCAGTGTTGAATTCAGAGATTTTGTTGCGGGGGGGCTTTTATGTTTTCCGGTGGGGGGGGGGGGGCAAGGGATACATACAAAACTTTAAGCATGAGAATCCATATTAGGCCTATATATATATATATATATATATACAAACATATTTTCATATAAGGTATAGAAAAGTATGCAGTTTTTTCATTTTCAAGTCAGTTTATTATGAATACTAAAAAATTCTTGATTATATGATAAGAGGTAATTACAATATAACGGGTACCTGTAGTGTTATAACTTATACTTGGAAGATCCATATGAAATGATAGCTTAACTGGTCAAGTCAATTTCAAAGTTAATGTTGAAGTTGTTCTTTGATTTCGGCGGTGCAACAATAATAGAGGCGAATTTCTAAAAATATTACCAGCATTGATCAAATTGACTCCACTTCAGCCACTTCTGTCATTTGAGGTGTCACTTACCAGGATTCATAGGCAGAAAGCAAATAACAATACTAATAAATAACATCTGAAATTGTTTTTTTTCCTTAGTAGCCTACCGATAATAAAAAGTGAATTCCTAATATTTTAGTTTTTACAAATTTTTTAACAAAAGAAATACAGGTTTCTCAAAAGAACACTATATAGGGCTACCATTGCTTAATGCTAATGCATTACTTAATGTTATTATCCTGGGGGGCAAACAACGAGCTGCGGGGGGGTCAATGCCCCCCCGCAGGTATGCCTGGATTCAACACTGCAATTGGGTCAAGAGAGCTCTGCTAGCTTTTCAAGTAGTAAAAAGATGGTTTGTTTTCAAGCCTAGCAATGTAATTTACAACCCACTATTGATGTTGTGTTCAACTTGTACTGGTCGACACAACCTTTTTATTCATTTTTTAACTTCTTGATTCCATTGAATTATTCGGTTGAAAAGTTTGAAAGATCCATAAGTTTCTTTCATTTCGAAGATTCATCTGAATATAGAAATATCACAAAAATAAAGTAATCTGGCTTTTAAATGAATGAAGAAACAGAAATATTTCAGTTTGGGTTTGAATTTGTGCAGGAGTAAGGTATCTGGTATAGGGATTGGCTGATTTAGTCATCAAATAGTAACCTTCCACATTGATTTCTCATGGTTTGTGTTGTTACTATTTTTACAGATCCGAAACCGCGAGAAGTACAATGTGAAACTACCGCTGTGGTGTAATATTTATTTGCTTGTGCATTTTATTGTTGTGGTTTACGGATTTCAAGAACTCGCATTACGATACTTGGTAAGCATGTGATAAAACACTAGTAAATAAGATGAGTTTTGAAGAAGTTATTTCAAATTTATCTGCAGCCATTTTTTTAGGAAAGGTGTAATTTTCTTTTGAAAACAGTCTCCTATTTCCACAAAAACTTGACTATCAAATTCACCTTGAAAATATATTGCATATTGGTCAAAATTGTTACCTTGGTTCATCAGGGATGAATGTACGGGGGCAGACTGGAGGCTGGTCCACCATGTTTAATGCAGTTTGGTGCCCCCAAACAGTTATGTATTATGTAGCTAAAGTCCTTGTTAGGGAGAGTTAAGGCTGACATCAGAGCTATTTGCTCCTCAGCGTTACCACCACTACCACTCCGTTGGGGTGAGAGGATCGAAACTCTCAACGGGATTGTAGCCGAAAGGGTCTATAACCTGCGCCGGAAGGAACAATAGAAATTGAATGACCATTATGGAAAAAAATTAGAATCGTTGAAGGAGAATTAAGATTGTTATATACCGAAGATATGCTTTGGAAATGAAAATATAAGCAATTCACTTTATTTGAAAAAAATTAACTCATATGCGGTCGAGACACGTCGATATGTTTGTGGGAGTGATTTTTGTTTCTCTGGTCACTCCCACAAACATATCGATGTATCTTGGCCACATATGAGTGAATGTTTTCAAATAAAAAAGTGAATTGCTTATATTTTCATTTCCAATGCATATCTTCGGTATATAATAACAATCTTAATTCTCTGTCAATGATTCTAATTTCTTTCCATGATGGAAATTAAATTTCTATTGTTCCTTCCGGCGCAGGTAATAGACCTTTTCGGCCACGGTCCCGTCGAAAGCTTCGATCCTCTCACCCCAACGGAGTGGTAGTGGTGATAACGTTGAGGGGAAAATAGCTCTGACATCAGTCTCAACTCTTCCTGACAGGGACTTTATTGGGAGATGGAAGAGTAGACAGGTTAGGAATCTGTATATTATTTAGAAAATCTCATTCAATTCACTCAGTTTTAGCAATTGCCAAGATTTATAGGTGTTTCAATTAACTCTACACTTCACGCATCCTGACATGTGGATCTGTTATTAAAATTCTATAGCTTGGATGTGCAATTTTTGCAAAAATTCATTGTTGTTACATTTTTTATCTTCGGGCTCCCATTTTCAATCGCCAACCAGGCACTTATGCCCTGGACTTTACTATTCTAGAATCCAAGAAAGGATGTTTTCAAAGGTTATAGTTATTAATGCAACTCACTATGGCAAATGAACTCACCAGGAACAATGGCCAGCAAGCTTTACTCCAAGAATTGGTTACGAGAAATCTGAATAAATTGAATTCTTTACTGTTCAGTAAAATAAGTTGAATTTGTATTTTAGAAACATAACAGAAGGTTGTGAGTTACAAGAAAATTGTATATAGCATATAGCTTAGAGGTTATATAGACATTAAACCATATTCCTCACCAGGAAATGCCAAGAGTTTTCTGTTGAATGAGCAAGTTCAGTGTGAAAATATTATTACATGTGTTTTAATTCTGAAAAAAATATATTTATATAGTTCCTCAGATATTATTTCACTCAAAATGGAAGGGTGATAGTATACACATGATTTGCCATTATGGAAACTGAATCATTCTACTGAAAGGAAACCCTCGACATTTGAAAAATCATATTGCGCGTAATTTAATACCACACTAATGACAGAGTATAAATTCATGAATTTCTCAATTTCATTCTTATCATTGAAGTTGATGTCTTGACTTCAGTGGCATAACTAGGAATTTTGGGCCCCGGGGCAAAAGGCTCACATGGCCCCCCTCCCCCCCAAAAGAACTTTATATCAATTCAAATGATGAAATTTCGATATCGTTCAACATCCATCCCCGTATTCCATGTTTTTTTTCAATTTACTATTGAAGACGATTAAAATGCACTCGAAATTATGATTAAAAATTAAAATACATTCACAATTATGTCATTCCATAAAAGAGAGTGGTTCTATTGAAGATAAAGATTAAATGGGACTTACTCGTGTGAGGAAAAATGGTTGACTTTTCACCAAAATGTAGTCAAAGTAGCAAGCTCATTTTAAGTGCTGTGAGTTCAGCGAAAAAATATGACAGTGTTTCTGATACGATTCGTATTCAAGAATATACTTATTTAATTGAGTTCAACTTGACTTTCCTCATTGTAGAATTATTTCTGAAATCAGTCTGTTATTTTTCGAGTACGGTAATTTCAGATAATATTGAAATGTATTCTTCTCAGTTATTTAAATTCATTCATTATTTTTCGGTAATCGTTGAAATGTATTTTTGATGAAGCATGAGCCCCCAGGGTCGTGGGCCTTGGGGCGGCTTGCCCAGCTGCCCCTGCGGTAGTTACGCCACTGCTTGACTCACTTTTCTGGAAACTAGTTTTACCATAGAAAGCACCAACGATCAAACTTATCAGCGAGAATCTTGCTTTGAAATGAGAAAAAATGGTATATGCCAAGGAATCATTTACATGTAAGTGATACTACAAGGAATGAATCATTAATGTGCAAGAAAGATGAACAAGACCTTGACCGAAAGACCACGATTTTTCCAATACTGTAAACTGCTTGTTAAAACTTTCAAATAGAATAAACAAATTACTCTTGTTTCTAGGGCATGACTCCATTGGCTGTGCTTGGCTTTGTGGCCTACATCCTCATCTCATTAACAACAATAGGGATGCTGTTCGATGATCGGCCGAACGCCTGCGTGTTCGAACTTGCACGGTGTCTCATCTTCCTGGTCTACGTTCAACGACCGCTCGACAAATCAGACTCAACAATCACAGCTCTGCAATCGTTCTTTTTACTTTCAACATTCTTTTGGATTTTGAAAACGTTAAAAGTTTTCCAAATTGAAATAAGAACAGAGATAAAAAGTAAATAGAACGAAGCAATTTTCTTTTTTGAATAGCTAATCAAGTGAATGATTTATTTTAGTTTTTTATACTCGTGGTATGTAACTATTACTGTTATAATATTATTTACCGTCTACTGATGCATAAATAACGGGTACAATTCAATGTTTTCACCTTCAAGATCAAAATATGTATATAGTTAAAACATTCTTGCAATCTTCCAAGAAGGCACTAGTCAGTTGCATTGAAATCCAGGCATACCTACCTTGAAAAATGAATTCAAACGAGAAAGATGGAATTCCTTCCAGCTTAGAAGGGAAGCTTGAATTAAGTTTAAGAAGTAAACTATTGTACATAGAATTCAAAAAACCAAACTTGTGTTTTTCCACAAATTGAGAAAAATATGAGGCTGAAATGAATAAATTTTCAAGAATTAAATCAATTTGTATATGCCAATTGTTAGATTGATTCACAATGGTGTACTAGTTACATATTCATGAACTATGCACCATCAAAATTTTGAACATATACCTCCATAGTTCTGTTGGTATTCTTTTTAACACAAATATTTTCAAGCATGAACTGCACACCCATTCTGACTTTTTCAAATAACTCATCCTTGGTAAATTAAATTTTGATGTATCTACCAACATATAAAGCTTCTCCATTGATTGAGAACACATTATAGGCGACTAGTGTCACCTTAAGAGTGATAGCTCTGTTTAAGGAGTGGGTACCTTTGGAGGGTTAGCAAGACCTTGATGACTTCTATATTACAATCAGCTGATAGCAGATGGTTCCATCAAGCTAGCTACAAATTAGTATTCATCATTAATCATTAGATATAAATAATCATTGTAATCATTAGAATAATGTGTTATGTTAAAAAATATTGGCCTCACTACTGGAAAATTGCCATCTGGTTTGAGGCTATGCTCAACAATTAGGTGCTACATAAGTTGTGAGAGGGAAATGGTCCAAGAGTAGCCTTCAAGTATGTAAATGAATATATTATTGTCTAGTATTATAGATTATAGATGGAATGGAAAATAAAGGTTATTTGAATACACTTGAAAAGATTTGATCACAAATTTATTTATACATTCTTATAATAATAATTACGGTACCTATAATAATTATAATTATTTATTCCCTTAAAAGATAATCTTGTAAGTGATAAAAACTAAATTGAACAGGGTTTCTAGTTTATACATTTTAGACAATATAGGCCTACTATAATAATTATAATATATATATATAAGACAGAATTCTCTGTCAAGAATTGATAATATAAAGCTAAATACAAGATGAAATGTGAAATTGACATGCAAGGATAAAACTATGCTTGTTTAAAAATATGTAGTTATTTAATTGCTATAATAAATGGAATAATATTATAAAATGGAAAAGAAAACAAATTAATTAAATAAAACTTTAGTAGCAACAAATATTATTGCACAAAATATGTGAATCCAAAATAAGTAACTAATGTAAAGTATAGTACAGAATCTTTGGTAAAACTAGCTTTACGCAGTTTAATTATTCATAAACAAAATGATTAAAGAAAGAAACAAAATACTACTACAAACTATTAGTAAATATTATCATGAAGAAAGGATTAGTACCAGTAGTTTCATTGAGTCGCAATGTTTTGTCTTATAAAAATTGTACATAAAGTACATTTGTTATGTAAAAAACTAACCTCCAACCAATCAGTGAGATAGTAGGCCTACCATGAACATTCGTAACAACATAGAATGAGACAAATTAGCCTACTTTGCAGATTCCCGTACCAAACATACACTATGGACATAAACCCGAATCAATTGTACAAAGCAATATTATTGGCACTTGAGAATTCACAATCAAGTATTGGCACAAACAGAAATACCAAACAATTTATATTTCAGGGTTGAAATAATATACTAAATTTGTCTAGAATAAATTGACGTGAAGAAACCCTCGGAACTTTTTGTGAAAATGGACAAGAAGATTATAGGAGACAAAAAGACACATTGATCATGCATTAGAAAACAAGAAGGAATGAATTTCCTCAGCAAAGTGGGTAAAAAGCAATCCCTTTCCACTCTTCGAATTAATACTTCCCCCCTCCCCCAAAATCATTGACAAAAGCACACAACCCTTTAAAAAATAATGCATATTGAGAGCACAATATTAGTAAGTAATATTTACAAATTGGGTACACAATAATTATCGAGCCACCCCTATGTACCCGGTAATATAATATCATCTCATCTCCTATATTTATATATATTTCTGTGTATTTAATATTAATATATTTATAATATATAATTTTATATTATAATTATGCACATATCACACACATTGTGATTAAATTGTTTTCTATTAAATATTTGTTTTTGCAATCGAAATACAACGATGATTGTATTTCTATAGCTGTGTGCATGAGTTCAATAACTCGAATAGCTTTCCATAAATTCCTCTTTTATCGTACAATAATATTTTATAAAAAGTTTTAAAGTTTATTGTCAAACCAATGTTTTTTTATCATTCATTCACATACAGTGTTCTTACATACATGGAAATAGAATCAATTGCGTGTCATTTGGAATGATGAGTATTATGATTATGCAAAAACGAAAAATGCCACAGTCGCTTCATGATTACCAAAAAATTAATGACAAATATCTATTCTAAATACACAAACTTGAATCAATATCGTGTTCTGTATTTATTACAGTTGTTGGGTTTCAAAATTTCAATTGATTCAGTATAACTACTTTGAAAAATAGTTCGAAACAATCAATCTCTGAGCATAGAGTAAGTAGTAGGCCTTGATGAGACCTACCTGACCGCATTAGCTTCAATCAAGTGAGAGACTTTAATGTTGAAAATTAATCAAATGTTGAAACTACTGTTGCTAAAATGAGGATTAGCAAACTCAATTAATGCATCACAAATGCATCAAACCGAAATCTGAATATTTTTCACGTGACCGATAAATCAACTCCTGAGTAAGTGGGTTACGCAAAGAGGCTTCAAAGGAATCTATAACTATTTAAACCATTCTCACCTGTCCATACATTACTTTAGTATTTATATTATGTTTTTAAACGAGTCTATATTTTTGTTTTACAATATTGTCATGAGAACGCACCTTACTGCTGAACATCCTGCCCAGCGTTTCACAGCAAACCAACGATAACCTAGAATCACCTGGTACTTACATGGACCAACAACCTGCCTTCAATCTGCCCTTGCATGCATGCATACGTACGTAGCCTAGCAAATGCCCAAGGAGAATGTTTAGGTTTGAAAATGTTATATAGGCTCATTCTTACACATCACAAAAAATCAAAACCATTGGTCATTGAAAATATTAGAATGAGACAAATACATATAATCGTTATCAATGAACAAAGTGGTTTTGTAAGAATCATTTTATCTTGTTTTTAATATAATAAAACACTTGTCTTTACTACTTCAATAATAAAATGATTCCAATACTGAAATCTCAATCAAAATGAAATCTATGTGATAAATTAATACATAATACTAGTACTGTTTGCTACTGGCCCATTTGTTGGCAGAATTGGCAATAATGTATTTGATTTTTACATAGAGAAAGTAACAATTAGCACAATGCATGAAAAAGAAAATGTACACAAACATTTGTTCTTGCATGGAATTGCATCCCTGCTCTGTAAATTGCACATTCTTACTGACTAGCCCGCTATGATCGACTTGAAACGGTCCCTTGAATCGTTTAACCTCTCGTTTTATTCAGCTTGAAGGTGGTGGAAGACAATTGATTTCCATGACACTCTCATGGCACACATGTGTTGACAACATTACATGTGATGGACTGACTTTTTCACGCTATTGAGTCTATTTTATCTGTAGAGTATTATTGGTAATAAAGTAAAACATCCAGTTGATTGTAACCTTTCAAGGTTGAACTAGTTCATGAAACCGATTTCATAATCAACATGGATTTTAGAAAGTTCAAGCTAGATAAAATGAGTATTTGTGAACAGGTACCATAATGTTACACTAATAAATTTCCTTTGCTATAACTCTTTATATATGTGGGCTATAGAAACAATGAACATCATTGTTTGAACAAAATATGGCAATAAGAGAGAATTTCAAACCCTCATATTTAGAACTAGACTATTATAGTACGATTATGAATAGTTGGCACTCCTGGTCAGGAGCATTTCACATAGGATTAATTTTCTGAACAATTATTTTGTCCACTTATTCTATGCGTTGTTGATTTTTCTTATAATTTTAGAAAACGTTTAAAATGTTCATATTTTGGATGGATGTATGCAAGTAAAATGAATGTAAAATAATTCTTCCCCTCCTCCAATTTTTCTTTCCTGCCTCTTTTTCCAAGTCCAGTTTAGTGAAACATTAAGGACTTCAAAGATGACGATTTAAATTCTTTTCAAGAGAGATTTCAAGGAGATAAATTGGAAATCTATTCATATTCGTCATGTTTAAGAAGAAACCACATTCAAAAAGGGAATAAATTTGTCTAGCTTACAATGAGGGAATGGAGAAGTACTTTGGTTTGATTAACATTAATAATTAGAATTAATTAATTAATTGGGAAAAATCTATCAAGACTACAAGAGGTTTTTCAAAAATTGTTCAAATGCTACAAGATATTTTGATGTGAAATACTTCCACAATATAATGAAATTGATCAGGCCAGGATTGTTTACTGTTCAGATGTTTACCATCTTGAAGGTGGAACCCTGATTTCACTCAATTCTACTTGAAACGACAATATCAACAGCAATATTCCAACCCTGACCTATGACTTATAAACATGGCTGGGATTATATATTACACTTAAGCAAAGAGATTCTTTAAATTTGATAGATTATAATAATATGTAGGGTTAAAAATAGGTACTAAAAAGGGAATAAGTAGATTTGTGAAACTAGAATCGCCTGAGAAATGGAGGGGGGGGCATTGTATTTGATTTTCTTACTCATTTTAATATCCAAACGAATCTTGTTATAAGCTCGTTTCAATCAAGTTCAATGGAATCAAATTATACTTTACGTATCTACTGAACATTGCCTCGAAAAGGCAGTGAAATAGACTTACATCTACGTACCATCAAGTTTTTTTTTTTTTTTTTAGAAATTTGTAGTTTCGATGTATCAATTAGTACCCTAGTAACATATCACACCATAGAACAGCAGATGACTGACTGCCATATAAAATTATAGTTTTAATCAGAATTTATCACTATCACTATAACAGACAATGTTTAAAAAACTGACCATCAAAAAAGTTGCATATTCTCATATTTGCAATGTTAAAAGCAAGGTATAAACCTTTCTTATCAAGTGACAAACAGGCATAACAACCCGATAAACCGTTAACTTCAAAATTAGAATCAGTTCAAAATCACTTTCAAAATGAACGCTATTACTCGTCACGTTGTGCTGCACCCTGTTAAACAGTGCTCTTGCCCTCAGGCGTGCGCAGACGCCGTCGGTACTCACTCTCTGTACGGTTTGCAGTAGGAATAGCGATGATTCATGTGCTGGCTATACGATCCCGAGTGAGAGAATCGTTTAAGACACTTGGAGCACTGGAAGGGTTTCTCGCCGCTATGCAAACGTTTGTGCTCAGTTAAATGGTGCTTGTGTTTGAATGCTTTCGAACAAACGTCACACTTATGTGGGCGTTGACCTGAAACAATCAACCAAAAGACTGTTAGTTTTATACAAAAATGATTCAAGTAATGTACAATTATAGAAGTTGTTGTTAACCACTGTTATTAGATTTCACTTGCTCCACGAGTAAAATTGAACCAACACTTCAATATGAACGAGCGTAAGAAGCCTTCGAAATGCACCAGCTCACAATTCAGCTTCACCACCGATCATTCATTATACAATTCAATGTTGTTATATTTGTAACTGAACAATGTGACATACTAGGTAACTTTTCTATTTAATTTTGGAAAAATGATAATTGAGCATAATTTCAAGCTTTTGGCTGTCAATGAAGGAACTTTTGCAGACTTGGTGGAAGAATGTGACTACCTAGTACCTGGGTAACTCGTCAATTAAAATTGAAAAAATGTAATCCTGTCCATTACAAGTACGAAGTTGTTTGGGGACGTCCATAAATTATGTCACACTCTTTTAGGCCACTTTGAACTCTCCTTCCCTCCCATGTCACAGTTGGTCACAAAACCTATTACCCTCCCCCCTTTAAATACGTCACAAATTCTCATACCCCCCCTCTAGCAAAAAAATGAAATCAACACACAGCAAAGGTACAATAAAGTGATACAATCAAAATATTCATTTCTTTATGTTTGCTTCTTGAGTAATCAGACTTAATAATTATTTGATATGCATCTGTAGGTATAAATATAAGAATCTATAAGAATGGCGCCAAATACATAGAACACAAAAATGGTACATCACACAGTTACCTCCCCCCTCACCCCCTCACCCCCTTGTCACAAATCTTGACTACCCCCCTTCCCCCCTAAGCTGAGACGTGTAATTTATGGACGTCCCCTTTGCAGCGTACTGAATTTGTATGTAGCTTACCAAATTTGTTTTCAGCTCACTAAATTTGGATTCTAATAAATGTATATCATTACCGCTGCAAGACACCTTCAACTATTCACTTTCCAAGTTTCCTAATTCTGTACTACAAAATTTGTTCTGAGAACTTTATGAGGTCAAGGCTTGTTTGAGATTTTTTGCTTTAAATATTAATATTCATGGGTGATATTGTAGCCAGTTATGTGCCGTCACAATTATGTACCCGAATCCACTTGACCAAATGCATAACCACCTTGATGAAACTCCTCTTGATCAATTGGTTTCCAGAAAAGTGACTTGTCCTGATATTACCATGATGTTTGAAAAACATATATCCTAGTGCACATGAAACTGACTGAAGCCTTGAGAAATTCATAATGTAAAATTTAAATTCAACATTCAATTTTGATAAGAGTGACTGATATCGAGTCTTGAAGTGATGTTTCTGGCTCAATATGATGTGTGTGAACCCCAACGTATGCCTACCACTACGCATTTCGAATCAGTAGTCAATCATTACGAAGGTAAGGTTGCAATGTGAATCAACCATATCAACTACAATTAAATGCATCTATCTACACCTATGGCATATAATCTGGTTGTAACTTGGAATACAAATACCAAATTTGTTATGAAACTGAAAGTTACACAATAGAATGTAATGAAAATACAAAGTGGTAATAACAACAGCTTAAATAGTTCATTACGCTCAACAATGCATGACTGTATTTCCAGCAATAAAAAATAGGACAAGACACAAACATAAATCTATTATGTGATAAATTAATAATGCATGTCATTGTATGTAATGCTTTTTATCATTTTCAAAGCAGACTTTATTCTAATACAACAGCTGTTGAACAACAAGAAGGTAAGCTTAAGCTGCTGGGTACATTATAGTTTTAGTTATCACTCAGTTATTTTTTGTTTTCCTGAATAAGCAATGGAAATCAATTGTTGCAAAGTGAGAGATGTTATTTGTACTAACTAACCCGAGTGTTCGTATTTGTGTCGAGCTAACGAGCTTTGTTTTGAAAAGGCTTTATCGCACTGATCGCAGATGAATTGGCCCTCAGGTTCCTGGTCCAGACTTTGCACCCCACCTTTTAGGCCTGGCGACATCTTGTGACGCTTGTTGCCTGACAATCCATCCTCATCATGATGTGTAGAATCATCAGCTTCATCTGTTGTATCGTCATCCGCAAAACCCTGGAAAAACAATGTGATCATAAGCAACCATATAAGAAAATATCATCCCTCCACTGAATGTAGTTGAAGATATGTCACGTAAAGAACTACTCAGGAGATCAAGAGTCATAAGACTCATTCATGACTGAATTAACGTTCGGTGGGTTGAAAATGAAATATATTATGCTCAAATATTTTGTCACAACTTAAAATTACTGATACAACCGTATCACCAATAATACAACAACTATAGAAAGCTCACCTGTTTCCAAGATCTCTTGTCTGAACTGGGACTTGAACTGCATGGGCGACCATTCTCCGTCATCATACCGAGGCCATATATTGGCAGTGGTGACCTGGATGAATGCATTTCGTGACTGTACATCAATCGATCCATCGGCACCATCCCGATGTTGCCGTTGTTTCCGTTCATTAGCCGGTGCGTTGCAATTGGTGGCTGTGCTAAGATGCGTGCTAGCCGACTGCTGTTCATACCATTCATGATCTCGTTGTGAAGATTGGTGATTGGTGATGGTGATCGACGGAAGTCTGCCAACGAGCCGCCCGAAGAACACGAGGAATGTTGGTAATTGTTTGAATACGGTAAAAGTTGTCTGAATGCTATATGAGTCGACGGAGTGGGACTCGGGGAAGATTTACTTGACAGGTTCATCGCTCCGGTTTCCTCTCCGGAGTCCGAATGTTGGGCGTTGGAGCCAGGTCGCCTCGGAGAGCTGGAAGGAGTCGACGCAAGAGAAGTTTGAGACTTCTTCGTAGACAGGTCTAGTGGCTGTTCGACAGCAGGACACATGGGTGACGGGGTCGTGGAGTAACCGAGAACCGCAGTTGGTTGGAGAGTGGAAGGCACGGCCGGCGGGAACGGAAGCGTTGACAACGGTACATATGGTATCTGCACCAGTCTACCTTCGCGGCGATCTCGCGCTCTGGTATTCTGGAACCAGACTTGCACGACGCGAACAGGAAAACCGATCCTCTCTGCAATCCTCGACAGTTCGTCTTTCTTTGGACGAGGATTGATTGAGTAGTGACCTTTCAGTACCGCCAATTGCTCGTCCGCAATCAGCGACCGTACACGAACCTTGCGACCGTCTTCTTGTACCTGGTCTACGGTCGTGATGGATTCTCCTTCGTCTTCTTCTTCTACAAGATCCTCACTCCCGCTGCAGCCGCCGTTGAGAGACATATCCTCCGTCTTCACCGTCACAGCCTCTTCTAGTTTGGCTGCCAGCCCTTCTTTCAAGTCCTGCTGTGACTCACACAAATAACGCTCGTGCTGGTGCAAATCTATTGCAGATATAAACTTCTTCTGGCAGAATCGACAAGACACCTCCAAGTCCTTCTGGAAGTCTCCGTTACTCTCGCCATTGAGATTTGGTGACGCCGCACTCGCAATACTTGGACATCCACTACCAGACGATGTAGAAGAGAGTTTCTTCATGTTTGCCACTAAGAACTGTTTTGTTACTGTTGCATTTACTGTCTGAAGAATCCTCTTGACAGCTTCCAGGTCTCTGGAATTACTTCCCTGACCCGGGGACTGCCTCTGCTCTGGGCTGTCACAGCGTTCCTTTATATCCTCTCTCAATATTGTTGTTGAATCCTCTTTGTATGGTGGAATATCTTCCATGTCCATTTTGACTTCTTCGATTTTGACTGGCACACGTTGCTGGTGGGGTGGCGATGTTTGAAGTTGCTCGAGAAGGTGGCTGAGAGGAGATATTTTATATGGATTCATTGAAGAGTTGGTATGTGAGTTGAGATGCATAGTTGGGGCAGCTGCCATGTAGAAGGGGTGCAAGCTCGGAGCAGGGGGGTAAGATCCCCTTTGGGTAACAGCAGAAAGAAATGCAGCGGCAGCATCGTTGTATTTAGGAAGTATTGGTGAGAAATTATTGTTATTGTTGTTGTTGCTCTGCGACAGCATGATCGGGCCTCGTTTTGCGTTGCGATTTTGCGGGCTGGTTTTGTCGAGGATGTTGTTGGCCGAAGTACGTCCGCCGCGGCCGACTTTCAGGTTCATCACGAGACACTTCTTGGAAGTCATGTGCGACGAATAAGAACCCGAGTGAGAGAAACGTTTGCCACAGTTTGCGCATTCAAAAGGTTTCTCACCGCTGTGAATTCGAATGTGCTCCTGAAAATCAATATATGACTATTAATTACATGGACAGAAGGAACACAACTATATTATACTTGACTAAAATCAAACAAACTTAGTTCATCTATGAATCTTTGTACATAGTATATAGTAATACTATGTAGGCTACATCTTACACTTTTGTTTTCCTTTTCAGGTTCTTAACAATTAAAATTTACACTTAAAATCAGTACAATCACGGCATAATTCACATCATTAAAGCAAGCACATGCAAGGGCTTAGCAACGTGATACTCCATTATAATGATACTTTCATGTTTAAATAAAACAAACTGAAAATGAATTGAGAAAATACATATTTAATAACAATCACTAAATCACTAAGGAATATAAGAAAACAGCATGCACTTACAAACTTGTAGTATGACACGGTCTCTCTTCGTATGGCTAACAGACAGGCAGGCAGGCATCAAAGGCAATGGCCAACATATCGAATGCACAATCATCACAAAAAGCTAAATAAAGTAACAAAAATTATAAACTAATCATGCTAGCAAAATTCAAGCCATGCTTTTGTATCCATACAAAAGATACAAAACTTCCAAGAGGAGCAATCACATTAGAACACAATCGTTAATTTTTTTACCCCAAATCAATCACATGGAATGTAATAAAACATCACACAAATTGTGATGAGCTGCTGAATGGGAATAAATGGGAATAAACTCGACTTATTCACTCTGTTGAGTAGATGTTGACTCTCCTTGTTAACTCACATGACTACAACAATACACAAAGTAGACCTGGATAATCTTCATGCCAATTGCATATAATATTTTTGAATGTTTCCTTTTTTATGTCATTTCAAGCAAGTAATAATATGACTCTTAATATCAATAATTACAATGAGGCAATAAATGAGAAAAATTTATGATCTATTATCACCAACACATGTACATAAATCATTACAACAATTTTGAAACCTAAACAATATCACATTATTTGAATTCTATTAGCATTTCGTGCATTTTACTGTGTGTTAGCCTGACTCGGCCCCTCCACCAATATCACAATTTGTAATGTAAATGCATCTGGAAATTTGAATCGTACTCCCATATTTTATACCCATATTTTATAAGCTATGACTATTTGGGGAGAAGGGAGTGATAGTACAAGGCTCATAATAAAAACCGGATCACAAGAGAGTTAAAAAAATCGACAGCCAAGTTTATTAAAGAAAAAAAAAAAAATATATATATATATATATATATATATATATATATATATATATATATATATATATATATATATATATATATATATATAGAAATTTGATAAATGGAAGAACAAACGTGAATTTGAAAATAAGACGGAGCAGAATCGGAAAAAAGATAGGAATAATCAGTATTGATCGAAGATTCTTTCTCCCTAACACAAAAATGTGTCTCGATTGTTCCCATCAATCCCTCAACAATTATCCCTCAACAATTTGTTAATTGAGTATTCGATAAAATGTGTGTGTGTGTGTGTGTGGTAAGATCGCATTGTGATGCCCCGTCTATCCAAACGATCCTACCTCTCATGCTTAGCCACAATTAGGCAAGTGTCAAGTTCGGTGTCAAGTTTCGATCTCAATAAAAACAAAATGTCTATTTGTAAGCGAGTCAATTGCCCAGTTGCCCAGCCAGCTGAGATAACATGCTCACAGTGCACAAGCAAGCAGCTAATATCATGTGCGATGTGTGGTCCGATCAGCCTATCAATCATCGACAACTCTTGTCGTTCCCCTGGGTGCAATCGCTCTCCCAGACATTCCTCAGTCAGACGGGTGGGAATAATACTACTGTAACAAGCCTCTAATTCTATGCTGACATTAACCCGATGAGTTAACAACTCCTGAAATCTGGTGTATGTACTTGTCATAAAATCCCTTGAAATCTTCTTGAAATCCCGTGAAATATGAAGACAGGTGTGCACCAAATTTACTAGTTGTTTACCCCCAGCATTAACCCATGGGTTACTCAAATATTGTCAATCTCAAGAATGAAAACAAATCAGAGAGAGAAGTATTCCACCGTCTCTTTTGTCCCCTTAAGTTAGCTTCACTTTAATCGACGTCCTACGTCAGTTTTACAACGCATGTATAATATATACAGTTCAACTTGATCATTTTTTTGAACTTATTTCTTTTATCATCTATAAAATACACCTAATGTAGGTATATTATGCAATCTTGTTGATAGGTCGTATATATTATACACAATTACTATGACTTCATTGCATATTTTTATATTTTTGCAATAAAAATGAGAAAAAGCCAAAAAAGACTAAAACTTGGATGACTGAGGCTTTGTTGGTTCTTGTTAAAGAAGAGTTAACTCATTCAAGAAATGGAAAAATTGTCAAAACGCCATCTTGAAAGATATTTTTCGTGATGAGTATAAAAAGCAGCGTAATATTGTGAATAAACAAATTAATGCTAGCAGTATACAATTTTATAAGGACTCAATTAATAATTTTTTATTTCAATACCTAGTATAGGAGTGAAACACGATATGTACAATTATAATCTTATCTTACCCCTATAGTCAAGCCAGCATTTTTGCCTTTGTAGGATTCTATGATGAGTGTTTCTATAATGATGTAATTAATGTGTGACCAAAAAAAAAAATATTTAATTTGAGTCCACTCAAATGAAGACGGAAGTGCCAGTCAGTGTTGAAACCGTGATATTATAAATCTGGAGCCCAGGTTATTTCGAAGCGTTTATAGGTCGCAAGCGGAGATTGATGAATAGTAAAGCGATACATTAGAGACTAGTGGGGTAGACATAGGGTGAGTTTATAGTTTTCTTCCTATAATGACATTTAGTTTAGACAAGTTACGAAATAGCAGAAAGTCGATAATAACTATTTATTAATTCATCATTATACTATTCTAACATAATAAATAATTTGACTAGTAAAATAAAAATTGTCTGGGGAACAGAGAGGGGTGATGAATAAAAAAAAATCTCACGCCCAAATGTACGGGACGGGTACAAATATTTGGTTGGGCCATAGCTAAAAGGATATGATAAGCCCACATGACAAACACGAAAGTAATAGAATGTAAATATATCATGATGAGCAACGAAATTTATAGTCAGTATTCAATCAATATTTTAAATGCACCGTTGATCTGAACGAACCATTGAAATTCGAAGTTAGCTTGAAATCATTTATGAAAACCTGGATGACAATCGTATTTTTCACATTGTACTAAATCAGTATCCAGTACCCTGACAGCTGATAGGCCTACAACTACAATGATATACATTTGTAATACGTTATTCTGTTAATTTGTTTATAATACCAATAAAATGAACTTGAACTTGAGATAATGACGAATATTTATTCATTCGAGTTTGAAATGGAAAACCATATGTTTGAATGGGTTGTTACTGGTCGTCCTACTGTAATGTCAGTGTCACATAAATTGTTGCAGTGTTTTAAACTAATTTCACACATTTTAAGAAAGCAGATTCAAGTGGAATCCAAAAAAAGCATATTGACCCCAATTTACAGTTTGCATTCATGCAGAGTTTGAATTGTCAGACTGAAAATATCGTTTCTCATAAGAAGGTAACCAACTCGAAGAAAGTCATACTCCACAATCACTTTTGTCCGCCTAACTTGACTCCACTTTAATTGACGTCCATGCAACGACACTTTATATACATACAATTCAATGGTTCAACTATGACGTAAACCACAACATCATACATTTATTTATATATTTCGTTTATTCATCCAAGATCTGTGAAATACACCTTCTTCTATAAGTATATTACCATAAGTCCCATCCATTTTAAAATTATTACAAATTCATTCATTCATATAATTTGATCAATTCAGGTCAACACGGAATTTTGTTCATTTTGTCGTATTCTGTTCATTACTTGTGTTACGAGTTTTTTGATAATGATAATAATAACAAAAAAAAAATACCGTCAGTAACAGAACAGTGATTTCGAGACATCTAGGTTCCAAGTTATCTCAATGTGCTTCTAGGTCGCCAGTGGTATGTAAGAGTTGTATGTAAGTTCAGTTTCTTTGTTATGATGAATTTTAGTTTATAGGTATTAGGTTATTGCAGAAGCAAACAAGCGATCGACTTTGGTGGTCAGTAGGAGATGGGTATAGGTGATGAGTACGGTAGGAGACGGGTACGATACAGGTAAGAGAGGGTACGAGATAGGTACGAGACGGGTACGATGCAGGTAAGAGACAGGTAAGATACGGGTAAGAGACTGGTAAGAGACGGGTAAGAGACGGGTACGAGATGGGTACGATACAGGTAAGAGACAGGTAAGATACGGGTACGATACAGGTAGGAGATGGGTAAGAGACGGGTACGATACAGGTAAGAGGCGGGTAGGGGATAGATACGAGACGGGTACGAGATGGGTACGATACAAGTACGAGATGGATACGACACAGGTGAGACGGGTATAGGAGATGGGTACGATACACGTACGAGATGGGTACGATACAGGTAAAAGACGGGTACGAGATGGGTACGATACAGGTAAGAGACAGGTACGACACAGGTAAGAGACGGGTATGAGATGGGTACGATACAGGTAAGAGACGGGTATGAGATGGGTACGATACAGGTAAGAGACGGGTATAGGAGATGGGTACGATACAGGTATGAGATGGGTACGATACAGGTAAGAGACGGGTACGAGATGGGTACGATACAGTTAAGAGACGGGTAGGAAATGGGTAAGAGGCGGGTAGGAGATAGGTACGAGATGGGTACGATAGAGGTAAGAGACGGGTAAGAGACAGGTAAGAGATGGGTACGTGCCACGCGGAGCTGAGGAACGAGCCATGCAACACAATGCGTGTAATGCGTGCGTGCAGCATACGGGTGCGTACCTTGAGATGATGCTTGAACTTGAACGCCTTCTCGCACTCCGGACACTTGAACTTGCGTAACACCGCACTCTCGTCATGGCTGATCATGTGCCGTTGGAGGCGGTACACGTTGGCAAAGTTCTTGTTGCAAATCGTGCATTTCTGGAAAGAGAACCAAATGCGGAGAATGTTATACATGTCATACATTCTGAATGGATTTGTTTGCTGATTTTTAAGAAAGGTTGTATGTACGTTTCTGAAAAGCAACTATAGTTTCCCAGAATATAAAGATTGAACCAAAAGTATAAATCTGCTTCTGTTCGTAGTGCACATGTTAAATCTTATGCAATATCGCTATACGTCGACTGGTTTGTCCAGACAGAAAAGCAACTTCTACTTTTGGTTCGAAAGGAAAATATCTGGACACTTGCCGCGACTGCCTGAAAAAGAAATCATCACCTACTACAACCCCCGGAAAGAAAACGATGGCCCACATCACCCCATAAAAAATTCACTCATTTTCATAAATATAATACGAATCTTCACAAAATACTATACGGATAATTATATTCATATGATATCTACTACACTTGCGAAAGTAATTTTCAGTACCAATTAGCGAATGAAGTGAATCACTGAAATGGATTCCAAAAACTCATGAATACCATTGAACCAAAAAATATTTCATTTTTGTCAACGGGTTATATCCATATATGTGTGTGTATGTGTATATCTATATCTATATACATATATATATATATATATATATATATATATATATATATATATATATATATATATATATATATATATATATATATATATATATATATATATATATATATATATATATATATATATAAATATATATATATATATATATATATATATATATATATATATATATATATTTTCTTTTTTTTTTTCAAAGCTCTTCATTGGATAACATAAGAAATCGATCCAGTATATATATATATATATATTTTTTTTTTTTTTTCTTGATCAGAGTCAACATCTGCCCCCTCCCCCCCCCCCCCCCTCCCCCCGCAATGAGAAATTGTCCAATCGACCACTATTTCCACCTCAATGTTCGACGCCACCGTCCACTCATGTTCTCACTCTGCTACTGCAGCTGCTGCATAATACTCATCATACGCATCGTCAAGGCAATCAGTTCGGTCATCACGCAAGTCAGTTGATCCAGCCAGGAAAACAAGAAACTTTTCAATGGGGCCTACATCAAATGACAAACAAGGAAAGGAAATGGTATATAGATTATGGTGACGCTCAACTGGTGATCGTTACTTCTGTTTAACGACCCCACCAACGACAAGGTAATGTGGGAGACGAACGAACGCTGGATGTCCAACAGCCATGGATTCAAACCCACGTCCACACGCCTTTCAATTCCAACGCACCGCCTACATACTTATCTACATATGATAAAAGTCACTCAATTAATTAACTGCATGCCTATTAATACACCATGTGCGTAATAGGTTGAAACAGTCTCCAACAATAATGAGGTGATTAGATATGATGTGAATCACGTGGAAAATAGAGCTTGTTATCAGTCTATTATCAGGCGAGATATCCTCCTAGTGAAATCACTATAGGCTCCTGTTTGGACGGAGGTGGCGACAAGAAGGATGTGGTAGGCCAATTATGATTCGAGCGTTGTTAACAATCATTGAAAATGTGAGTAGGCCAAGAAAGCTGTTATAAAGTAGAAGAGATTTATCCGTGTGGAACGGGGTGAAGGAGGTGGATGGACGGGGGGACGTGGGGGGGGGGGCGACCACCTACGTGTGCAAGGCATCCGTGTTCTGGGCAGTGCCACCGCCCCCGTGTGCCGCCCTCGGTCGAGATCCGCCTCCGGTAGAACTTCGAACTAGTTCATCTTGACTTGTACATATGGAGTAGCAACAGGATGCAGGTACCGGTGCGATAGAGATGGGTTCATCAAAATATGATAGAGCAATAATCATGGAAGAAAAGGGATGGAATCCTCATATACTTTTTAATGACATCGAAACGTGATTCAAAATCATTATTCCCCAATTGAGGCTATGGATTGAAGTGGGATCGTTTGAACGTGGCACCACAAGGACGATCTTACCACCCCATATTAATTATTTTGAATATACAAATGAACTTTGACACCAGGACTGCGCTGCGCTGTCTGTGACCATATTTGTCTGCCGTAGATAAAAATCTCCAGTTTCCAAAAGTTCGGAACAAATTATGAGTATGAACCTATTTTATGATGTATAAATTATTTTCTTCGATATTCAAATAAAATGTTTTTTCGATATTGAAAGAGACTAATAACTGTGAAATATTATAATAGATTTTGATAAAATTGAAAAATGTGTATGAGTTATTTGGGTAATTTGGGTATTTCAGAAATGTAGAAATTTACCGAGATAAGTGGGTATAAGTTGCGATCGTACGATTGGCCTGTTACAATAACCTGACGGCTGGAAGGGGAGGGGACCATGTGTATTTTTTTCAACAAATCTTTGTATCCAGAGAAAAAAGGTTTTTAAAAAGGGGTGGTAAAGTTGAATGGTTCAAAATGGGTTCCCTCTCGAGGGACGCAGTGTTAAAGAAACAACCACTATTTTGACGAGGGATTGTTCTGAACTACCTACCACCGACCGCCCACATACCATGCATGTTCTATTGTACCCCCCATTTTACTTCACTTATATATTATATCCATAGGCAGGCAGTGTTATAAGCATATCCATGGTGTCACGACGTTGGTTATTTGAGAATGGAACAAAAAATGGACGTTACTCAGATAATATCGATATTTATGATCAAGATTCAAGTTATATCAAGAATCAACCCTCTCACCAATTTAATTCACTTGATATTAGGCCTATGATAGTGAGCATTATTTTGATATCGAATATGAAAAAAATGTCTAGTAGTTGTATTTTGCAATCGGAAGTAATCAAAGATTTTTATATATTATATAGATATTATTTTCTTCATTCTTCGACCTATTTCTGGATTTGAATATCAAGAAATGACAAGAGAACCACGTATATATATAGTAGGGCCTGATCGTTTACATTTGTTCATGTTTGCTCATATTCGTCACCAACAATATGTGAATGTAAATTGAACAAAACGTGTTAACTCATTCCTCCTGATACATTTGAAACTAGTTGATCCATATTTCGAAAATTTAAGAAACCAATGTACAGTACTTTTGAAAAAACGTCCAATGCTGCAAATTATTAATTTGATATCGTGAAATGAAACCATAGGCCTATATGCGCGCATGGAGGAGTGAACGCATCAAGTAATATACGTCTGACCGTAATTCCCATTACTTCCGTGAGTAATTCCCATTCATAAGTACGACGCCAATACGTCTGACCGGGTCTCATAAGCCCGACGCCAATTTGGTACCATCAGTTCGTTAATACTTCCGCTTCGACCAGTAATCTGTCTTCAGATAATCAAGAGTGAAACTATCTCATATACTACTCAAAACATGGGCCGCATCTTTAATCCCGCCATCAGGATGATCAACATTGGCAAGTTGATTAGCATTGAAAGTTGTTCACTTGATAGAAAATTAAAAGAATTGTATAGTTTTATTCAATTCCTAAACCCTCTACCGAGAAAATCGGCTATATACAATAATTCAGCATTCAAAAACGCATGCATATAAATAGAAAATGGATGTCGAACATAATTAAATGATACACTAATATATATATATATATATATATATATATATATATATATATATATATATATATATATATATATTTATATATATATATATATATTTATATATATATATATATATATATATATATATATATATATATATATATATATATATATATATATTTATATATATATATATATATATATATATATATATATATATATAAATATATATATATATATATATATAAATATATATATATATATATATATATATATATATATATATATATATATTATATATATATTTTTATATATATATATATATATATATATATATATATATATATATATATATATATATATATATATATATATATATATATATATATATGAGAAATTAAATTTTGTTTCTCAATTCAATCTAGACTAAACTGGTCTCCATGAATTCATTTACCGAATAAAAGCAGATAACGAAACGATATACGATTTTACATCAAGCGATTTGAACTCTTTTGCAGGCATTCCTTTGATGATAACCGGTAATATATTGAAATCTTTCTCGTCAGTGTGGTAGAGGCCCTTTTCATAAAATGTTTAGTTATGTTTATCGGCTTCAATCAGAGTTTTGTGACAGCTATCATGGCTGCGTTCGACAGAAGATTCATGTAGGTTAGTTTCAATAAGCGTTAATACCTTGAATATAGAGGTGCAAAGCAATTAGTATATATTTCCAAATCAACCCTGATTACTAGTAATATAGTTGTTTTATGGTACAGCCGTACAGCAATACAGACAAGCAGCTTAACCAGCCTAAATGTTGGCGCTTCGGCTTACATCTAGGAAAACCTAATTAGGGGACATGAACACACGGATGGGTAACTCTGGTAGCAAGAAACGTACACAACACAAGTGAGAAAGACGAACGAAAGAGGGAATGAGTGAGTGAGAGAGAGAGAGAGAGGAGTGAGAGAGGAGAGAGGAGTGAGAGAGAGAGAGAGAGAGAGAGAGAGAGAGAGAGAGAGAGAGAGAGAGAGAGGAGAGAGAGAGAGAGAGAGAGAGAGAGAGAGAGAGAGAGAGAGAGAGAGAGAGAGAGAGAGAGAGAGAAGAGAGAGAGAGAGAGAGAGAGAGAGAGAGAGAGAGAGAGAGAGAGAGAGAGAGAGAGAGAGAGAGAGAGAGAGAGAGAGAGAGAGAGAGAGAGAGAGAGAGAGAGAGAGAGAGAGAGAGAGAGAGAGAGAGAGAGAGAGAGAGAGAGAGAGAGAGAGAGAGAGAGAGAGAGAGAGAGAGAGAGAGAGAGAGAGAGAGAGAGAGAGAGTTTATCAACACTAAACAGGTGTTTCGTGAAAAAGAACGATAAAAAGTGACTCTGTTGGAGGTTGCATCTGCTTTCATCTAAACAAATCTATCTTGCCTGAAACGGTTTTTACATCGCCACAGGTTTTTTCCCCTTTATCTTGTCACGCATGAGGCTGTGTAGAGAAAGGAGGTGTCGGTGAATAAAACACTGGTTAAGGGATGTTTTGATCAAGCTCAGTGAACGAATCAAGTTGCTCATATTTGTACGTTCAAGTTGGTCCTCCCATCAGCCGAAGAAGCCGAGGAGACCTTCTTCTTGTTACCGAGAACAGGTGGCAATCTCAAACACCGAACACATCAGAATATCCACACACGAGTGAAACGTTCACACGTATCGTTCGTTCTAGCTAATCGAATATCACTACTACAAAATTAAAGTGATTATATTCCAATTAATTGAGTCACGTTTCTGTTTGCTTAACGACCCTACCAACAGCTAGGTGATAGCAGGTGATTATGAAACTATGAATGTGATGCCATAAGTGAAAAGACGTTCACAAAAGCCCATGTCTTATACGGGACTCGAACCCACGCCCAACGGTGACTTTAGTTTCTGAAGGGATGCCTCAGCTGATCGAGCTACATACCGAGGGTGGCTCGTCACATTTCTCTATTCCCATACGTATAATTATTATAACGATTAAAAATTAGAAACAATATATTTAGTGCCCATCTGCAGGCTGATTGTGATGATTATTTTTTCGCTTAACGATCCCACCAACAGCTAAGTTAGGCGAGCGGTGATAGATAACTGATGTTTACAAAAACCCATCCTTACGCAGGACTCGAACCCCACTTCAAACTTGACTTCAGTTTCCAAACCCTAAGGCAATGTCTTGGCCGAATGAGCTACAGGACCGGGTAACTGATTGTGTATGTTTATCAAAGTAAACAATATTGTATACACAATTATGACAGATGATTGAATGTGTGGAGTATAAGCAGCGGCACTGCATGGTAGCACGGTCGGTAGCACAGCTAGATAGAACAGCTAGAACTCGCTAGCTCCACTTGACCGGGAGGTAAGCTAGTACAGATTGAGCCTAGATTCGACGCCATCGTTCATATTTACAAAGGTTTTTCATGGTTTTTCTCTGTAGCCTATATGTAAATGTTCCTGCAATATATAGGTCACGACCACTTCCTTCTCATTACATGAGAAAACCTCCATCTCAGTATCCCAAAATTATTCGTCCGACGCCGATAGTTTCCAGTTACCAATTGTGGTTTGTCGTTGAACATTAATAAAATCTAAATCGAGCTAAATCGACCGGCACATGCAGCGCAGTGGTTAACGCGCTCGCTTCACGTGATCCGGGAGGTGAAAGGGCATTTCGGACGTGGTTCGATCTCCGCCACTGTCCATCTTTAGAGGGGTTTTTCGTGGTTTCCCTCTGTAGTCTAGGCTATGCTGGGATGGTTCCTACAATATAGGTCACGACCGCTTCCTTCCCACTATCCTTCCCAATACCTAAGAAATCTTCATCTCATCATCCCATCATCTCATTAATCATTCATCCGACGCCAATAGATCTTAGTTATCATTATAGTGCGTCGTTGAACCCGATATAAAAAAGTGGATGAAATAAGCACCAAGTTGGACCCTTGACGTGTTTCTCAGCTAGCAGTAATTAAATGGCCAGATAGAACAGGCGACCTATCAACTAGGTCTAGATAGAAGAGTAAAAAAGTTTTGCGTTCGCTTTCACACGCTCCCCATCTTCTTCGTTTTACATATGGCTCTGGCTGAATCGACTTGACGACAAACAGAACGGCCGGAGGGAAAAAACACTGCCATACTTTTTCGCCCTCAAATAGTATGACGTATGAAATAAAGTAACCAGTGTTAAAGATCAAGTGTTTGTTTTTTCTCCAACGTCCTTTAAATGCTTCTGTGTGACTAACAAGGAATAAGAGTGATGCATGTTGATGCAAGCTACGACCAATTAGTGCATAATGATGTTTCAAAGGCGAAGCCATGCACTTGTCGATATGCACGCATTTTTAGTTTGAAACAATCGGTTTCACAACCACCATCGACATGTAACAAGCGGTGAAGACAATAATAAATCCGGATTCTTTCATCCATACGAACTACTGCACGTTTCTGACGTGAAAATTCCACAACATTAGTATTTGTAACATTTTGAACAATGACCACCCTGGTTCGACGAAGGCATCACTTCAGAAACTGGAGTCACCGTTGAGCGTGGGTTTGTGTCCCACATAAGGCATGCGTTTCTGTAAAAGTCCTATTCCTTATCTTCACTTCATAATTTTATCATCACCTGCTCGCTCGTATCCCCGAATAACCTGTATGGTGGGGTCGTTCAGCAAACAATAATAAACAATGTATCACATGTTTTGAACAATGCTCATATTTAAGAACGATGGATAGCAATTGGCGTTGTTGATACCAAAAAGAAGAGAAGTAGGCCTAAAGGCAGGCAGTAAACCGAAATCGAACGAAAATGGAAGTTTGGGTAATCTCTGCCCTAGTCACTCCTGCATCGACTCGTTTCAAGAGCTTCTTATTTGTTACGTATAGTTGCTACCCATTCCCACGATCTATCTCGGCAAAAGCTTCTTACGCCGCCAGCTGTTGAAATCATTAACAGTGCACCAGAAGTTGACGTGTCGTCATAGTCATATCCAACCTATAGCCGCACCGTTGGCGTTCGAGTTACGCTGACTGTTGGATCAAACGCCCCCGCCCCCGCCCCCGCTACTAGACACAAGATCGTATTCCATATTAGTAGAGTAATGAGGGTGTACAAAAACCGCTATGTATTATTATAGTTCCGGTTCTACTGGTGCACATCAAGAGTCCACAGTGGTGTCTGTACTCGTCGAAAAGTACCGGTAACTGTAGTATCTGAACTTATTTTTTATTTATCTATAATTGGTTCAAAGACACACTGTACTGATGACTATACGATCTATTGGCGTCGGCGAATGATAGATGAGGTGATGGGATGATAAGATATAGGGGTATTCAATTATGTGTTTTAGGATAGTGGGAATTGGAGTCGATCGTGGCCTGTTGTTAAGGAACCGTCCCATTATTGACCTGAACGACAGAGGAAAACCACGAAAAATAAACTGTCAGGATGGTCGACCATGGCGGGAGATGAACATCGGTCTACTGAATTATGATTCAATGTGCTAGCTACTCGACCACTCGTCTCAGACTTGTCATTTTTGCGAAACTCCGAGTCGACAATGTTAAAAGATGAACACGACAGTTTTGTTGGCCAAATTCTCATTTAGCCTCCACTTGTCTAGTTGGACAGCAATGAACTATGAATTTATCAAAACCATCCAACGATCGTTGGTGAAAGAGACACACAAAAGGTTCAGGCTAAAAAAAGGCAAATTCATGGTTTTAAAATTGACTCCATACTGTGTATGAATCATAATATATCATACAAAATTATAGAATGTCCAACATTCTCGCAGTCTGCTTGTATTTAGACTCAAGAAGGTTCAAATAAATGTTTTGTAAGCTGTATCTTTAGAGGCTACATATTATTCAATAAGTCTCATGGCATAACTTGTCTCGACGCCGCCTAGGTTCGACTACATCACCACATGTGCACTTTACGAGCATCACATATTATCATCATAAAATGACCCACACACATGCAGAATTACGAAGATGATTATTGTTTGCTTAGCGACCCCACCAACAGCTAGATTATATGGGGGTACGAATAAGGAGGCGATTGTGAAACTATGAAGTGATGAAAAGTGAAAGGACGTTTACAAAAACCAATGCACGTCCAACGGTGACTGGATGCAGTTTCTGAAGCGGTGCCTCAGCTGACCGAGCAAGCGAGGGCGGCACACACACACACATAATTACCATGCCATCCGTGCGTATACGTTCGAGTTTCTTCAAATAGCTCATTGCAATAATATTTTTCTGCCACACCAAGCCTATTTTTTTTTCTAAATTTGTGAATATGATTTGAAACAAAGTGATTCTCAAATCATTGAAGAACTTTACATCGCAACCTCGAAACTACATAATTATTAAGGAATGATGACGATATTTATTCTTTTAATTTTTTAGGAAACTAAATCATCATACAATTTCAGGAATTATAATTAGTATTTAGTGCTCCTGAGACCATGAGTCAGGCATTACCGATCTTGTTCAGAAACATAAACAGAATCGAGTAATGTGTATACGTCACATTCATAAAGAGCTGGGTCCTGGGGGACATGATTTAATTATACTTTGAAATTGAGATGATGGTTTCTAGTTTTTTCAAAAATCAGGGAAATAAATACTGTCACTACTCATCAAAACCAAGTTTCAGGGTGGATGAAGTCCTTCATTTTTTTTAAGCTACTACCTCAACCATTGTCCAAACAATCCTGCCTAACGTCAGACTAATTTGGGAGCGTCGAGTGGCGCCACATCCCATCAAACTGGTGGAGATAACAGTAACTGACAATTGAAAACTGAAACGATTCAGAAAATATCGTCGACTGCTGCAATTTTTATCACCGCCTGTTGTTTCGGTTGAGATACTGAGGCCGTAAAAAAGAATAGTTTTCCTCTACGTGGACAGGGGCTACTCGACTGTCAACGCCCACCAATCACCACGGCCACCAGTTTCCCGCATTAGCCGACTGAGACAAGCACACTGAACCGTCACTCAGGAGACCGGGGTTCGATTCCCGCTATGGTCGACCATCCTGACGGGAGTTTTTCGTGGTTTCCCTCTGTGGTGTGGGGTCCACACTGGGATAGTTTTTCAACAGGCCACGACCGACTCCTTCCCACTTCCCAAAAATATCACAATGAAATAACATTTCATCTCATATCTACACCATTTCATACATCATTCATCGACTCCAATAGATCGTGGCCATCAGTACAGTGCGTCGTTACACTCAATATGAAAAGAAAAATAATCCTAATGAAGTAATGATTCGAAAAATTGCTCTCACCACTTGTGCGTTGGGCGCGTGCATCAACTCGTGCTTTTCCATCTGGTCCTTGTTGACGAACGTCGTGTTACACTGGGGACACGCGTAGCCCCCGAGGCCGCCCGAGCTGGGGGCAGGGGATCCCGACCCCGGCGACATGGGCTGCGAGCCCCCGACGGGCGGCGGTGACAGCGACGACGGCTGCTGGGGGTGGAACGCCTCGACGTGCTCCTTCAGCGCTTGGAAGCCGGGGTAGCCTTTCTGGCACTGCGGGCATTTGATGAAGTATTCACTACCGGACCCGGAAGTCGTGTGGTCCTCACCGTTGGCGGTTATCTTGGCGGCACCTGGCAACGATGGAACTGCGAACACAAAGAATATACGTGACGTGTTAGTCGAGCAGTTTGGTTGGAATCGAGAGGTACTAGGGGGGTTGCGTTGGGTTGTCGGTCGCTTATGGGGAACCCACCCCATCAATTCTACACCATTGATGAATACTTGACAGATGCCAATGACAAATCTCATTAGATATTATGACCAGACAAGTATCTGGATCTATACTATTTGAGTTTTATCAACATGAAAACATTTGATCATTAACTTTTCATTTCATTTTATTATACGACAATCAGATGGTGTTGAGTATTTATAAAAAATAACACCATACTATGCATTATGAAATGAACTGTTATGCTTAATTTTTTTGTAACATAAGATGTTCGTGTTGACTGTAGAGTATACGTGGAAATAACACGTTCATTGCTGTATTATTAATAATATATTTTATGTAATATTCCTGATCTGCCATACATAGTGCATTTACCTGATTTTTGTATGTTTACGTTAGTCAGAAATGTAACTATCAACTTGGAATAATAAATGTAATGAAATGAAATGAAATGAAACGTAACATTATCAGTGTCGATCCAACATATAAGCGATCGCAGTGACTTTCTGGATGAAATTATTGTTGTGAAACATTGTTTATGAAATTAGGTTCACGTCGGCTCAGCTGTAGCAACAGTCATCTGAAATACCAATATTTTGAGCCGTAGAAGAAATGTAGTATATAGTTTTATATTGAAGCGATCGGTATGGTTCAAGAACAGTGTTCACTATGATCCAACTAGTGAAAACATTTCCATCAAATAGCTGGAAATAGTGTTTATTCTGTCCACATTATCTAGCGCACGGTGATTCACGGTTTGACAGTGGACTTGACAGTTTTCACCAAGGTCTCGAATATATTTGATCCAAGTCAAGGTGTGTCAAGTTTTCGAGTGGACTTCATACCAATATCTCGCTCATCTTACAACGCATATGCTGCGTTTGCTTCGTTCACATACGAATTAACATGGCTGGGTGGACATACAGATATCCATTGCATGCTCTGTATTTAGCCCCGCAGAAAACTTCGACAAAAGACAAATGATGAATATTGTTTGCTCAACGACCCCACCAACAGCTAGGTTGGAATTTTACAGTGATGAGTGAAAGGGAGCTCACAAAAACCTATGCCTTATGCGGGACTCGAATTCACGCCCAACGGTAACTGCAGTTTCTCAAGCTGTGCTTAGTTGACTGAGCTACGGAGAACGGCAGGGAAAGTTTGAGAAATTGCGTGTTTTTTAAAATGTATATTCTCAAGAATTACGTGGTTGCAAGAAATAGACATTCTGTCTGAATTGTTATTGAACATTTTGAAGAAAGAAATTATATTCAGCACCCTTTCGTTCGATGCATTATGGGTATAGTGATGGATAAATTCCCGGAATTCATAATTAAAGAAATATTCCCGAGAGTATTCCCGGGAATTTTTTGTGAATACTTGGTTGTTGCTTGTTTACACTCAATATAGAATCAAAAAATGGAAAACACTGACAAAAATGTGTACAAAATCACAAATATTCCTTCATTTTTCATATAGGCCTATACTGACCAAGACATTTTAGGGTGGACAATAGTCTTTTGAATAAATATTCATCATCTTTATCGTCGACTTCCAAGCTATAACCGAATATTTGCTTTTTTCTAGCCATCATTGCTTGGATTCTTGCGCTCTAGTCTCCACACAGCCGAGTTCAAAAATAACGTCAAAAACACCGCAATGATCTTTCAATGTTGCCTTTTGTTCCACAGCCTTGCAATTTGCAAACATTGTTCGATCATGGAACTCCATGGTTCGGTGGTTAGTATCAGATCAGCTGCCAACCCAATAACCTCGGTTATCAGTGCTGGCAAGTTATTCGATTGAAAACAAAAACATCCCTATATATGGGAATGTATTTGAACACGGGAAATATTCCCCAGATTATTCCCACTAGCGGGGATATCCATTTGCGCCCATCTGAAATACGTCATTCATTATCTTGCACCATCTGTGCTTGCACTTCATTGTCAAATCAACTGTTCATTTTTCACCATTATTCATTTATTTTATATCCAACATTGTATATTCTTTATTTAAAACCAGACAAGTCTGTATCAGGCTTTGTGGACTTTTGTGAACTTTTATGTATTTATAATGGGAATCAATAAAAGAAATGTCAACTTAATAATTGATTATGGGTACAGCCTGCGTACCCCGCGTAAGCCTACCCTGTTCAACGCCTACGCCGTTGTGTGCAGCTAGTTTGTTCACCTATGTTTTTAATGTTCATACTCGTCGGTGATTATCAAGGTCAACATTCATCGTCAGTCATGAAACATATGAATATTGTCCACATATAATAAGTTAATAATCTATCATGATTGATTCAGCCTTACAGCTCGTGAAACCATCGTGATCGTGAACCAGCAGCTCGGAAGTGGAGGGCAACAGAATATATTTCATGATTCGAATCTATATAGTGTATGATTCATGAGTCGACTATATCTGACCCTACTATTATTCTAGCTGATCTTTCAATTAAATAAATACAAATATTGTTGAATCACCAGCGATGAATAGTTTCAGATTTTCTCAAATTCTGAAGTTGAATTTTAAATAGATCAGATTGTTAACAACAATCAACATTAGATTGCTTGGTTATTAATTTAATAATTTTCAAAATAGTTTATTTAACTGAGTAAACAAATGTAATAACGGGTCATTCATGCAGCACTAATTTTAGTATTTATAGCACCTGTTAAGCACCATCGGAAAAACTGATATAAAAACGAGTTATATTATATAAAACTGATCTACACTCCCACCTACCGTTTATTCATTACAAGGCACAGTTGCATGGCGTCATTCAGCTATACGATGATGATTATTGTTTGCTCAACGACCCCACCAACAGCTAGGTTATACGGGGGTACGAATGAGCAGGTGATTATGAAACTGTGAAGTGTTGATAAATGAAAGGACGTTAACAAAAACCCATGCCTTATGCGGGACTCGAACCCACGCCAAACGGTGACTTCAGTTTCTGAAGCGGTGCCTCAGCTGACCGAGCTACCGAGGGCGTCATTCAATTATACAAATATAAACATTCATGAATATCAACTAACTCAGAATTCCGTTCAAATGCCGCTATAAATCTTTCGCGGTTCAATTCAACGGTTTTATCGAGTCAATTAGCCGGGTGGATTACTGAGATTAGTGAAGGACTGTTCTCGAGCACAATGTTTATGCTAAAAATGGTGTTGTGAAAGATAGTAATGAAATCGAGGTATATGTTTATGAGGAAACGAATCATCGGATGTAGCATTAGCGCGGGAACTGGATGTGGTTATATTAATAATATCACACAATAAAACATGTAATATAATAAAAATATAATATATATATATATTTATATATATATATATATATATATATATATATATATATATATATATATATATATATATATATATATATGTGTATATATATATGTGTATATATATATATATATATATATATATATATATATATATATATATATATATATATATATATATATATATATATATATATATATTTATATATATTTATATATATATATATATATATATATATATATATATATATATATATATATATATATATATATATATATATATTATCATCATCGAGCCGCCCACTATAGCAGTGAGCTGAGGCACCGCTTCAGAAACTGAAGTCACCTCTGGGCGTGGGTTCGAATCCCGCATAAGACATGGATTTGTGAAAACGTCCTTTCACTCATTATCACTTCATATAGTTTCATGATCGCCTGCTCATTCGTACCTCGTATAACCTAGCTGTTGGTAGGGTCGTTAAGCAAAATCAATCATATATTATTTCATTTCATTTATTCATTAATTAATCCAAATAGATCATTGCGTAAGATTATGCAGACAATATAGATTCATTATCTCTACGTTATATTAATAGGCCTATATTATGTTATAGGCCTACTGATACATGTAAATACACAACTGATTCCAGAGGTGTTTTGGTTGTTTTGCGAAGTATGACTGTGTCACGCGAAATCATGTTTTGGAACCAAATTTGTTCTTACAACATCACAAATATTTGCACTATAGTGGCAATTCACAAATACATCAAATCAGCTACCCAAACCTGACGTCCTACCTTGAACAAAGTTTGTTTTACAACGGTTTACGACAATTGTATTTCATATTCGATGATCCAAGTCATCCAAGTCGCTGAATTTGCCAGTCGGTTGCGTTATACAGAACATGTTGGCGTATTTCCCTACAAGAATCATGGAATTGAATTGAATCAAGAATTTGATTCAAAATCGAGTTAATGGAGGGAGTACATTATACATGTGTAGGTTAAAAAAACGAGCCTACGTTTATTTACAAAGTGAGTCCGAAGAATATACGAATTTTGAGAAATTTCGTGTTATAGAAAGTTTGCACAGTGTTCTAATGTGTTCATATACTTCATACCGTCATAGATGTACTGTTAAGGAGAAAATGCCATAATACCATTTTTGAAGATGGAACTACAGTTTATGTTCGCACATTTCCAAGGCAAGTTGTTTATTCCACTAAAGAAGGCTTACAGAGGCTAAATTAACTGAGCACATTTTATGTTCATTATTAATTATCCTTGATAAACGTCATTTCGAAATATTTATCATATCGAACGTTTTATACGGAAGAGGGACTGAGACGTGTGGTCGAGTAGCTAGCACACTGAACCGTCATTCAGGAGACCGGGGTTCGATTCCCGCCTTTTTCGATCATCTTGACATGGGTTTTTCGTGGTTTCTCTCTGTCATTCAGGCCAATACTGGGGAGGTACCTCAACAACAGGCCACGACCGACTCCTTTCCACTAACCGAAAACATCCAATAGAATAACCAATTCCATCTCATCATCCCACCATATATCATAAATCGTTAACCGACGCCAATATATCTCAAGTCATTAGTTGAGTGCGTCGTTAAACCTAATATGGATAAAAAACGGTAGAGGCCTCTCTTGGTTACTCACAGTCAGCTAAAGCGGCGCTTTGGAAACCGAAATCACCGTTGGGCTGGGTTCGATTCCCGCATAAGACATGGATTGTCGTAAACGTTCTTTCATTGACTATCACTCCATGTTTTCATGTTTTACATTCGTACCCACGTACAACCTAGCTGTTGGTGGGGTCGTTCAGCACGCAGAAAAAAACGGAAAAGCTAGGGCGACCTTGAGTGAATGGTGACATACTAACGTTGAGAGTCCGAACTGATCTTGACAAAATAGCGATATAAACGAATTATCAATAACCGCAGAAAGACAACAATGTAGACACAAATGTATAAGATAATTTTGGTTTCTCTCTCTCATTGGTATTTATGACGACAAATATGAGCTTCGTGAATGAATATTAGGGTTTTGAGGCGCATCGACAGCGAGGTCATTTAGCTCCGTTATACACAAATCACACAGTGAAGCAGTAATGGAATGATTGAATCAAAACCATCACAGGGAAAAGACGTTTGTTGGAACGATATCATCAGCTCAAAAAACCTTCACCTAATCAAATCACATGGGGAAATCTCTCCTACATCATAAATACACTTGGATCAATCTACGAATGATAGAAACCGATCTCTAGAGTTCAGTGTCAATCGAGGGTGTCGCTTGGATATGCATTTGCAAGATGTCACTATAATCAAATCGAGGGTTTAAAAACTCCTGAAATCTGGTGTACAATTGCCGTGAAATCTATTGAAATCTCCCTGAAATCCCTTGAAATCTTAAAAGCAGGTGCATACCAAATGCACGAGTTGGTATAACTCCTCGAGTCAAATACTAATGTCGATAATAGTTGCTTTCAGTGGCGATTGTATAATACTGTACTTTAATTAACATGAATGATGGACACATTTTCATATCGGAATGCAGTTATTCTGTCTACAATGCATAAAGTCATAGTAGCTGTGATTTGTAGATAACATAAAATATCTGACATTTATAGTGACACAAACTATGAAGTTATGAAGATGAACGTATGAAAAGCGTGGCGAATATGGACTGGATTAATACTTAGATAGCTCCCTAAAAGTGCCCTGAAATAAGGAAACGCGTACTTATTCTGTGAAAGAGTTGAAAGATATGTTGAAATAATTTTTTAATAACAATTGTTAACCCTAAAATGTATTCTTCTGTAGTTTATATGTATTTAAATGTATTGATCATGTGTTCATACGTTTAATTGTTATGACTAGGCCTATGAATTGCATTATTCAATTGTATCGACTTGCGATCTATTCCATATATCAGGCCTAGGCCTATATATTGGATAAATTCACATTTTGTAATGTGGAATCCTTCAGATTGAGTCCATGGACGTCGAGTTAGCGACATATCAGTTTGTTGGGGATAACTTTTGAACGGTATGAGATATCAAAATTCTACACAGACAATTTGAATACCTTCAAAACGCTATGTTAACTATATCTCACCCATATCGCCTAACCGTCAAGGGTATACGGCTAAAAAAAATCAATTTTTTAGCCGTATACCCTTGACAATTATGTGACATGAGTTCTATAGTTATATTTTATACCAACTTGAAGGTATGAAAAGTATCTGCGTTTCCTCTTGGAATTCTGATGTCTCATACCGTTCAAAAGTTGGGCTGAAAAAACTGATATTTCGCTACATCGACTCCCATGGACTCTTAAAGAAGGAACCTAATCCAATCTATGTTGATGATTCATGTTTTCTAAACCGGCTCATGTAGCTCAGTGGTAGCGTGCTCGCTTCAATGTGATTCGGGAGGTGAGGGGCATATCGGGCCTTGGTTCGATCCCCGCTACCGTTCATCCTTACAGTTTTTTCGGCGGAATCCCTCTGTATAGTTTAGGCTATTATCGGGATAGTTCCTACAATATAGGCCATGGCCGCATTCAAATCAACTCATCACCCCATCATCTTTTTAATAATTCATATCCGACGCCAATAGATCTTAGTTATTACCCTATAGTGCGTCGTTCAACCTAATATGAACAGAAGAGAAAGGAAGAATATTGTTTGTTGTGATTCAACATATTTCCAGGTATCCGGTCAATTGTTTAACCTTTTCAATAACTTACAACCATTTAGTTCTTTCTACTACATAAACGTGAAAAAAAAACATAATAACTTACAGCCAAAAGATATACCCAAGTTCTATCCTCGAGTCATAAAGAACCATAGATCTAATCAAGAACTACCATATAGCGGTTTCAGTGTAATATTTCACCACTCGCAATATAAGTGCATATGGCGTAACACTAGATATTCCTACCAGTTCATGTGGGTTAACTGAACCGATGGTTCCGTCAGAATTTGGATAATATAAACTGGAAGGTAATCGATTCAATTCTTTCAAAACTTACCTATTTAAACCCAATACATAAGAATTCACACATCAGCTTTTCTGAGTCGGATACTCCTTCCATTGGTAGGCGTATTCTAATATTATATATGAATTCTTATGACATATTGAAAATTCGAATGGAAGTTTCGTTTAAATGACGACAACATATAATAATTGATGATTACGACAGTTTGCTTCACAACCCCAACAATAGCTAATTCAATCAGGAGTAAGAATGAGCAAATCCAAAGATCAATAACGTATACAAAAACTCTTGCATCATGCGGGACTCGAACCCACATCGGAAATGAGTTGAGCAGTGCCGTAGCTGAATGAGCCTCGAAAAGGGGCGACAACCTACTCTAATAAACGCTAAAATATTTGTCCAGCTCAGAAAATGCATCCATAATCCAGATATTCAATAGAACTGTTCTACAGATCAAGCCGAGCGAATTGAAGTCTCCAACAGCAAGCGTCATCGATAATATCCAGGAGTCATCTCTCACGCGTTGTTATGCATCACACAAGGTAACAGGACTCCTACTAAGCAGAATATCACCTCAATCTATAGACTAGTTTGAGATTCATAGGAATTTCCTCATTCGCACGATAAACAGTGTTCCACTTGCAGTGTGATGACTGTCTCTCCCTACCTAACCTATGACATCATCGCAAACTTACAACGGGAGCTGACAACACAAAGGCAAATGGCATATGAGTCAGCTCGGAAGGACTAAAAGCTAGATTATATATTTCTCAATGGTGGAATCTACCTTTTGTTGACAGAATGAGACTTGAAACCAATCGGTCATAGCTCATAGCGTTTATAGGATTCAGAACTGTGGGATTAAGTTATTACAGCGCGATGTCAGTTCATGCATTTTCAGTGGATTATGTATAAAGAAAGCGCCGAGTTCGTATCAAGTAGGCCGGGATTTTAAAACAAATGTAATATAACGTGCCAAAGATCCACTGACATATCATGTATACAAATTTGTTGAACCGAATCCGTATCGATCCTAACGCATCAATAAATGAGGAAACTTGGCAAAAAAACTATATTTCTTTGTCAAAATAAGAACTCAGTGGAAGGAGAATGTATCACAAAAAAAAAGGAAAGGTGATGAATAAAGGAGTAGTAGTACCACATGGTCGTGAATTTGAGGACTGAACTTCCGGAAAAATGCCTTTAATAGAGTTTCTGTGTGTTCGTAACCAACTTGATAACATTTCGAGTTCCAGATAGAATTGTACTCAAAATGGGCTCTAATCTGTAATGAATTGCGATTGAATTTGAAGCAAGGCAACATGTTGAGTGCATAGAGAAGTATTTTGTACTCTTCCGGAAAATTCAAGGTAAACATGCTAGGTAAGGAAGAAACAAACCTACAGTCAATAAATACTGATTTGTTTCAAGAAAATGCGTCGTTTTCATACTTCTTTCCAAGCGCATTTAATAATAACGCCTGAAAGTGCAGGAGGATAATTTTGTATGAAGTGAGCGATCGAGTCAGCGGGAACGATCGCGTCGACTGATCAGCCGCAACACCGCTAGGTAGCAGCTCTAATACCGCGGCGCTGTGAACGGCGAGCGCCTTGCGATCCCATCACAAGCGTCGGCACGCGAGTTCAAACAGACGACAGTATAATTCAATCAAACCACTGTAAACTTATACACGTCGGGTATACGAATTGACGGAGGTAATATTATGCTGAAATGTTAATAAGACGACGATTCGTCCAAATTCTACTATGCGATAGGCTATGCATTTAAAGAATCAAGGGAAAGCGAAAAAAACAACTCCAAACACGATTGGTTGATTAATTAGATGGTCATTGTAGCCGTAGCAGCATAACCAAAACTGACAATATAATAGATTGTATCAAACAATGATGACGGTAGGTTGCATTTAGTGGGTAGGCCCTATATCTCTTGACAAAATATGTATTGTAGATGATTAAAAAAATAAAAATATCATAAGTAAAATAAGAATAGCAAAGGATTGTATCAACGGGCAAATTACCTTTACAGTAAGTTGTTGTGAAATATATTATAAAATACATTACTAATATCAGTTTATACGACGCGTACACACGAAATATCGAAACGTTATAGCTAACTCGACAATAGAGTTTATATTCTTATCAAATTACTTCATTTCATTCTATAATCCACTAGGGAATGATTGATCTTTCAGGTACGCCCACCGGCTGGTAGAACATGCAGGGGGCGTTTACAGGTAACGCCCCCGCATTGTTACACCACAAAGTACAACAGGTAACAACATGTAACGAGATGAAGTAACGAACTTATTATTGTGAAGCAAGTAGTTACTGATTAATCACATCTCACATTCCAGTATTTGTACAATGAATAAAGTAAGAACCCTATGATCGACTTGCCGTTTGTGATGGAAGCGCAAGCACTTATGATTGGAAGTAGTTTCGAACTACCTGGCTAAGGAATGAGTCATGGTAGGAGGGTACATTTCAATGTCTTCAGTAGAAAAGCAAAGAAAATGGGGAAAGCATTTGTTCTTGTATGGTTCTATGCGTTTAGGGGTACGGTAATGTTGTTGCGTTTTTCAAAGACAGTTCCAGGTACTTCTGCGATCGGTATCCAGTTTACAGGTCCGACTATTTGTGTTTGTAAATTTACCGACGCACCTTTATCGAATAGCAATGCAAGTGTTGACAATAACAAGCAACCAATAAATCACACACATACAGGTTCAAATGGGTTGAGAAACATTTCACATAAGTATCATACACGACATGGAAGTATTATTTATCGTCTCTGTATAACGGTATAATAATTCTTGAACAGTTTTTAAATTCTTCAAGATTTAATGGTGGTATCGCATAGAAAGTTCCAAGAAATAATTTAATCTATCGTACAATACACGTAGATATGTTGTTATATTGTTGGCGGTCACTTAAACTTAACAGTTAAAAGTGAATACTAATATTTGTTATTATTGTTCCAGTGCATACAGTGGTCTGAGTCTAAAAACGGAATGGATGTGGTTTTCTCTTGATATCAAATTTTCCTCATTTTGATTATTGATAAAGAAATTGTGTTGCTTGATCACGATAAGGGTTTACTGGTGGTTAAAATATCGGCATGATGTGATAGTAATTGCTACTTCAGATCATAGTACAAGACTTCCTCATGCACTAATTCTTGAGTCAACATATAGGCCCTAGCAATTCAGAAGTTATTTCAGGGAATCGAACGAAAGATAAAGGAATTGCTAATACTAATTTGTGTCCAACTGTAAATGTGATAAAAGTGAGTAATAATTCGGTGTACGAGAAGGTCCAAAGAACAAGCGAAATAAGTATGCACTGTCTAGCAAGATGTTTGGTCAAATATTTGAGTTGGTGTTGAACGCAGCTAGAGCTTTGTACAAGTCAGTTATGTACAATGGGGCCAACAGGGGCAAAGGGTAAAGGGTTAAAAACAACACACACGTGTTCCAAACAGTAAGTCATTTGATTGCGTGAATAAAATCAGACTGGACTGGGATGTGTTGTGTATCTTTATAGCCTTATAGACAACAGTGTTAATGATTTTGGCCCGATCGCGTTGTTAAGAGGTTATACGTAAGGTTAAATGAGTTAAAGGCATGACCATAAGGAGGTTCAAATAACGAAGAATGTTATTTGTTAATTACAATGTTTTAACCTATAATTCCAGAGGGCCGTCGTTCCCTTTACGAAGTCTTACCAACACTCGTTGTTGTCCATTTAGAACGCATTAACATAATGAGTCATATTTCCATTATAACAAATACAATTAATTTCGATATGTATGTGTGTGTGTGCCCCTATAGTTTAATTGACCTGTTATGGTAATTTCTATTTGAAACGTAATCAAACTCTACGAAAAGAGAATAGGACTAAATACCGTATGGCCTATCGATGGAAACCACTTGATTGGTTACGATGCCAGTAGTCAACACGAAATAACCAGTTGCTGATAATAACATATATCATACATTAACCAGGGCTTTTCACACGACTGGGAAATAATTACCCAGCCCAATTGAACCCAGCTGGCTTCATTGGGCTTTACGCACATAAAACACAATTACCCACAAACAAGTTCTTTTAATTTGAAGCCCAATTTTCAACGATGTGTTGCTTGAGGTTGAATGATAATTTATGTCGACAAATTGTTATTATGCTCATATTATGCCATTCAATCTTGGAATAATGACGTCACAAATTATTATTGGATTTTATTCATTTCTCACCAGGTAGGCCTATATATAATCATATCATTTCTCATTGGTAGGCCTAATAATAGTTTAATGATGACGTTTATGTCAAATCAAGACAAAAAAAATAAATTCGAGTTCACTTATTTTCTGTAGTCTGTACAATTGTTTTTCTATTTTCCATGTCTTTTAAACAAAAATAAACAGGTAGTACCAAACGGATGGGGTGACATTTTTTCTCCAAAAGAGGAGGGTTTGCCAACCCTGGCTGTTGAATAAGTTTGGATTTTGTGATATCGGTGTATATATATATATATATATATATATATATATATATATATATATATATATATATATATATATATATATATATTTATATATAAATATATATATGTAAATATATATATATATATATATATATATATATATATATATATAAATATATATATATATAAATATATATATATATATATATATATATATATATATATATATATATATATATAAATATGAATACATATATATATATATAAATATATATATATATATATATATATATATATATATATATATTTATATATATATATATATATATATATTTATATATATATATATATGTGTGTGTGTGTGTGTGTGTGTGTAGGCCTATATATAGGCCTATATTGAATATATTATTTTCACATAAGAATCAGGACAACGTACGAACAAGTTAACGAATTAGTTTCCTAGAAATATTATCAGTGCTGATAACTGGCATCACTGTATATACTATTAACAACCCAAAACATACAAAGAAGGATTCTTACTACACTGAATTACTATAAAAATTATAATATTATGATATAATTTATTATGACTTACAGATATTATTCAACCCTTGATCAGACAAGAATGTCAGCAGACAGACACACACACACACACATCTCGCCACAAATGAGTAGAAGCGCGAGAATCAGGAGAGAACCCACGTAAATTCAAACAGGTGCACCGTGTATACAAGGTAAACAGCACGCGTGAAGTCTGCCACGACGGCGTTAGGTAGATTCAGAGGAGATAAACATCGCGATAAAACAAACAGAAGATCAGCTCAGTTGAGCCGTAATCAAGTCGTAATTAAACCCTAGATACTATTTGCACGCCATAGCCTACACGCCATGAGTTTACTAATCAAGGCCATAATATTCTATTTATCCCAAGTGACAAAATTAATTTTATTCCTAGCCTAAGGTTACTAATATTCTAAACTTTGATAACCAAAATGTCACTATTTACTAGTGTCACCATCATTTAAAAATTGTATGCACTTATTTCGAAACACTCAAAATAATTAAAACAAACATAATCGGTTCGCCGGTTTGTCAATTATATATAAAAAAAAAGCATCATTAAAATATATTTCCCAGTCGTAAATATCTAAATAGTACTAGTAATAAAGCAAGACTCACATTGAAAGGTGCTCCATACATTGGCGAGGCTCCAAAGTCTATACGAATAAGAGTCGTATACACCAAACATGTTCACCGTATCAGCCAACATGGCCTACTGAAAAAGCACTTGACAGTCGCCGGCGTCACAGTAATATTGTCTCTCTCACCCGACGCCCCCCCTCCCCCACCCTGACTGCCCCGCTCGAGCCCTCCTCCAAACACGAGCGGCGCGCGCCCACACGACCACGCACGACTATTGCCGAACGAGCACAAGGTACCCCTCCCCCCACCCTCCACCCACCCCATACACATACAACCATTTATCCTCCGAATATCTCACGATTCTCGCTAACTCATCAACTGGCAATACAGTACTTATATTCAAGACATTTTAATGAAGACAATTAACAGAAATGAAAATGATCACAAAACAAGCTAATAATGACGATATATGGGTGAAAATTTTTCTCATTATTGTGGTACAAGCTATTTGAGAGTAAATAAAAAATTATTGATTGCATTATCGATAATTATATTGGCCTATATTGTTATGTAGGCCTACATAGCACGTATAAGAAAACGACTTCATTCAAGGCAACTATGCTAGTATTTGAAAAACGAAATGAATGAACGAATGAACGGAATGAAGTGCAGAAGAAAAGATTGATAGTGAACAATTAATTAGTTTCTGGCTAAATGTTATTATTGCTAAGAATAGGCGATATTTGAACAGACCTCTATGATCACCTTCTCATTCATAGGCCTACCGACGATCAATTATCAAATATAATAAGATTCGCTCCTTGATACGCCGGTAATTGTCGTAATACCTGATTATTAGAAACAGCTGGGGTTGAGATTAGCTATACGTTATTGGCACTTCTACCTAGTGACACAGAAATGAACGGCTAGTGGTGGCTGCATCTGGTTGTTTTGCCGTGGTTGCCTAGTACGTGAAAGTCAGGTAAATTGAGACCATATATCTATGGATAGATGGCAGCAGATGTTTCCAATGTCTGTGTTATAAGCCAAAGCCATTGAGCGAAGGTATACGGTAAGGGACGGGTCATGGTAGTGGACACTGCATGGTTTTCGCCCCCTGAAAGTGACAAATACCAAAAGCCTTTAGATCAACATCTGTGTATGATTGTATTTAGTTGTCAGAGTTGCAGGTAGCTTATACTCTCGACATCTGGATGATATTATCGCCCTTATTGCCGACAGAGGGCGGCCAATATTGTTTCACTGTTCACGGCACGACTACATGGTCAACTGTAATGGAAGGTCCTTGGATCGAGTCCAGGTGGAAACTTTCAACTTGCACGAAGCGTATACTGTCATCGAACTAACTTTTTCCTCACCATCGAAACTTGATACAAAATCATTACACAATCAAGGCTATGGATGAAAGTAGGATCGTTTGGACGGGACATCACAAGGGTGATTTTACCACATCATTTCAAATTTTCAATTATTTCAAATGAAAAACAAAGTAACTTTTTTCACCAGGACTGCACTGACCGTGACCGTAACCATTCTGTTTCGCGACAGATAAAAGTATTTCGTCAGTTCAGATTAACTAGACGTTATCGGAATGTTTCAAGGAATAATTCAGCATGGATCAAATTTACAACGATGTTTCAAAATCTTTTGCAATACGTATACATCGGTTCATTTTCAAAATAAAATATCAATGTCAATTACTTCTTCAACTCGACATTTGTCAATGGTTTGAGTGTTTACTCATTACTGATAGAATCATACGATTTAATTACAATAACTGAGTTATATTAACGTCTGTGAATAATAAATGGGAGGGTGGGAAGATGAGCTGAAAGCTTATTCAATTATGTATTCGAGACAGTGGCAAGGATGCGGTCGTGACCTGTTATTAATTGAAATCATTCCAGTATTCACTCAACGACAGAAGGAAACCACATAACACCTCAGTCACCTAGTCAGTACAGTATGACAAGAATCGAACTCCGGTCTCTTGATTCCTGAATGAAAGTTCACTGTGATCTGCAGTCTCAGTAAATCTTTTCACATCCCCTATATTTGTCTTATTCTAGTGTATGGACTAGTGTAGAGCTAGTGAGTGGGAAGAAGATGACTTTAACCCGTTCAAAGCCTAGTTTTTCATTTATACATCGAAACTTGACATAAATAATAGTTTCCAATTAAGGCTATAAGGATAAAAAGTATGAGGAGGAAAGTTCAAAGTGACTCAATTTTCACTGTTTCTCGTGAAAAAAAAAATATTTAGAAGGGCTGAGACGAGTGGTCGAGTGGCTATCACACTGAACCGTCATTCAGGAGACCCTCATCATTTCATATATCATTCATCGACGCCAGTAGATCGTAGTCATCAGTACGCTGTGTCGTTAATCCCGATATGAATAAATGAATGAATATTTAGAAGGTTTTATATTATTTGATCAAACTATCTTTAAGTACTAATGAATGCCAATCGTTTATATTTCGATAAAAAGAATTTGAAATCGAGAGATGATTTAGCGAGTGGTTAATACACTGAACCGTCATTCAGGAGACCGGGGTTCGATTCCGGCCATGATCAACCATCCCGACAGGGGTTTTTCGTGGTTTCCCTCTGTTCTTCAGGTCAATAATGAGATAATAGGCCACGACCGACCCCTCTCTACTTTCCACAAACATCTAATAACCTTCCATCTCATCATCCCATCATCTCATATATCATCCACCGACGCCAATATATCGTAGTCATCAGTGCAGTGGGTCGATAAACCCAATATGAATGAAAAAAGTAGCAATATTCTATTTGGTTGATATCAATTAGTAACATTGATCTTACAGGTATACGTAGGAAGGTCTTCCGGCCGCACCACGTGTGCCGTGTCATAAAACAAGGGTGGTTTGAGGACAGCGATTGGAGCCACGTTTGGACCGTACCTGGTCCATGTGGCAGCCATATAGATCACGTACTGCTCGTACTGGCAGTAAGCCGTCCTACCTGCGTCCACCTCACCGGTTGTCATTTGCACAAGGCGAAAGGCAGAGTGAATGCCTACCAGGCTACCAACATTTGGAAATAATTGGCTGAGTGATAGCGTACTCGCCGCCCTCGGTAGCTCGGTCAGCTGAGGTACCGCTTCAGGAACTGAAGTCACCGTTGGGCGTGGGTTCAAGTCCCGCGTAAGGCATGGGTTTTTGTAAACTCCCTTTCACTTACCATCACTTCATAGTTTCATAGTCGCCTGCTCATTCAACGACCCCACCAACAGTTAGGTTTTCCGTGGGTACGAATGAGCGGATGATATATGAATTGCTTATACAAAAACCCATGCCTTGTGTGTGGGGCTCGACTGTCTATATAATATATAGTGACTTGACTGAATGAGCCAGGGGGAGCGATGGCTTATTTTTGTCTGTATTAAATGTATATTTCTTTATAGCCATGTGAATAAAAATATATCATATAAATAGTGAGATAAAACAACGGAACGAAATATTCACAACGGAGCCAATTTCCACATGTATCAGTTTTTCCTCAGCGGTATACTCAAAAAACAAATTAACATGTTCAAAAAACCTACATCCAACGCAAACTTATATCAGACGGTATTGTTCAAGGTAGAGGAAGTTAGACGCTGTGGGAACATGACAAATTAAAGCTATAACAACAGCAACAATGCATTCACTGCTGTCGTTTTGTGTCCAATATATTACGGTTCATCTAGTAATTTATCCGAGTATGAAACACGTTTTACAGTGATTACATTCATTTTTTAGTCTATTCTGTAGAAATGTCGGAGGAAAAGTGAGGATGCATTTTCGCAATTTGAAGTTTTCAGAATACTGAATTGATCGAGTGTGGAAATTGAAAATTAGCAAACTATTAGGAGTCTATGCATGAAATTGTTGCGTAATCACTCCTCTTAATGAAAACATCGTTCCATGCTCAAGATTCAAGATTCTCTCCAAAAAATAAATCTATTCAATTTCAGAGTAGAAAATGGAACAATTATAGAACAATAAATAAGTTATATTCTATTTTATTAACCACTCCATCATCACATTTCATACAGAGTCTAAACTATACTTTGGTGCGCCTCAAAATTGCTTTATACCTAATTCTAATGAATTCAATGCGTTATCTGAACAAGAAAAGCGTTCAGCCAAAACCAATAAACGATTTTCTTTTGTGTCGGTCTATTAAAGCTTTCAAGTTCAACTCCCTCGCAAATAGAAAGGGATGGGATTAAACTTTATTCGCAATTGTACTTTTGATTGTCTATTTCAATCCCTATATATCCAGGTGAACGTTCTTCCCCCCCTCCTCCCCCCACCACGCTCCACACCGCCCAATCCCATTCATCCCCTAGAGAAACACGTTTAATTTACCTGGTTAATGAACTGAAATCAACCCCTTGCCACCCTTCACCCCCTGAGGGCTTCTTCGCTCAACTCCCAGCTGGTTACCCACCCCCTCACCCTCCTTCCCCTCTCCCACATCACCTCCACACAGCGCTAACCCATCCGCACAATCGCAACGTCGAAATTACAATCAAATAATATAAGAGCTAGAATCACGGGGATATTTTGTCACAAGTGTGGAATCCTGTGTCTACACATAGCGCTCGACGAGTTCACGATTGGTGAGATATTTTAATGCCTACACACACACACACACACACATATATATATATATATATATATATATATATATATATATATATATATATATATATATATATATATATATATATATATATACACATATATATAGATATATAGATATATAGATATATAAATATATATATATATATATATATATGTATATATATATATATATATATATATATATATATATATATATATATATATATATATATATATATATATATATATATATATATATATATATATATATATATATTTATATATATATATATACATTTGCAGAACAAAAGATGAATATGTTTTATATCTATAAGAATATCATTGAACTCAACAAAATATTGATGCATATTTTCAATTGGTTGGAGTATCTATATTCTCTCACAGATCGACTGATTATATGAATGAACAAAACAAATTGTTTCGAGAAAAATGCTCAAGATACATCACAACTCTGTAACTGTATTTCAACTAATATTCACGCTGTTCATTTCCCTAGTCTTATAGAAAACTAGAAATCATCATCTCAATGTAGGTAATTATAACTTATTTTTGGTTCTCATATATACCATGAGTCATGATATAAGCACTACCGATTCTAGATAGAAACGCAAACAGAATCGAGTGATGTCTACGTCACAACTCAGGAAAAAGGGCCGGCTTCGGAGAAGAAAAACGAATTAATTATAATTTTCGAAATTGAGATGATGATTCCTAGTTTTCCTCTGAAACTATGAAAATGAATATCGTAATTATTCATTAAAATCCAGTTTCAGGGTTGAGTTATCATTAAATTTATAAGCATTCACATTTGAGCGATCTTATTCCATGTCAAATAAAACTTGTCATTTGTCTACGTTCTCATTTGTATGAATTAATAAACTCTAATCTTTAAATTTCAAAACTTTTATGAATACATTTTATAAAAATGCATAGATCTGTATAACTATCTATCCCCAGCGGAGTGGTGTCACGCTGACGAGTGCTTGGTGATTGCACGGCAGGCATCTGGGATGAAGGAGTTGATTGAAGAGTAAGGAGGGTAGCGCATAGGGGTTGTTAGCTAATACCTTATAGTGTTGTGTCTTTGTCGTTTAACGAGGGACATTAACTTCGGTGGCAAATCCTCACCATTCGTCAGGCCTAAGTCTTTACTCTCGTCTTCTATATACCGTTGGTGTTCGACGAACCAAGCTATGTGCCCTGCTGGCTTGGTCTATTACAGTCTGCAGGTTAGAAGGTCGTTAGTTCGCTATGATCGAGGCTTACGTATAGTAGACTGGGGTAGAATGTACGATCTAGGCCTAACGTGTCATGTACAGAAGGAATTGTCTACATTACAAAAAAAAAAAGCTTTGACACTGTGACATATCAAACTATCTAGGCCTATATTTGATATAAATTCTAAATCATGTTTCTAATGTTGTATGCAATTCATTTCGTTTCTACATTTATTTCATATTTCATGTAAACCCAAAAGGTACCCCTAATTTTGATCAGTCAAAGTGTCTGGTATGTACTTCCTGTCGACAAGAAACGAGACACGTAGTCGCTCGAAGATATAGTTTTGCCGATATAACAAGATCCAAGAGCTACGAATGAAGCGTGGAGATACTGTCACTGAGCGGGTGGAATTCGCCAGGGTGGTCAGACTATACACACCCTTGACTTCTAACATCGTCAGAGGGCGATTTCATCATGTGGTAAAATCCACGCAGAAAAAGATCCAGAAGCTTCGAGAGGTTCGACCATATAAATAGGCCGAAATTCGTCGAGCATCATCAGAAATTGCCTGACCATCGTCTACATCAGAAGTCGTCAAGAGCAGAATAGTCTGGTTGGTCGTCAAGAGCGCACGTGGCCCCGGGAGGGTGTACCGTTGTTAATTTCGTCTGGTAACCGAAACAGTGCGGTAAATAATCCAGCGACGACGACAACGACGACGACGACGACGACGACGGCGACGACAATGAAGACAACGACGACGACGGCGGCAAAACAGAAGACGCAGTAAACCACGGTACCGCCAATTCATTTTCTATTAGAAGGCCTATTTTTTTTGTAATATTTTTTTAAATGAAAGATTTTTAAGGTCAAAATTAATTTCTATTTTTGATATGCTTGCTTAGTTAACCGACGGGTTAACTATCCAAGCAAATAACAATTTGATTATTTTTTATGTTTTCGATTTTTTCAGTGTAAGCTTGTTTTTTTTTAATTCAAGTAAATTTTGAATTTTAATTTCATTTGAGTTACCACAAGTATTTTAAACCTTTTTAATTTCCTAAAAACCTAATTTTTTAGTTCCTACCGACCTTCCTAGTCCACACAATTGTCCGCTAGGAAGTCGTTTTTCATTTTAACTTGATAATTTTTTTTTTGAGTCTCATCTCTCTGGGAGTTGGTGGCGGGGGCAACACATGCGGCACCAGGTAAGTCCCTGGGGTGTGTGATAATTTGGCGCCCAACGTGGGGCCTGGCTTGGATAGTTAACCCGTCGGTTAACTGAGCAAGCATATAAAAATTTGATTATTTTTTATGTTTTCGATTTTTCTATTGTAAGCTTGTTTTTTTTTGTCTTAAGTAAATTTTGAATTCTAATTTCATTTGAGTTACCACAAGTATTTTTGAACCTTTTTAATTTCCTAAAAACCTAATTTTTTAGTTCCTACCGACCTTCCTAGTCCACACAATTGTCCGCTAGGAAGTCGTTTTTCAATTTAACTTGATAATTTTTTTTTGAGTCTCATCTCTCTGGGAGTTGGTGGCAGGGGCAACACATGCGGCACCAGGTAAGCACCTGGGGTGTGTGATAATTTGGCGGCCCAACGTACAGGCTCGAGTCAAAATTATCATTCGACGATAATTTTGTGGCCCATCGGATAACTCGTGATTTTATTTCGAATTTCATGTAATTTTACGACTTCCTTGGCATTCCTTGAGATTTTTCCCTTGTGGTTAACTTTTTTTTTGTGGACCTTTGGTTTGTATTTCTTTCATTAATGGCGCTCAACACTTATTTTTTGTGTAACAAAATATTCATTTAGTTGTAAGATTTTTTTATTGTAAAATGGCTGAAGTCGGTTTGACAGCGGTAGAGGCGAGTATTTACGGTTTATTATCTGGGTTGTTTGTCCAGATGAGCAATCGCCTGGATCAGTTTCAAATGGACCGGTCCAAAGAGATGGACGGTTTGGGTGAAAAACTCGATCAAATAGATGGAAGTTTTGATAGTATGTTCGACAGTGTAGAGAGTTTCGATGCTAGGATCAGCGCCTTGGATAGTGGTATTGAAGTCGAGGTTAATTTTGAAGAAGACGTTCAGAAAGATTCAGTGAGTTTTGAATCTGACGTATTAGTTGAAAATCTGGTTGATTGTTCCGATATTGGTGAGAAGGAAGATGATGATTTGATCGATTTTAGTGATTGTAACGAAACAATGAAGGAAATCGAGGATTTTTTGGGTTCAGGAATTGTTGAGACGAAAGATGTTAATTTGTTTGATTTTAGTGAGTGTCACGAAAAAGTGATAGAAATGGAGGATTTTTTTCCTGTGAATAATTTTGATGAGGAGAACTTCTGTTATATTGATTGTTTTTCTAGCATCGAGTTTGTTACTGGACCTAGTGAGAGTTTGCAGTGTGTTGAGAAGGAGGACTGCTATTTAGAGTGTAAGTTTGATCAAGTGATTGGCAATAAGCGTTTGCGTTCTAGTATGATGTTTAGTGTAGGAGCAGGTAGTGTATATTATGCGTGTGGTTTAGTAGCATTGTTGTGTGAGCAGCGTGAGCAGCGGCGACGCGTGGATGGTCGGCCGAGCGAGGTGCCATGTGAAGAGACATGCGCAGAGCGTAGGGTAGGAGTGGGATAGAGATAGTTGGTTGCAGTTACGGTTGAGCAGGTAGTTTCTTCGCTCACAATTTATGATTCTGGGGATTTTATTTTTCTTGAATGATGTAGGAGAAACTTATCTGTTACCAATATATATTCTACCCTTAGATTATATGGAATTATTTCAAAGATTTTAGAGATAGGAAAAGTTATAGAGGAAGGTAAAGGTTGATTTCGATATTATTATGCATTTGATTGTCCTGATTATTAACAAATAGTAATATCGATTAATGTTCAGGTGATTATTTCAGTCAACAATGGTAGTGAAGTTAATCGTATTTTGAAACTTGTTTTATCGTTTATTATGAAGTTAAATGAGAGTTGATTATTCCTGGATTTTTCTTCAATTGGTAATGGAAGTACAGGAATTGAAGTGACATGCAAGCGGATAAGAGGATAACTGAACATTTTATTTTATTCAAGGTTGGTGATTTTCATTATGAAGTTTAGTATTTCAATTGTTTGGATTAGTTCATGACTTTTAAGGAGATGTTGTAAGAATTTGAGATTGTAAGAAGAGATTGATGAATTCCAGGTTTTAAGATGGAAGTTCGAAGAATATTCGAGTTTTAAGGAGATGTTGGATGAATTTGAGATTGTGAGAAGAGATTGATGAATCCTAAGTTTTAATGTGAAGTTTGAGGAATTTGAGTTTTAAGGCGTTCGATCGATTGAAGAATTGGAGATTTTAAGGTGGAAGTTTGAAGAATTTTAGGTTTAAGGCGACTATTGAGAAAGCTTTAGGCGAAATCGGAGTTTGAAGAGAAGTTGAGAATTAATTTTAAGGCAAAGTGAAAGTTTGAAGAAGAAGATAAGTATTTTAAATGTCATGAAACAAGTTTAGAGAATGGGTGAGGCGAGTTTGGAGAATGGGTGAGGCAGATTCAAGTGATTCAAGTTTAATTTTTCATCGAGAAGGAATGGATGTGGGATGGAATTACCAACAATTATAATTACTATTTTTATATTTTTTTTTCGAGTCAGTACCTCTTGCTCATGTTTTACCTGTAATGTTATGGAGCGATGAAGCGTTGTTTGAGTTTTGAGTTTAGATCGGGTATTATTGCGGCAGTTCCGCATGTTTTGAGTAGTGAAGTTTGAATTTAGACGATTTGGCAGTTTCATGTGGAGATGTTGGTTCATGGAAATGTTGGAATGATTTAATTATCACCTGTTACATCTTGATGACTTTGGTAGATTTGATTTTGAAGGAAGTTGATCCAATTATTAGGACATTTTCGTAGTCATTTTGATTTTGTATTCAACCTTGACCTACGGCATATCTTTTCACTTATTGTCAGTATCTGTTAGTGTTTGTAGTGAGTTAGAGGATTTGTTTAGGCCTTAAGTTTGTTCGTTCAATAGATGTGGTATTACCGGCGGTATTAGTGAGGTGATATGGAGATGAATCGGACGTCGAATTGATATGACTTCATCTAGCCATTATATGTCATTTTTATTGTAATTAAAGTGTTCTCAGTTTAATTTCGCCACTTTAATTGGTGAGGCAATTGTGACATATCAAACTATCTAGGCCTATATTTGATATAAATTCTAAATCATGTTTCTAATGTTGTATGCAATTCATTTCGTTTCTACATTTATTTCATATTTCATGTAAACCCAAAAGGTACCCCTAATTTTGATCAGTCAAAGTGTCTGGTATGTACTTCCTGTCGACAAGAAACGAGACACGTAGTCGCTCGAAGATATAGTTTTGCCGATATAACAAGATCCAAGAGCTACGAATGAAGCGTGGAGATACTGTCACTGAGCGGGTGGAATTCGCCAGGGTGGTCAGACTATACACACCCTTGACTTCTAACATCGTCAGAGGGCGATTTCATCATGTGGTAAAATCCACGCAGAAAAAGATCCAGAAGCTTCGAGAGGTTCGACCATATAAATAGGCCGAAATTCGTCGAGCATCATCAGAAATTGCCTGACCATCGTCTACATCAGAAGTCGTCAAGAGCAGAATAGTCTGGTTGGTCGTCAAGAGCGCACGTGGCCCCGGGAGGGTGTACCGTTGTTAATTTCGTCTGGTAACCGAAACAGTGCGGTAAATAATCCAGCGACGACGACAACGACGACGACGACGACGACGACGGCGACGACAATGAAGACAACGACGACGACGGCGGCAAAACAGAAGACGCAGTAAACCACGGTACCGCCAATTCATTTTCTATTAGAAGGCCTATTTTTTTTGTAATATTTTTTTTAATGAAAGATTTTTAAGGTCAAAATTAATTTCTATTTTTGATATGCTTGCTTAGTTAACCGACGGGTTAACTATCCAAGCAAATAACAATTTGATTATTTTTTATGTTTTCGATTTTTTCAGTGTAAGCTTGTTTTTTTTTAATTCAAGTAAATTTTGAATTTTAATTTCATTTGAGTTACCACAAGTATTTTAAACCTTTTTAATTTCCTAAAAACCTAATTTTTTAGTTCCTACCGACCTTCCTAGTCCACACAATTGTCCGCTAGGAAGTCGTTTTTCATTTTAACTTGATAATTTTTTTTTTGAGTCTCATCTCTCTGGGAGTTGGTGGCGGGGGCAACACATGCGGCACCAGGTAAGTCCCTGGGGTGTGTGATAACACAGTTGGTGTGAAATAAAATGGTTCCAATATCTTTTACTAGAACTGACTTAATTGTATTTATATTTTTTAATGAAAATTGTCTATAATACAAAAATGCTGTGACACACTTGGTGTGCAATGAAATGGTTCAAACTTCTATTTGTACTAATTGTATTTATATTTTTTAATGAGAATTTGATACCTCACACTGTGCTTCATTTTTTTGGAAACTTTATGAACGATAACTTGAAAAACTTAGTGTTGAATAAAATTGAACTCAAATTTTTTAGAACTGTATATATTTATTTTTCTGACAATATTGTCTTGTCTCAATGAGCACCATTTCTCTTGTAAAAATGTAACAGATGTGTATATATGAACTGCAGGCTTCCTATACAATTCAGTTCTTATGAGTTTCGCGTGGTTTTTGTACATAATTTATTTTCTGTTGATGTATTTTAAAGTGACGGTAATTGAACATTTTATATAGATCCACGAACAATTATTGGTGAATGGTGATATCTATTTTCCTTCACATAGAGAGGAAAGGCGAATGTGGATCAATATTTCATCATTTACTTCATTTTAAATTCGAATTGCCAAATTACCCTCGAAAAATCAAGACCTCGTAGAAACGTTATGCAATTATGGGGAAAAGAAATGTTAGATCAATTTTATTGTGAATAAACAAACTGGAAGAGTGTACTTTCATTTAAAGTGACAGTTGAACCAATTAGGCTGTCGAGAGTGAACAAAACAACAACTTTTAATTCTGTCAAGTAAATGGCGGGTAAGAAATGAACTCGTCTATTTATTCTCTCATACTAATATCTGTATGTGAATGAGATCATAGTCGTAAGCAATGATAATTGCGTCATCGGCCCCTTGCTTGTACGCAAAATGCCTTGCAATGTAAGTACAACTAGTCAAACGCGAAATATGCGTTGTAAGATGAGCGAGATATCCGAATAAGGTATAAAAGTCGTTGAAGTAGTTCTACCCTTGCTACTTTATCGACTCTGGTATTCTACATACCTTGATATCTGAATAAGCTATAAAAGTCGATAAAGTACCGTTGCCACTTTATTGACTCTGGTATTCTGCACACCTTGACGCATATAAAAATACTTTATTGTTGGTCAACTCTTGAATCTAGAAAGTGGTGAATCTCGGCAACTTAATTCTGCTTCTACTTCTATAATACATTTGATGAATAAAAACAGCTAATTAAATTTTATTCTTCAAAACGGCTGGTTCGAATTGCTTACGTAAAACGGTGATAATGTGTGTCATTTATGTATAGGCCTACACATTTACAAAAAAAAATATTATATTTGAAGAGATTTTATTTCTCACATTTTCTTGCCCAGCCTAATCTTATGGGGTTTTAAAAAAATTTGACATGATATTTCTCAAAATCGGTCGTATACCGATTCATTCCAAAAACTATACACTTCTAAGTTGTAAAAGTGTGCCCGTACAAAAAAAGTTTCATGTTGATCAGTCAAACCATGCGACCTGTGCAGTGCTTACAAAAAAAAAAAAAAAAAAAAAAAAAACACACAGACAAAGCTCCGTAAGAGTGGGATGGAGACTTCGCTACGCTCATCTAATGATCGTTCACCGTGGATCAGATTTCGACAATCTGAGATAGAAACAACATTGAATTTTGCGCCATTTTTAAAGGTTTATGACTTCATAACTATTGGTCATATGATACAGTAAGGTAGCTCCTCCGTGTTTTTTTTTTCACTATTGATATGAGGAAGAAAAAAATCAGAATTGAAGAAAAAATCGTGAAATTAGTAAGAAGTGTAAATGTAAATCATGAAAGTAAGAATGTCAAGTGTCAAGAATACAAACGAATGATTGTACATAATAGTTATATATTCCACATATTACTGTCCGTATATTAAAATTGCTTGTGTGTAATGAATTGTATTTGGCTTAATTTATACGTCAATATGAAAACTGATTATAAATGAATGCACAGGATATTTCCATAACCACTATAAAATGAACAAAACATTTGCATCATTGTTTATTGGAATAATCGAGTCATTGTTTTATACTAAGCCCTCATCACAGTGAAATTTAACCTTGATGAGTGCTGAAAATAATGTTTATCACAATAACTGATGTACAAAAGCTTAAATGCGTTATTTTTTAAAAACGTGCGTTACATCATCTTATGTGTCGATTGGGTAATTCAGGATCTATGGATAAGTCACTTTCATGAGGATGAATTTTAACAAAACAAACACAGAAACAAGAACAAACACAACAAAAACACTGTTAACAAAACTGTTAACGAAAACAGGTACCATGTAGAATGTTAAGGAACTTTTACCCTTCAACCAATTCACATGGCACACTTCATTACATTGCCGCAGTAAGAAATATTGAGCTATATCCCCTTATCCACGCTTTCATTTCACATACAAATACCTTGCTATCTTGATGAACCTGAGCTAAAAGAGTAATAAGTGGTATAGACGACTATGATCACACTGGTGCTAATTGTGCAAACTGAAGGAAGATGTATCATGGAAGTTTAGGTTTTCTTCGTTTCTGATAATAATTATTACCCTACAAGTTTAATAGAAGCAAAATAGACTGATGGCTTCCCCCCTCCCTTCTTCGCCCCACAACCCGTTCAAACACCTCCTCAGTTAGACATAAGACGTTCCAGCCAGGGATGGCCAACTCGGAACACAAAAAGTCGGATCATGAATATCATCACATAATTTATAGATGCGCCACCGATAATACATATAGATGAGGCATCGAACGTAGATAAGTCACATTCTTTCGTTCATACTTGATCAGATTTCACATCCAAATGGAATTTATATCGGTTTTTGTAGTCGATAATAAGGGTGCTAAATTTGAATGCCATTTACTACCACCGAACATTTATAGTATTGACTTATAATTATAATGCGATTCTACACATTTTACTTCTCTCTAAGATGAAACTATGTGGAAATGATTAGTAAAAAAATGATTTTGTACGTTTTCTATGACAAACTGAAACGAATAGAGATATGGTGATTAGGCTGTCAAGATGAATGAGGGATGAACGTTGCGAGTCCACATGTGTTCAGTGCGGTTAGAGCCGCTTTTCTCCCGTCTTTTGGTTTTCCAACTTTCACTTACCCTTGTCTGAATCAAAAAATCTCAATCAATATCAGCTTGATCCGAGTCATACACATGCTTATTATTGTCATGAATATGAAGGGTGTTGAGATGAACATCATATATCATTATATCGTATTACGATGAATACATTTGTGTCACCCCTGATACCCAAGATGTTTTCATTGAATTGTGACTCGGTCTTGCCTATAGTGCCTACTTGTGTGTGAAACCTTAAGGGCATTTTAAAGTTAATTTAAGATGTACAATAGACGACGACGAAGAGATGTTTCAATTGCTTCGAAATAACTAGTTGGAATATTCTAATGGCAATGGAACGCACCATCTTGAAGGAAAGCTTAAGAAAATAATCAGAAGATGAAAATGTAGTCGAGTTGGATCATCTATGTGGAGGAAAGGGGTTAGATTGAGACTAGTATTTCTTAACTAGAAACGTGGGTAAATGTGAGAAGTAACGGATGGCGTGAATATAGCGATGTGTGGAATTATCGTCGTACTCACAGAGTTAGAGCGATGAGCATCGGCCCAGCAATTTGCCGACGAGATTACGAGGAAAGGTATATAATAAATATTACTTTCATTATAAATACTGATGAAGAAGAGCAAACATTTCATAAAAACAGTTTTCCACCCGAAAAAAACAAAAAACAAAAAGGGAAGCACCTATATTTTGATCTCGGTCAGAAATGCTCACAGAGATACTCGTCGAGCCTACTCTGCGTGGTTATCACGTGTAGGCCCTAATGTATGACTATCACATCAACTATAACAATCTGGAACTGTTTCACTTCTCAAGTGGCACTCATGTATTAAATCGAAGATATGGATGTATGACTACAAAAGATGTTGCAAATAAAAGAAGAGGGGAAGATGGAAAGCAGTCGAGGACGAACCCTACGGGTATGTTGACTTAAGGATCGACGACGAAACTGAAAGTAAAACTTACGCTTTTTCCGAGCAAGATTTCCAGCCAAACGGTGAGAGAGACCGAGAATATATTGGAAAATGGGGTGGAAAAAAAGAAGAGTCGTAGATAAAAGTTTTGGAAGAGGGAAAGAGGTGGGTGGGAAAGGGAGGGGGAGGGGCAAAAGAAAACAGGTATTTTTTTCATTAACGACAAAAGGTGAAATTTTCGCTCCGCCAAAGACCTAGCTCCCGTACAACGTCGTCGATATTTCGAGACTTGGTTGGTTTTCGTGTATAATAAAGGTCGGGAATATTGGCATCTGTGTCAACACTAGTGTACAGCGCATTGCCAGCATGTAGGCCTATAGCAGCGGCGGACCACTTTTCTCCTCCTCGATAAGGCAGGAACAGGCAGGCTGGACTCGTGGCGACCGCAATTTCCAATAACGTCGATGACAACGTTCACATCATATAGAGACAAGTGTTGCGCCACACTTTTAAAAAACCATTGTTTACACACTTTATTACAGCCGGTAACTTTACATTCACCCCCGTAAAGTTGGCCTCGCACATGTGCCAATTTCAATTTGAATGAATGCCAATCATTGGTGCTTCGTTAGTGCAGGTTAGTGCCGCAAATGGAATCGTTAGTGCTATTTTAGTGCTGGTACTACTTTACCGAATCCATGTGCGGGGCCAACTTCACGCTGGCTTCGCACATGATCGGAAATTGGATTTTTGTTGACACTATCATTTTAAATAATGTTTGTGCTCGTTAGTGCCGTTCGTTAATGCTGTACTAGTTCAGTGCAGAAGCGACATAAACCATGTGGGGGGTAGCCTCGCACATGAGCTATTATAGCTTTTTTTATCACGTAAACACTTGGGTGTTCGTTAGTGCTGATTAGTGCCACAAAAAGTTTCGTTAGTGCTATCTTGGGTTGGCCTCAATTAATTGTACAGAATCGAGAAATAATTGAGAGACGGTGCTATCTGCGCGGAGCCAACTTCACGCTGGCCCCGTTTTACATTCAATTCACGAGACATCGAGTTTTAGCAATTTTACCCGAAATTAGCGGCTGATAGTTTCAATAGAGCGCTGCTGGGCCACTATAGGCCACAGAGATTGCCGACTATGGATAATTAATGGCACGAATCTTGCACAGGAATATCGCTTCACGAAAATTAAAAATAATACATCGAAAGTGGGAAAGTGACGAATTCTAAATTCCACTAGATTCTTCAGTGTCCATAAAAGACATGCACGAGAAACTATTTATTATTCCACGGGAGTCGTTTTAGCGAAATATCATTTTTTTGGTGATAACTTTTGAACGGTTTGAGATATCAAAATTCTAATACGCGAGGAACACAGATAATTGAAATATAGCTTCAAGATGATTTCAGTTATAACTATTCAAGCCATGTCGCGTGACTGTCAGAGTATACAGCTGAAAAAACACATTTTTTAGCTGTATACGCTTGACCGTTATGCGATATGAATTGAATAGTTATAACTTATATCATCTTGAAGCTATTATAATTGTCCGAGTTTCTCTCGTATTAGAATTTTGATATCTCATGTCATACCATTCAAAAGTTATCACCAAAAAACTGATAATTCGCTAAATCGACTCCCGTGGACTTTTAAATCACAAATAAAAAAATGTGCAGCTTGAAGGCCCTTAAATATGACACATATTATAAAAAATCAATTGAAGAATCAAGATCAACTTTTCACATATTTTTTCAAATGTTTACTCATTCGAGTCATCAAATAATGCTGCATTTATTTGTCATTGTTTTTATTTGAGTTGATTTGATCTTCCACGATGTATATTTTTCCACAAATGTTTCACAGTGAAACTCGTAAAAACAGATCGAATGATGTAGAAATAGCGCCTCGAATAATTCACAGACAATAGGTATCACTATATATTACATGAAACGTGTGTATATAGGAAGACAATGGCATTGGCTGAGTTAACAGAACTGTCAGTTGTTACAACTGAAGAGGTAAACAATCGTATATAAATGTTTCTATTCGATTTGGTGCCAAAGAATATGATGGTATTTACCGTTAATCGATTCAACGTTCATTCAATACCAGTCCACAGGTTGGTAAAAACAATAAACACGACAGATGTATTGTGTATATTATCTCGTTCTATTGCATCTGTATATGCATCTTCACCTTCCACCACAGATGAAGGAACTTTCACCAGACCTCTGTATATATAGTGCACATAGTCCATACTCTTCAGTCTAGCACTAGGCCACTGAACAACAACACCAAACGCTTTGATAAAACATTAAAACCAAACACATTATTTATAATTGGATGAGCGGTGACGATAACTTCTATCTCACTTTTATTGAGGTCTCTGTGCTTTTTCTTTATCTTTGTATGCACTGCATAGATCGCATAGTTTGACTGAACAACATGAAACTTTTTCTGGACGAATATTTCAACTTAAAACTATAGTTTTTGAGTCGAATCTGTTGTATATACCAATTTCACTAATGCATGTCCCGCGAAAAAAAAGGTTCGTACTTTCCTCCTTCATTACCCA
>OZ023327.1:15729327-15870722 GCA_964007535.1 Brachyptera risi | reverse complement strand
GTCAGACCATGTCCGCTAGGTTCATCCCCCGGCTACGTGCGGCCACAACATTCTACGACAACACCTTGCGTAAATATCACGGGGGTTGGGGGGGTCATGCACCCATTTCACCCATTTCAAGCCAAATGCATTCAAAACGTACGTTCACGTATGTTGAAACGTATTCCATAAACCGAAATGACATGACTCACACACACATATACGTACTACATACATACATTTTCACATGTGTGGACGACTGGGTGGGGGTGGGAAGGTGGGGATGGGGTTGGGAGACAGACCGTGTTGTTTTTGGTCATTCATTCTGACATTCCCATTCTATTGTATTGTTTACACTTGAACTGAATGCAAAACGAGCAAACTTGTCGTTTTATTATTACTATATTATGATTATTATATTTCGAGACCATTATTTAGATACGTGTATGTGTATATGTAATGTATGTATGAAGTTGGTTACACGGTGGGCATTTGTATGGCAGGTTGCGGGGTTAGAGGGGTCACCAGTCGAATTACGACGAGTGAATATTCCACTGAAAATACGAGAGATTTGATTTGGATGTCAAATGATTGAATGCCAAATTTATATTCAATAGCCGTATATGTGTATCAACGTGATCTCCATCGATCAATAAAAAAAACAGCCTCTGATGATATTCTTTCAAATAATGTTTCAGTCCCAATTTGTGAGATGTTACAATGAAACAATAAGGCTATACCACTGCTCCTCTTGTCTCGGAAGATATGCTCACGATTCAAGAGGGGGGGGGGGGGGGGATTGTCATTTTCAAGAGGTTTTTACTACGTAAGTAATGTAATCAGAGTTAAGTTGAATAAGAGAAGAAATAAAGAGATGATAAAAGGTGAAGGAAGGAATTACTACTACGAGTTAGAGTGCAGCTCAAGTGAGAAAAAGAAAAGATGAATAGAGAGAGAAGGAGAGAATAATGAAGAGAGCTAGAGTGACAAGAAAACGTGGCTAAAGGTGAGGTCTCTAAGAGGAAATTTGGTTTTCTTTTCACTTCACTTATTTCGTTTAGCTGTCGTACGTATTTCTCATTCCACCTTTTTATGACTCCACTTGAAATTGAACTAATCTTCTCATCCTACAAAAGTATAGTCGATGACGAAAAACTAACCAGTTTATTCTCATTCATTTACACCATACACTTACAGTTCCGTGTTTCTTTCGAATGCGTGAATAAAACAAAATATTTTCAACATTGATTTTTTGTAATTGAATTGTTTTAATCAACTGCCTTGACTCTCAAGGAGAAATAAATAGTAAAGAATACAGATAAGGGTTCAGTGTGATAACGAGAAGCATAGAGTAGGCAAGGAAATAATTGAATCGCGTACTGTGGACTGATGAAAAAAAAGTGATAGGACGGCGAACTATATTGTTTGAATTTTGAACTAAGCTCACAACCGGTACTAGTCAACAGAAATCAAACGGTTCTCGTATCGAAAATCGAAGTTTTACCAATTAAAGAACAAAAACAAGCTTGCAATTGGTTTGGGTCTCTCTGAAGTTGAATGAAACTATTCTTTCCCACGAAAAAAGAGCAGAAAAAATAAGACGAATCAATCAAAATCAATTTGAATGTGTCCTAGGAGTTGAAGAGTTTTCAGGACAAAATACATTACACATCTCTCTCTCTCTCTCTCTCTCTCTCTCTCTCTCTCTCTCTCTCTCTCTCTCTCTCTCTCTCTCTCTCTCTCTCTCTCTCTCTCTGTCTCTGTCTCTGTCTCTCTCTCTCTCTCTCTCTCTCTCTCTCTGTCTCTCTGTCTCTCTCTCTCTCTCTCTCTCTCTCTCTCACTCCTCTCTCTCTCTCTCTCTCTCTCTCTCTCTCTCTCTCTCTCTCTGTTCTGTCTGTCTGTCTCCTTCTATTTTCTCTCTCTCTCTCTCTCTCATTCAATAAAACACAAATGACAAGTGATCCTTGTCTCTCCCGTACGTGGATTGCCTAACGAATTGCAGAATTACTTCACTTCTGTTTTGATGGATGATGGGACAGAGTGGCGTCTTGACGCACATTCAATTGCAAAGAAAGTCAAAAGTGGCAATTTTCCTTTTCATAGATTCATCCTTCGTTTCCATTTCCTCACTAAACCGCCAGCAGCCGGCACGGGTAGCACAGTGGTAACGCACTCACTCCAAAGGGAAGTGAGGGTAGAGGGGTCGATCTCATTCACCGATCACTATCTATTTTTCCATTTGTATTGAGTTTAATGACGCACTGTAATGATAATCAAGATCTATTGGCGTCGGATGAAGGTTTCTTACTTAATGGGAAGAATAGCGGAAAGGAAGCGGTCGTGGCCTATATTGTAGGAATCATCCCGACATTAACCTGAGAGGCTGCTTCAGAGGGAAAACCACATACAAAAAAACTGTAGATAGACGTTAGTAGGGATCGAACCAGGTCCGGTTCACACCTCACCTACTGGAACTGAGCTGCATGTGCAGGTCCGACAATCCGGGAGTTTTTGTGGTTTCTCTCTATAGCCTACGTAAATACCAAGATGGTTCCAACAGCACAGGCCACGACCGCTTCCTTCCGACTGCCATCCCATTACCCAAGATGAGAAACCATCATTCCATTATCTCATTAACCATTCATCCACGCCAATAGATCTTATGGTTATCATTATAGAGTGTGTGGTCATGAATAATATAAATAAATACATTCCCAGCACGCAAGTTATTGTCATCGACATCTCAGAACACATATCACATGTAGATCTGATGTCGATACTCACGCAATAGCATTGACAATTATGCATTGTAAAGAAGGTATTATTGAAATTTTAAATGTTGACCACTGGACAATTTTACATTACTTTTAGATGTGTCCGACTGCCCTCCACAAACACCGGAGATTTCGACACCTCACCCAGGAGGCCCGCACTTCTCACTCAATATCGCTAATGGGTCAATGGGCTAATGAGTCGCTAATCAATCAACGTGATCTGTAACCCATCTGAGAAGACATCGCGCATTTTCAGTCGTTTCGCCTTTGCGTGGCAATAATTTGAAATACAACTTGGTGATGACCAGAGGCTACAAACGCAATGCCGGATGTTACGTTATAGCTTATCTGGATTATTCTGAAATTATATAATCATTCGAAATAATAATGAAAAGAACATCGCGAATAAAGCGCCTGGTAATAAGTGCTTTCATCGACCACTATTCCAATGCATGCATCCAACAGCTTTGATGAATATATATGAGGGAAGAATTGAGCAAGTGATTATGAAAAGACGAAGTTATATGATAGGTGGATGGGCGTTCCAAACAACCCATATCTTTTTCGGGACTCGAACCCATGCCAGACTCGAGTTAATTTCTAAAGCTGTGCCTTAGCTGAATGAGCCACATCGCCATCAAGTGTAACAGTGCATATATGATATTCTAGTTTCAGTTCGATTTTTAGTAAGTTATAAGTTTTTTGTTATGTATCAGTGTGTTCAACATCACGTATGATACCTCAAAGCGGTCAAGTGTGAGAGAAGCCATTGGCTCAACTTCACCACATCGAGCAAATTCTTTATTATCAGTGACACTACTATCATTATTATTTCTATATACCAGATAAATTGATTAAAATTCCAATTAATTTCATAAAACAAAAGAGCAAACCAATTATGGAACACTCTCAAGTCGTCCAATTAACCAGCATAAGTGGGTTTTGCTATCAGTCATTAGGTGGTCATCGTATTTCCCAAAATCCCCCCCCCCCTCCCCCTCCTCTCAACGGCTAACATCTCTTGCACCCTCTGCTTCTACCGTGTGCACGGTCACAGCCACGGTAATTTTAATTTATAATTGAATGAACAGAGATCGCACACAAGGCAAGCGTGTGTGTGAGTGTGTGTGTGTGTGTGTACGATCTCCCTAAGGCCACGACCGTCATAAGGCAGGCAGGCAGGCATACATGCAGGGTTCACGACGACTTAATGGCAATTTACATCCCGTCGCAAGTAGAATAGTCCGACTACGGGGTGGACACTGGAGACCAGTCGAGATCAAGAATGCCATTATTAGGACATAAACCTAGTAAGGTATGCAATGTGCCTGCCGCCACAGTGCACTCTATTTAGCTAAATACTCCACAGCGATGTTGCCGTACAAGGAAGTAATTATAATCTACGCTATACAGTCACCCCTAGACGGTCACCATAGGTCAGAAGGTCATAGGTAAGCCCGTTCTCGAAGCCGTGTTATGAAGATGAACCCGCCCAATGCATGTGAACAAGCATTATAATTATATTTTGAAGGTTGTGAGTTAGTTATATTTGTACAGGATATTGGATCGCCATCGTTATCTCTGTTATTTACGCACTGTTATATTATGCATCTCGTGTGAAACTGAGGGAAACCACCACAGTGTTAATGGTATATAATCCATTAACAAGATGATTATGCATATTGATTGCTCAACGACCCCACCAACAACTAGGTTATACGGCGGGGGTACGAATGAGCAGGTGATAATGAAACCATGAAGTGATGATAACCCATTCCGTAATCAATGAATGTGAAAAAATATTTTAATTGTATTTTGAAGGTTGTGAGTTAGTTATGTGTACAAAATATTGGATCGCAATCGTCCTTTATTATTTACGCACTGTTATATTATTCATCTTGTGTGAAACTGAGGGAAACCACACAGTCGTAATGGTATGCGAACCATTCAGTGATCCACACGACTGAGTGAACGCACAAGAATTATTCTGGTTCAGTCAATATTGACATTTTAATGGGAGGAGGCAAATTAGCGCTCTTGATTAGGTCAACATAAATGTGAGGAATTATTACCGCTTTTGTGAACTATTTGGACGTACCCCCCCCCCCCCTTCCTTCCTCCTCACACACACACACACACATACACACGCACACACACCAACACACACACACAAACACACACACGCGCGCGCACACACATGTTTAGGCATCCAATCTTTGTGGATGCTTATTTTTTATTTTTTATATTGGGTTTTAACGACGCACTGTAATGATGACTTAGATCTATTGGTGTCGGATGAATGATTAATGAGATGATGGGATGATGAGATGAAGGTTTTTATGGGTAATGCGAAGGATAGTGTGAAGGAAGCGGTCGTGGCCTATATTGTGGGAACCATCCCGGCATTAGCCGAGCATTAGCCGGCATTACAGAGGAAAACCACGAAAAACCCCTGTAAAAATGGACGGTGGCGGGGATCGAACCGGGTCCGATATGTCCCTTCACCTCCCGGGTCACAGGAAGCAAGTGCGCTAACCACTCAGCTACTGTGCCGGTTTTGTGGATGCTGTGCGTGTGGCACTTCGACTGTTTTTCACCTCACTTATTTAATTCTTGGTTTATTATCTTCTCAAATCTTGTCATCCAATGCGCGAGATTGAGACGTGATTAGGGGGCCTATATATTGTTTCATCTTACGTTTCAACCGACATTATGTTTTGTTGCATTCTAGGCCTTGTTTGTTAACGAATATGTTATCATTTTTATCACTTCAGTGGTAGAAATGTATATCCTGAAGGAACTAGTTTTTAACCCCGTATCGTTTATTGAAATAAACACACACACGAGATAATTAAGTGAGAATAAAACTAGACAAATGCGTTATGTGTTGCCGCGTTGATGGATGAGCTGGAACATATCAACTTATCTTTGGATTGGTTATTATATATATATCCACATTGAGATCCAAACCATTACGTCACTGCCATCCTATTTCCTCAATTATTTCTATGATAATAAAGAAGGCTTTGTTTCAATCGTTTACAATTAATTGTTGACACCTGTTGCTTGAATTTAATTGGTATCCTAATAGCTTTGAGTGATTTACAAAAATTACATTATATATTTTTTCACGTCAGAACGGCTGATCCGATTCAAGTGAAAGTTTGTAATAATGTGTATCATTATTATAATAAAATTTCCTGAGAATTTGAATTCTCTCGGACGAAATATTTTTAACGAATTTTTTTCTCCGGGTTATTCTTATGGGATTTTTGAAAACTTTGAAATGAGTTTTCTCAAAAAAGATTGAACTGATTGCGCCTTAAAACTATACAGTATCAAATTAGATAAGGACATTTGTGTATGCCAAGTTTCAACTGATTTTGAATCATTGTTCAACCTATGGAGCGCGAAAAAAAGGCCTTTTTTTCGAGTTTGGTAAAATTGAGTCTTCGCTTATCCAATAATCGCGGCCACGATAATATATAGGATGAGAACCAAAAATTCAAATTTCATATTCGACAAGCTCTTAGTTCTGGTTTTCCAAGATAATGCGCTAGCGAGTCTGTTACGCTAACCAACTGGTTAGTCAATAATATAACACTAATAGTCAGGTAGATAAAAGTTGGCTGTTGATTAACTTTCAACGAACCACTATAAAGTCGAGCCCGAGTCGAGAAAAAAATCAATTAGTGGGATTGTGTACAGGTGATTTCACGCACATCACTACTTATCAAATGTACTTTTGAACTTTTGGAATGATTTGTTCACTTTTTAATCTATATGGGGTTTAACGACGCACTGTATAATGATACATATGAGTTCTATTGGCGTGCAGAACTACTCCCAGATCATTTCACTGTATAACTTACCAGTATACTTGTGTTCAACTTTATTTATTCATATTGGGTTTAACGACGCACTGTATTGATGACTAAGATATATTGGCGTCGGTGAATGATATATAAGATGATGGGATGATGAAATGAAAGGTTATTTCATTATGTGTCTTTGAAAAGTGGGAAGGAGTCGGTCGTGGCCTGTTGACAAGGAGCTATCTCAGTATTGACCTGAATGGCAGGGATAAACCACGAAAACCCCTGTCAGAATGGTCGACCATGGCGGGAATCGAACCCCGGTCTCCTGAATGACGGTTCCGTATATAAGTCACTTGGCCACTCGTCTCAGTTTCTTTTTAACTTCGAAGGAAATGAATATGATACGAAAAAGACGAGATGGTATTTTCAGAGATTGTCTTGACGCGTAAGATGATGACAGTTTGACCGCTACACGGCTACGCATTTTTTGCTCGATCCAAGTCGTTTTAGCGAAACAATGTAAGGTTGGATGTGAGTGTGTGTGTGTATTAGAGTTGGAAGATAATGAAGAAAGTTAGTTGTTGAGCGTGTTACATAACACACATACCTCTGTTGGTGTAGCGCGAGCCTTGAGAGGAATGTTGGGCCGTGTAGGCAGGCACTGACCATATACATCCTGGTCCATACACAGCGTCCACTAGGGCCAATAGACAATGCTTGTCTACGGGCTTATAGTGTGAGCTTATAGGGCTGCGACTTTACAATCTCGTAAAGGCCCCAACGCAAGAGCTGAACTCGCTTCAATTATAGCAAAATAAACTGTGAAATATATTTTTTTTCGAAGAAAATGCAGTATGCATCAAGGAAACATTCAAGAGGACTAATATCTAACCCAGCTAACCCCAACCCCATGGCTTCTCTCTATCCCATACCAAATTCCCAAAAATAGTAGGCCTAACTCTCGACAATATTACTTCATTATATTTTGATTCAGTGTTTTAGAAGAAAAGCAGGATATTAGAACATTATCAAGAAAATTACTGATTGAGAACAAAAAAGATTGATCACGGCGAGATTCGAACTGGCGACCTTTGGATCCAAAATTGAGTGCGCTACCACAGCGCCACCACGACAAAGAGATTTATTCGATATATCAGTCGATTAAGCTGAAGCATTGCTTTCACGAAACTGAAAGAGACATACCGGTATATGTGTGATGTATTTGATGAAGAAAGTGAATTCCCTTTACTAGAGCGTATTCGTACCATGAAGATTCAACTTATATCATTGAAAAAAAAATATATAAAAAAAGCATAATCTGTCAGTTAAAAATACGATTGTTAATTTTTTATATCAATTAATTGGTTACAATAAGCTACATTTGAATCTATGGGTGTTGGAGATCAGAACTCCTGCGCGTTCATGGTTGAGAATAGGGGAGACGGTGAATCGTTTGCGAGAACATCCGGGATTGAGGAGTGAATATAGAAAGTTAGGGACTTGGGTCCAGGCCTACACTCGTGCCTGAGACAGTCGGGAAATATGAAATTTGTTACTGTGAAAAGTTTTCTTAATTTCACATATAGATTTGCCTCATACCGCCTATACCAGAGAAAATGCGATTTCCAATTGTTATCAATTCCCAAATATCTACAAAGAAGTGGCAATAGATATTTTTCGATCATTAAGACCGTACGTTCATCCAGTAAAATATTTAACGGATCATTTTGTTTTCAAATATAATCCATCATAACGTTTACGCGTTTAATACGTCCATTTCGAGAAAGACAAATCATTCGTAATCAGGCGGGCCGATTCGAAAAGTAATAAAACCACAAAATAAGTACTTAATATACTAATTGAGACTTTTATAGGTGGACCATATAATATCATAATTATTGTTGGTCAGTCAAACATCTATCCAACTATCCAACTATCTATCTATTGTATTATTAGTAGCCTAGAAGCACATCAATAAAACAGAAAAATATCCTCAGGGGAAAAAGGAAATCTCAGAAGTCTATCTTTGTCTCCACAAATTGCAAGCAGCAAACCCGTCCGTTGTGTTCACCAACAGCACCCGAACAGAAACACCACCATACTACCAGTCGACACACTTGTATAGATAAGACAAATTGTATTCGCCCTCCCATGAGATGGCTTGGTCCATCTTTAGAGAGAAGGGTGTTGATAAGATACCACTCCGTATTCCACAGTTGCTCCTACTGGTAATTGAGTCACTCTTATCTCACAACGAAATCACACAAGTTCCATCTCATTTCTTAGCGATGTTAGAGGACAATGTATAGAATTATTCGCAGACAAAAGGAGAGGGGTGGTGGGCTTGATTTGTATTCTTTTCTCTGAAAGAAACACATTCAAAGAAAAATAGAACGAGCTTCATTTGAATAATATATGTGATTTGTACTTGACGTTTCTATATTGGTGAATATATTTAACAACCGTTTTGATCAATATGTCGGCACTTGAAATGAACAACAATATAGAACGGGTATATGGAACAAGCATAAACCTAGCAGAAATGCAGCTCAGCACTCACCGAGTTAATTTACATAGCAACGACAGTCGACACCATTACTACATTAGTATACCGTTCACAAATGTGCATACATTTTTATAATAGAATATTCTAAATGCAGCTGATTCGTTTTCGTAGAAGGTCAAAAAACAATTATTTTCTCAAACTTGTAAGTTGAAAGATACTGTCATGCATGGATATCAAGCGTACAGTGGGAATAGCAAACTGAATGAGGTGTGAATCCCAAGTGAAGACTCGATTTCACATATTGATGATGCAAGTACTACATGTTTGTGTGATTGCTTTCTTCTGCTCATTCTTCGCAGGTCAATCAGCGAAACCAAGGAACTTCAAACCTTGTTCCAGGACAAATCCCGATTACTGTTAGTCAAGTACACTAACCTGGGGCAACTCTACAGCTCTAGTTTCAACAAGCAATTAACCATGCAGCATATCCCTGTCTCACCATACGATAGCTGGTGCGCCTATAGTGAACAATGCCCATATCTCACTGACCTACTGTACAATATGTACTGCTATCCCAAGAGTTCGAGTTGCCGATAATCTGATCAAGGGATCTGAAGAAATCAGGCTGAAACGCTTCTTGTGTAGAGGTATTACCCAAGGTATTGTAGGTGGGTTATCCTAGCTAGTATATATATAGTAGTGGCGGACTCCTAGGGGATCCTAGAAGAGGGTTCAGGCCATAAAGTTGCAAGGCAATCCTTCGCTCAGTAAGAGCTGCTTGGGTGAGATAACATCAAGATGAGGAGGATGAAGATAGTTCATTGCCATGCACTTTCTCTCCGAGCGAGTTACAAGCGACGTACGGTCGGCCGGTCGGCCCGCCCGGTGAAGATGGGGGGGGGGGGTGAGGGGGGGGGGCAAACGACGGAACATTTCCGGGCACGTCGGGGAAAACAATACAGCGTCGACCCAACTGAGATTAGGAAACGTATTACGTAGAGGCATCCAGATAGTTGATGGGACATGGAGATGGGAAGGGGGTGGGAGGTGAGGGGGTTGTCACTAAAGTTGATTTGCGCTCACCTCTTTCACTATCATTGTATAGTGTATGCCGTGCTTTTATCACAACAACAAGTTCTACAGAGGAAATGTTAAAATGAGACATATCTTCTATCCATCTTGGTTCGCACTCATAATCTTTATTATTTTAATCATATTGGGTTTTAATGACGCACTGTACTGATGACTACGATCAACTGGCGTCGGTGAATGATATATGAGATGATGGGATGATGAGATGGAAGGTTATTCTATGATGTGTTTTTGAATAGTGAGAAGAAGTTGGTCGTCACCTTTTGTTGAGGAACCATCCCAGTATAGACCTAAACGACAGAGAGAAACCACGAGAAACCCCTGTCAGGATGGTCGACCATGACGGGATTCGAACCCCGGTCTCCTGAATGACCGTTCAGGTACTCATAATCGAGACAATATATACATATATACATATATATATATATATATATATATATATATATATATATATATATATATATATATATATATATATATATATATATATATATATATATGTATATATATATATATATATATATATATATATATATATATATATATATATGAGTACATGACTTTCTGTTGAAACGTACAGTACGTGATGTTGAAATAATGGATATTATTATCACTGAAAATACCACCTCGTCAGGAAAACGGACCCCGGACCTTTTGCTTGATACGCAACTGCTCTCAACCACCTGAGCTAACGAGGCGGGTATCTTTCAGCGATATTAATGTATGTGTAATGGTACAGACGGAAGTTGAGGGGTAGAGATATGTCCTACCTATTTGTTCCCCGACGATCGAGATAGGTGGTATTTTTCAGTGATAATGAGATCCATCATATATATATATATATATATATATATATATATATATATATATATATATATATATATATATATATATATATATATATATATATTTATATATACATATATATATATATATATATATATATATATATATATATATATATATATATATATATATATATATAAATATACATATATACATATATATATATATATATATATATATATATATATATATATATATATATATATATATATATATATATATATATATATATTCATATATATATATATATATATATATATATATATATATACATATATATATATATATATATATATATATATGTATATATATATATATATATATATATATATATATATATATATATATATATATATATATATATATATATATATATATATATATATATATATATATATATATGCGTATGACGAAAATATTCAGATAAACGATTAGGCCTATGTGTACTACAAATTCTCATACAGAAATTGGAATTTTGGTTGACGATATCGCTATTGCACTCAACTCACGCCAATACACCAAGCATGAAGCTTCAACATCAATTTTCAAAATTGAATAACTCATAACTATGAACTATGAATCACATCAGTGGTGACACCAATGTATTGGTAAGGCAAGGTAAGGGCAGAATGAGGGCGAGCGTCGAAAAGGATGCGGACTGGATGTCCGAACTAGGTAGCAACAAAGTGATGTTATCTACAACTGCCATAACTTGTAAGCTGCGAGACAAAGAAGAGACCGGCCAGAACGGAAGTCTATCAACCTTACGATGACCTGTGGGGGTGGCAGGCGGTGGCAGGGGACGGAGGATGATGGCACACGCACCCCCCAGGGGGCGGTATCCAGCCAGAGACCTCAGGCATGATACCAGCTATGAGAACAACCAGGTCTACTACTCGACTACTATATAGGGTCGAAGTGGAGGTTTGCACTCAGCCTTCAGTAAAAGTATTTGGCTGTTTGAGTCTGCTAGAGTTGGTGAAGATAGATGCGAATGAACACATAAATCAGAGGAATACCGAACAGGATTTCCAAATATTTCTAATAGTTTTTGAGGTGATTTCCAGGTTCGATTGAGTTTAGTCAGTGGGATTGTACGATGAAATGCAAGTCAAACTCGAAACGAGATAGAGAAATGAATATATAACAATCAAATGTGAGTTTAAAAATATAAATAATCGTTTCCCTAACGACAGCACCAACAGCATGATTATTTGGGGGAGTATGAATAAGATTCATAGTTTTTCAGACGGAATTTTTGTATTCAATTTAGAATTTGTAAATTTTGGAATTCCAACATGTGAATTCGTACAGTTGAGCACTGATAATAAGATAGAACAATATAACTTATCACATCATACAAATGTTTTTGGTGGAAGGGCCGTGTTTTGTGATACAATGCCAAAAACAAGAAGTTAGAAATGAAGTTCACAGATGATGTGAGTAGTGAGATATGGGGTGAAAGCGTGCCACGATGCTGGTACGCAGGGTGCATCTCGCCGCGTGCATCACGCCGCGTGTAACACCCACGTGACTCTCACGCGCCGATCTCTGCGTGACGCGTGCAAGGTGAAACCGAGACGATTCGCAGCCATCCGCACACTGCGTTGTGTAAGATGGTCTTTTTGAGTAATTTGATCCGGTCAAAGGTCAGACATCCAAACGCAATACAGTACACTACCGACTCGGGACATGACGAAACAAGTAACAAAAAAGAAAAGTGTCTTTTTCATGGTCCAATGGGAATGAAAGAAATAGAAAAACCTGTGCGGTGATATTCACCGCGCGAAGAGTGGGGAATAAGGGATTTTCCCTTCCTTCCCCCCCCCCCCCCCCCCCCCCCCAAGAGTCACTCTTCACCGTCAGTTCATCGCTTTTCCTCAACACACAACGCTAAAAAAACGATTGCACATCAGCGGCCCGTGGCCGTTGGGATAACTTGCCACGCTTCCAAGTATTGCAGTTGCCTTCTGACACATCATAGCAAATCCACTTTTCTATTCGAAACTGAGCTTAAGTGGGGAGGAAATCAATTCATGGTGGCTGTTTATAATACGCAATCATAGACCTAAGCACTTGTTCACTCAAATAGAATCTGCGTTATACTTTTGTTGAAACAATGTTAGTTATTCACAAGATGATATCACATAAACAATGTGAATATGAAAAGTAAAATAATTAAAGTTGATCAAGTGAGAAGTAGGCCCACAGATATTCCATTCGATTGGGATGCGATCAAATAACGATACCATTCAATTCTCACGATGTTGAAAAAGTTTCGTTTACTGAGAAACGAACGGTGGTCTTTCCCACGCGGTGAATGGTTTCAGAGAGTAACTAACTGAGCAGAATCTTAGTTTTCTCTACATCAAGTACGTTACTTATGCTACAGCAATTAATTTGTCTAAAGATTAGCCTACGCTTCCTGGTGTGGCCGTATATACCTCCCCGAACCTAGTCTGCAGTCATTTCTCGACGACGTGCTACAGAATGACTACCAAATAATGCATTTGAAAACAATAAACGGGAACTAATTATTTGAGAAATGAATGTTTCGTTCCGGTAGCCTACTAGGTATCTCATTTTTGTCGTTACAAACAAAACGTTATCACATCGCGACGTTCTATCTAGATACACGTTTCTCTAACGCTTTTTTAACAATGCCACTTTTGTATACAAACGTCATTTTGTTGAGTGTGATAGTACATATACAACATGAAGCGACTTTTTCAAAAAGTAACAACGTAATTAAATTAATAAAAAATAACAACTGGTTAAAATAGTTTTGAATATAAAAAGAACGGTCGCACGAAGTAGAAAGAATGAAGTAGCTGGTACTTTATTTTGATGGGTAATTTTAACGTGGGATATTCTCCATTTTATTTCAGTGTTAATAATTGCGGGCTACCCTGTATACACCCAGTGAGATTTCCCTACTACTATACCACAGCGCACTTCTCGAAGAAGACTATTACAACTTCTTTTAATTAAATTTAATTAACGTTAGCAAAAGTCCGACATGGAGCGCACGCGGTTTCGGCCTAATCTATTACGTCATTATTACTATAAGAGAAGGAAGAGGGGGGGGGGAAGAAGGATTTTTCAAAACTGGAGGTAAAATGAAAGAGTTGGAAGATAGTGGTTGGTTTCGTTGTCAGATAAAGTTTGCGGGAAGAAAACTTGTGGAAAAACAGTTCTCAACTACAGGATGGTTATGAACTCGATGAGTTATTTTTGCTAATTTGAACTGGTCTGGCAGGATGGTTGAAATCGTTCAGGCGAGAGTAATAATTATAATGGCATTATATTTCCTCTTTAACGCCAGCTGAATCTACCTCCGCTCAACAATGATCTATGCCCAACACATGCAGGGATTGATTACACAACCCAATGTCAACAAAACAATCATATAACCTGTCAGGTGTTGATTGAACATGACACTCATTCTCACAATCGGTTGGTTTCATTATTTGTTTTTCTCAATAGATAAACATCGTCATTCAACATCATCATATTTCCGTACGGATTGGGCTACTTACTTATCTTTGAAGTCATCATTTCTGTGCCCAATTGCAGTTTCATCGATAATTCTGACATATATCTTACCTGCAACAAAAGAACATGAAAATACATTAATACCAAGTCAACTTTTTTAGAGAAACGCCAATTTTACAATGAAATATCACGGGCTAATGATGATCTCCAGTTCTTTCAACACAAAACAATTATTATTCATAATACCAAAATACATAATACTGAAATACTTTCATCTACGGTGAAAAATTATGGTCACAGACAGCGCAGTCCTGGTGTTGAAGTTCATTAGTTTTAAATAATCAAAATGGGGTGGTGAGATCACCCTTGTGGTGCCCCGTCCAAACGATCCTATCTTCCATCCATAGCCGTAATTGGGAAACAATGATTTTGTATCAAGTTTCGATGTTATTAAAAAATAATAATAATAATAATAATACCAAAATATTGATTATTATTTGCTCAACGTCCACACCAAAATTGAGATCAAAATGAGCGAATAATTGTTGATTCAAGTTGCCAAAACTCGTGCATTTAGCAAGACTTAAACCTTGACTTACAACTTGGATTCACCCAAAAATATTTACGATGTCAAATGAGTTGTATATGGACTCATTCCTAACCACCCTATTTCACAATACTAAGTCGTCATTAAACAGTGCCATTGCACGTATCTAATAGAGTAATATTACGAGAGGCCGAATGGTGATATCACATCACCCAGCACCTTCCATGGTTATAGCAAGATAACGTGCAATTTCCTGCTACACACTTCTTTCCCACTCCACCCAGCCTAGCTTCTTAATTCCTAGCGCCACAACCGATAACATGTGCATGACAAACTCCGTTCTAAAGTCGTACATGGGAGGACGTACTTTCACTTCTGTTCATAACAATGGAGCAATGTTTTATAAGACAACAATCCCATCTATATTATAGCTCAAGAAATTATAGGGATACATTAAATCTATCAAATAATATCAAATGTACTACCAAAAGCCCAAATCTTGTTGCTATAGATCTAGTTTTTAGCCAAATTGCCAATCATGGTGATGAAGAGTTGATAGATTATTTGCGTGAACTAGACATTTCAGAAATACTAGTTTGATTCGTCATTACGTGCAGCAGCTAAAGAGGATGAGAAATGTAATTGGAATTACATTAATTCATGAATATGCGAAATCATTCATATAATGAAGAGCATAAAATCCCAAAGTATTCATTTTTCTATTTAGCTTGAATGTTGAAAAAACGAGAATACATTCATTACAAATTTTTCAAGGTGCATGTGATGACAAAGAAGAGTAAGAATTAGGAATTTAACCATATGAATAAATGGAGAGTGAATGTGGCTGGATGACTGCTAGCATGATTAAAACGTGAGAAGATATTTCGTACATACTACAGCCTACCAAGAAAAGTAATTAGGACAAATGCGATACAAAAAAAAGTATTCACTGAATATTAATCTTACGTGTTCACTTCATTCTGAAAGCAAACTTGCCTGTAGTTGGTTATGTAGCTACTGCTTACTTGGAACGCGTACGGGAGCGGAAATTGTTTGCCACGTTATCACATGGTTTCACACCTTCTACCTCGTTCAGAACAGCAGCAAGCATATATAACACGCAGTGCATAAATCTAATTTTACTTCTTACTAATGTTCTTTATATATACCACAGACTAACATCAAGTTAGCAAGTAGTTAGTAAATTAGATATCAACTTCTGCTCCAGTAATTTCTACAATATGTGATTATTACTGGAACCTCTTCGCCTACACTGTTTCACACCTTGGAGGGTTGACACACGATCTAGCATGCTAAATATCCAATTATGTTTTAATTAGCTGAAATGAGTGGATAAGAAGCACCCAAGGCGAGCATGGAGGAAAAGCAAGACAGGAAAGGAAGGAGGGAGAGAGGGAGAGAAATAGGGAATTACCTACTCGAATTTACAAACATTTATTAATCTACATGACATACAAAATATTGATTATACGGAATAACCTAGGCCCATTGTGATGATCTGAAACCATAGATTCTGAGACGACAAATAGGCATAATAAATGCAATTGTCGCTGAAAAATACTTGAATGGAGTATGAAGACCAAAATTTGATAAACCATAATTACAAAAAAGAAGAAATGGAATTCTCGACTCGAAATGAATTATTCAAAGATGTGAATGCAAACCAAAATATATATGTTTTAAAAATAAAGTACGAAAGTGATATATTTTTCTAATTTAATACGTGAAAGATTAGAATTTGTTAGAAATGAAATAAGGAATGCAGTTTGAATTGCACAGTGGTTTCTAGAACTATATACGTTGTTGATTAAAAACATCAGAATCAAGTCTAATTTCGTTTAGTCTACTTGTCCAAATATTTCGAGAACTTCCACAAGTGTGTCAGAACTAGAATGATACATTCTTATGAAAGGAACACGTGTACTTGAATATTCATAAAATATAACCAATTGAATTAACCAAGTAGTAACAAAATATAATTGGAGACAAATTCATAATGATCTCAACCGACAATATATAATTGCAATTATTTTATCGATTATTTTCGTTCTTACTCACTGTATTTGATTAAATTCATGAAAATTGTTTAGTGTTTAATGAAATTGAAAACCGTCAATTTGTTCGATCTCACTCTTCAGGTTACAGTCATGACGCTGTTTACATAGTCATGAATGAAAAGTGAAAAAATTAGAAGTTTGTATTTTGTACGTGACCGTTCCAGCTGGCACTATATAGTGACAGTAGTTTTGTGGTATATTCACCCCTATCCATCAATTATAACTGATAAAATAAAATATTTCTCTGATCGAAAGGTCTACTTTACTCGAATCTTCCACTGATGAAAATATTTTAGCATGTCGATATTTATATCCATGCCAATAAGAACGACACCATCGAATAAATAAATAGCTTATAATATGACACCAAATGTATTGACAACGGAGCATTTTTATTGGTATCCTATGGGAAAAGAGATCATGATAGAGTGAGAGGGGGGGGGGGGGGGGGAATAGAGAGAGAGAGAAACGAACAAAGCTATTTTTCAGCTTGAACTAACATTTTCACGGCAATTGTCGCACTCTATATTGTTGGTTCGAGTGAACAACTTCTTCTACTGCTTCATCCTTTTATCAAAGAAGACATGCACGTTAGCCAATAGAAGCAGCGCACTGTCTGACTGTCTGCCGACTGCCCTGGCCATATCACGTGTGCTAACGATACAACAATAGGCATGAAGAAATCTTTTGCAGAGAAAGAATAGGGCATGTTAGAGCGTCTAGTTGAGGTTATGGCGGTGGGCGTGAATGGGGGCCGGGGGGCGAGGTGGGGGGCGAGCCTCATTGTTTGACTGGAGGGTGAAAAGGAAAAGAGATATATATCACCAACTCACGAATGCTATATATTCTTATATTGTTGCTTTATATGTCGAAAGGATGTGCCCGGTAGGAAGGAAAATGATTCACATTTAATGTGTTTTTTTTTTCAAATCAAATCAAAGAAAGAATGACTCGATAGCAATTAAAGAACCTTGAAAGAACTCTATAGTCTCATACTCACTGATTGATAAGATTACCAAATATAAAGACAATTAATAGTTAATCTCCTTGTCAATACAAAATTTATTCAACAGGTACAAGTACTACAAGTACTTTACCCGGAATTCAAATCAATTAATCCGTCCAATTATCGTCCAACTACAGTGATGCATCGAGCTCTACTCCTAACTGTACTTAATACCCAGTCAAGATTCACGCAGCACTCATTCTCATCTGCATAAGGTTTTTCCGGCTCTTCTTGCCGAGTACATCGACATCGAACAAAAAGCCACAGCGATCTCCTTCAATACCTATCATCAGGCAGGCAAGGAGCTGGCTAATTACTAATTTCCTTTTAACAACCGCCGCGCCGTCGTTTCATACCGCCACCGCCGCCACCGTCGCCAGCGACGCCACCACCGTGGTAGTGAAAATCAAGAGGGGTCACAATATTCTGGTATATAGCCACTCACTATGTATTTACATAAATAGTCCGTAGCAGGGGATGCAAATTACTGTTACGGATCTTTAAGGGTATTAATTACCCAACTATTGAGAGCTATTACTTTTGGCCAGTGTGAAGTGCAATCGGGGTGAGCGGATGAAACGGAAGACTATTTTAATGTATTCGTACTTTGATAATACTATTTTTTCTTCAATTGATCAGTGAGTTGATTTCAATTATAATCTCTTTTACTGACATGCAGCGTGCTCTGTGAAGATTTGATATGGTTCAAGTGGTGTTTAAAAGGCAGTCGCGTATAATTATTAATTCCCGGTACGCATTTCGGATAACTATTCATCATAAAACAGAGAAATGAATAATGAAAATATATAGACAAGTTGTTTAATGATGATTCATTATTGGTAAGTGCTATGCACTTGTGTTGATAAATGATCGTAGTGTAAGGAAAATAGCTCTTTAATGTAAATGTAGGCCTATCTTAATAATTCATTGTATATATAGTTAGTTGAAGAGAGAGAAAAAGTTAGTACAGAATTACTCATGGTTAATAATTTTAGTCAGTTAATGATTGAAAAATAAAATGAGATGATATTTAATTGATGGAAAGGTGTGGTTATTCTATTTGAATGTAATGTTGGATCAAGTACGTGTACCCTATCGGTTAGCATAAAGTCAAGAGGAAGATGAGCAAGAGCAGAAACAATTATTCATTGTTTGGCTGTGAGAGCAATTCGCACGTCATTCATTGGATCAATTTACTTTTCTTATACGTTGTTTTTCATTAAAACTAGTTGCAACTTCCGCCGAGTGTTTTACAATGTGATGCATACAAAATTTTGTATTTTCCCATAAACAAAAACTCAAGTTTTATTTTTATACAATTTAACCTTATTTGGTTGGTTTGGAAAATTCTATCATCGTTTTCGTAAATAATGGTTCGACCGTATTGAGCAAAAAAAAAAACGAAAATGTTCCCATATTGTTTGAGTTTGAGGTTTTCACTTCGTCCACCCAATGATGATGATGATGGAAGTATGGCATTTTGTTATCATTTTGTATGATTTTGTATTATTGTACGAAAAGGAAATGGAGAAACGTGGTTTACAAATCAATTTCCCTAAAGTGAACGTTTCTTCATATTTTTACTGTACACATAATGTGCGCACATTATTTTCGAGATAATGATGAGTGTTTTTTCGTTTCGCCTTTATGCCTTCTCTATGAACAATTACTAACCAATTTTATATACTTCCCTTTTTCCCTCTTCACCGATATCAAAAACAACAAACACGTAACTTTCTTTTTGTATTCCCTCTTCATGTGAAAAGTGTCCTCCTTTTCCATCTCTGTTTTGAGAGTAAAGGGTGTAACTCCTAGTGGCGATGTCAATAGCAACTACGACCTGAGGCCCGACGCTGACACCCCCGTGCATGGGCGTGGGAGGTGGGGGGGGGGGTAGGAGGTGGGAGGAAAGATCATTAATATGCAAGCCTAACGGTGTGGGTTAAGGTGAAACCGTCCGGCATTCATTCAACTAACATAGAAAAGGCGGCATCTCTTTTCTACCATCGCTTTGCATGTCTTCATAAGGCCACAGAGAGATCTACTGTATTTACCGCGTGGCATCTAACCACTCTTTTCAATCGAAACTGATACTCTACTAACAAGGGAAACTGGTGATCATACTTTCTTTCATATCCAAACACAAAACAATCGCCCGGTATAGTTATATTACGCATATTCAAAGAAAAGTCTGTATTCAAGAAAAAGTTTCGAGTGTTTCGATAGCTATGTCTAATGATTGTAGGGTAAAGGAAGAAGAGGAGAGACTCTCTTCCATCCACCTGCTTCCTCCTGATAGAATGCGGGTTAATATTGATCAGTGAGAATAGCAATTGTTCGGATATATCTTATTATGAGTAGAGAAAGCTAGCTCGTGGTCGTATGTACGCGGGGAAGTCGAGGCTGTGTTTTGTGAACGGGGTGGATAATTTATCTCGAGTGTATATTTATCAATGTCCGAAAGAGTCAAATGGTTGTGGACAATAGCTAAAGAAAGACCTGTGCGGTATGTTTGTGTGTGTGTGTGTGAGTGAATGCGAGTGTGTATGTGTTTTTATAATGATGCGACGCCGATTTTGGCAGCACGGTTCATTTATTCTTGGTTTTCTCCTCGCAAGGCGAATGACGGGCGCCCGTGTAACACCTTTTTCGTGTTCTTGAGCGCCGTGTCGCAGCGTAGTATATGCTAAACGCCAGTTAGCTACGTCCTATACCACCGTCAACCCGAGCTAGCTGCCTGGAGATGGCGCATCTCAGCTGTCAAACGCCATATACCACGGGGTTACGGTATATTAGAGTCGTCCATCCTCTTAGAGGTAAAAAGGATAAGTAAATAGAACTAAATTTATTAATTATTTGCAGATCTATTGTTGATTTCGTACATAGATCACCATTTGGCGAGCCTAACTGATGTGAGAAAATGTGAGCGTCAACAATCAATTCGAGTAAAGAATGCATTTGGAGGATGGTTTGAAATTAAGAATGTGTGCTTATTATTGTTGAAAAAATCAATGACTCTCCCAACAAAAACGGCTAACAAACAGATCATGGCACTTCCACCAAATATATAAAAATGATACGAAACAATTATTTTTGTTTTCGCAGGAGATAATTACCATTATTATTGTTTCCATTGATGGAATGACCTAATGAATGTAGCTTTAAAATCATTAAACAAAAAAAGGAGTAAATTTTCCAATATTCACATATGTAGGCCTATGTATTTTGCATATATTATATGTTGTATATATTGTGATTTTTGTATCTCACGTTCTAAAAATCATTGAAACAAATTTTAAAAAAATGAAAACAAATAAAATGAATAAATGAGAGAATATTTTTTTCCAATTCATTTGAATAGTTTCGTACAATGTTATATAGTGTTTTACGCTAATAAAATAACCACAAAGCCTGAAACAGGCTTGTCTGTAGGTGTACCCAAATTACAAAGTATATGTAGACAGTACATGTGAGACATACAAATTATATGAAGTAAAATATTAGAAAATGTATCATGAATGGTAAAAAGAACAGTTTAATGATATTATAATAATCAAGTGCAGGGTTCGTGTGAAAAATGTTATGCCCAGGTTGTAAGTGATATTAAGTGATGTTGTAAATGATGTTAAACACATGGATGAATACATAAAAAAACGATATAAAGTAGAGACATTACAGAAAACAGCCTGTGGGTAGATTATTAAAAATAGCTGATATAGTATAGGCCTATTCTAATCTTTTCTGTCCATTTTTATTATTAAATCAAGGAATTTCATATTTATTTTGGACATTTGATATAGTGTTTCTTAAATGTTTGTTGACAATTTTGTGGTGATTATCGAAATAAAATTTCCAAACGAATATATAGGTGAATAAATATTCAATTGGAAGAAAGTTGCAGTATTGATACATTTTAGTTTCGTTATAATTGATTTCATATAGAAAACTGATTGGTGTGATGCTTCTTAGCCTATAATTCTGGAGTGAATAATAATAATATTTTTTTTTCAAGATTTATTTGTCTATTCAAGATTATACAGAAAAGTTAATAATAATATATAATGATTTTTTTTTAATTCTATAATTTTTTTTTTTTTATTGAACAAAAGAACATAGAACATACATCTATAAATGAAATTGAACTCTTTTCCACAAAGCCTGAGAAGCCTTATCTGTGGGTTAAAAATAATATATAATATATGTAAAGTTCAGACTAATAATAATAATAATAATAATAATAAAAAAAAGTCAAGACTAAAATCACAACTTACCATTTCGACATTTTCATTTCACAGCCCGCACACATGAGTTCTCTCTTACGCGGGCTTCTTTTATTCGAATTAAGATTTTTTTTTTTTTTATTATTGGGTTTTAACGACGCACTGTAATGATTACTAAGATCTATTGGCGTCGGATGAATGATTAATGAGATGATGGGATGATGATAGATGAAGGTTTTTTATGGGTAGTGGGAAGGATAGTGGGAAGGAAGCGGTCGTGGCCTATATTATAGGAACCATCCCGGCATTAGCCTAGACTACAGAGGGAAACCACGAAAAACCCCTGTGGAGATGGACGGTGGCGGGGATCGAACCTGGTCCGATATGTCCCTTCACCTCCCGGATCACGAAGCAAGTGAGCTAACCACTCAGCTACTGTGCCGTGAACAATTATTCATTACCTTCCGTATATGTTAGTGCTGCCAATACCAAATATGTTGATTGATTTACTTTTAATTACTGAAACCCTGCAACTGAAATCTCTTTCTCAAAATTGAATTCATGCCATCAATTCCTTTTCACTTCAAAACGCTTCTAATCAATATATTTATGGCGTTGGAATATTACTTCAATGTATTATTAATTTATTATTATCATATTGTTATGAAACTATATGCAGGGCCTATGATCAATTTATGCATAACTCATAAATATGTAGATCTTTGATCACATGAACAAGAATAAAATGATATATAAATTGTATTGAATTGATGTTATGAATACCCAAATAGATTTTCTTTCTCACATTCAAATTTAGATCTACATACTCTAAAACTTTGGAAATTCCGGCAAAGCTAACAACAATATTGTGGCTAATATTTATATCATTTTCATTATTATTGTTGATATAGTTATGAAAAAAACATGCTCAAGTTATAACGCGACGACGTCTCTATTGTGAAAGTAAAATGAAAATATTGAGTGAATGGCACATACTGTGTTATGCGGTGAAAAGTGCGTGATGCTCCATGCAGTGACAGGCGGACTACGAACACCAGTCTCTATAGACGGCATGTGACGATAATCTACGGGGAATTCAATTAAAATCATTTTAAGTGAACCCTTTCTTGCGATGTTAATCAAAAGCTTGTGTGGGTTAGAGTTGAGGGGAGTTTGGGGCGGGGGGGGGGAGGTTGTAAGTATTAGTCGGGAGCGTATGTCAACAATCGCAGTTCGCGATGAAGTATCGCGCGCCCAGAGTTATTCGTAGTTTCGGCATCGAACACGAGTGCAGAGCTACTGTAAGATGGATCAACATGCAGGGAGACACACAGCTACAGACAGCTAGCGAGTGAGTGTAACTAAATGCAAATACTTTGCAATTACACCAGCTACCGCACACAGAATGGCTTCTCTCATTCCCGTTTCAATCTTGCTTTCATACAAACTTCGGAAGATTGTTTTCAATCTAGAAACGAAAACAAAGTTATCTTCAGTCGGTTTTGATGGCAAGAAAACATAACAATGTCTGCTAATAAGTATCTATGTATACACGTCGCTATACACGACCATTCATTTCCTCAACCCAGTGTTGTTTCAATGTTAACGGAAAATTAGACTTATTGTGTACCGTAACTTATTTTATAATATATGCTGATAAATAATTGTTAAATTAATTTGAATTATGTGTTGTTTGTTTTCAAAGTATAGATATGACTCACACAAACCATAGTAATTTTTGGCGAATAAGATTAGAAAAGAAGAAAAACCAATTTGGCACCAGTTGAAACTATATATTTGAATATCTGGAAGAGGTAAGAACTAAGAGAGTGTAGCCTATATTTTAATGAAATGCCGGCATGGTAAATTATTCCATCTCGATTCAAAAACAGCCAATAAATCAAAACCTAGTCTAAAATAGCTCAAATTATCTGCAAAACTCAGGGCTTTGGAGAAGCCAAAACATAACAAATTGGTTTCCTTTAGGGAAAAAAAGAGAGTCAGTTTGCTTATGAATTCCCCATTCCAGTTTCCCGCGTTATCTACAATCAACCCCTACTTTTATAGCACTATCTAAAAACACAATGAATCCAAGAGGTAATTTCACAATAAAAATTCTTACGATTCAGATATGATATGCGATTTTTTTAGTATACACACCCATTTTCTTATAGTTTTGAAATTGTTGTTCCTTCATTTTTATTACATCTCACCCCACTTCCTGGCTCTCCGTCTCCTCCCCCAATCCGCCCACCCCTCGGAGAGAGTTACAATCTTCAGATCTCACTCAGTGCTATATCGAGACAGTTGCCTATATACCATTAATAAGCATACACAACAATTGAATTGAAAAATCGACAGCTGAAGATACTCGTGAAAATCGAACAATTCTTAGATTATATTGTCCAAAGTATTTTGTACACAACACACTGATTTGTGTTCATTAATGATCGTGAGTTGCAGCTGAACATTCAATGTTGTTTTTATTGCACACCCTTAAAATACTAATATAGTTATGCATTCCTTACTTCTGTAGATCTGTCGTTTGGACTTGCAGGCTACAATAATACACGTATTGCAAGCAATGATGCAATAGGCTAAAAGTGCCGTATACTCTCGTTAAAACCGGCCAAATCTACGACTTCCATTCGACCGGCAGCATATTCTACATAGCCCAGTTCACTCGCACCAACACAACTATACAAATAAATGCTTACAAATAAAATACAATACAAATCTGCATATTTTGTACAACACCGGGAGCTAGACATACAGGCTTGAGAGCCTCGAGAGTAGATTAGATTTGCATAGAAAGAATCTATTTCGTAAATAAGCTGCAATTTCCTTACACTTTATACTTGAAAAACCTGTGTAGATAAAAAGAATATTAAAATTCAAATCATAATCGAGTATAATTATTCCCTCTATATGTTTGGTGTTCTTATTAGAAAAGTTAAAACGTATATACGTAATATACCAATATAAAACTGCGAAATATGGAAAGGTCGTGTTAAAGTAAATATAGCTTGGGAAATAAGAGCGAGTCGACACAGATTCCTAATCTAGCCTTTGACGAAACATCATCTGAATAAATTCGTTGAACATTCTGATCGGTTCTTTCAAGATGAATGAAGAGATGAAGAGATCTTCTGATGACGGTCTCAAATTTAGAATAAGAATACAAGAATAAGAACAAGAATAAAACTAAGAATCTTAATCATGACAATCATAATTATGACCATAATAATAATAATGAATAATGAATAATAATAATAATAATGATAATAACAATTTGCCTCTCACCCTTCTATATTGCACAACTACCACTCGAGTATTTCTCGTCTATTACAATATTAATATCAAACCTATGACAGCTAGCCCCATAAAACATGGTGAATATGCATTGGTGAGTAGCCCATGCAATATATTACATCTCAAAGCGGACGATTGATTATAGGAAGGTAATTTACTTGACGGTGTTGCCTGCACGACGTACCGTTAACCGTTACCCCAAGCAAGCTTTACCTCTCAGTAAACTGAATTTCCGTCCATCAAAGCCTCCATCCTCCTCATCAATAATATGCATGATGTAGTAGTAGGAGCTAGAGGCTCACTGGCCTATCACCGTATAATAGGTGCTATATGAGTAATGGAGTGTGGTGTAATAGATTTCCGGCCAGCAACGCGTTGGCCAGTGACCGACTGAACGTGCGAGAATCGCGACACCGCTTCCAACGCATAGCAACTATAGTCCAGTGAGGCACAACCTTTTTATAAGAAGCATCATTGTATACATTTTGTAGTTGTTCGCGGGCCGTACAGGTTAGAGGTTACAAGTGTTCTGGAAAATTATATAAATTCTCTTTGAGGCTGAATGTAGATAAATGAGACGGGTGGCCGAGTGGTTAATACACTGAACCGTCACTCAGGAGACCGGGTTTTGATTCTCATCATGGCTGATCATCCTGGCAGGGGTTTTTCGCGGTTTCTCTCTGTCGTTCAGGTCAATACTGGGATGGTTCCTTAACAACAGGCCACGACCGACTTCTTCCAACTATCCAAAAACACATATTGAAATAACTATTCACCTCATCATCTCATTTATTATTCACCGAAACCAATAGAACGTAGCCATCAGTACAGTGCGTCGTTAAACTCAATATAAATAAAAGTAAAGAACGTATAGGTAGATACCAGTTGGAGCCTACCCTGGTCATTCTTCATGCTGCATCAGGAAAAAAAATCGAAATTTAATTGAAACCCTCAAGAGAAAAAATAATAAGGTTTCACTATAGGATTTTGATATGGTTTACTCTCCGTTTTTATGTTAACAAAATGCAGGAAAACGCACAATTCACAGTTTAAACAAGAAAGTTACATACTCCCAAATGAAGAACATATATGAAATATATTGAACTAGCTGACAATTGCCGAATAATTGTAAACATGGAAACGTTGAGTCCAATCGGTGATGAACTGCCATGTTGTCTTCGCGAAATATTTTGGTTTAGCGAAAATGAAAGGAAACAATCAACTAACCAAGCCAGAATCAGTAATTATGACGCTTGGCACAACTGCATTTATTGTCACAAGGAACACAGTATAGTCACATTGAAACTTCTGTAGAAAGATATGGACAATATTGTATATTATCACTAGAATATCTGAAAACAGAAAAAAACAAGAGCGGGCTGAATTATAGTGAAACAATCACGAATTTGAAATTATGGGATATACAATGAAAGCCTATGACTGCCATTAGTACATATTCCGACCACTAGACAGCGCTACCAGCCGGCTGACTGGTACCCAATTACAGTTAGCTCGCTTTTTTGCGCTTTCTAGTGGTTGAAAGATGTACCAGACGGTGAGGGGTGAGAAGTGAGTGGATATAAGGTAAATGGGAACCAGTTTCATTTCAACCTAGCGTGGCATGTCTTGAAGTATATCTTTCGTCTATGATGTTAGGTTGAATATAAAATGAGAGTTGAAAGTACTCGGCGTTGTCGTGTGATGAATACCGATTGCTAGACTGGTGACTTGATGCATTATCTAGTACCGCATTCTGCCCGAAAAAGTCGAACGTTTCGACATGTTTGTCTAACAGTATGTGTATAACTAATATCATCCTTATAACTGATCTGAATTCAGATTAAAGCAGAAACGAGTGAATTTCTGTCTGTGTTTAATGTTTACTTACAAATAAACAGAACTACATTCAGAGCATTTCGTTCACTGATTAATTAATATGTTATATGGGCGTCAAGTTCAAAACTCATCCAGGAAGAGTCAAGTTGAAACATGTATCATGCAAGTAATGATGAATAATGAAAATAATAATTTCAGCATGAATTTAGCTCATGATTATATTATTTTCTGAAACTTGTACGTTTGAACGATATAAGCAAATACAGCATAATCTAATAGAGCACAGAATAATGATTAACTGATCATATTGCCCACATTGAATTATTCGAGTACACTCCGCGGCTAAAAACCTACACTCAAAATCTCAATTATTGTCCTGTTTTATTTTCGAACAACAAGTCAACTTCAAAAGAGTCAAGTTTTATTTGAAAAGAAATGAACGAAGTTCACCCAAAGCATCTTTTTCTCGTTGAAAAGTTTGGTATTCTAATCTCATGAATAAAGACTTATTCATGTTTGTCTTGACAACGGTTTACCTTCGCCTCAGAATTCTACTCAAATCACCTAGACGTATAGCTAGCTATCTGTTGTTCTCTTTTCGAGCCGCTCATTCTTCGCTCGTTCGCCTACCGATTCTATTGTATTTCCATTTTATTCGCGAGTTTCCCTCCGTTAACGCCGACCTGCCATGCAAGAAAAGAGTCAAACAGTCACACTGCTCACTCACTCGCGAATCACAAGACAGAAGAAACATGAAGAATGTATAGAGAAGCAACCAAGTACATAAAGATAACTACACTCCTGCTTTAACACACTGTTTGCCCTGTTCTCAGTCACCGCTTGCTTCGGCCTACAATGGCAATAAATAATATTGCGGGAAGTTTCGGAATACGTATACATCTTTTTTTGTGAAGAACGGGAAGGGGGGGGGGGGGGAGGGAATAAAACACTTCATAGTCGACGTCAAATGTAGGCGTCTTTCGCATCTATTGCAAGTTTGAGAATCATAAGAGATGAGAGGTCATAATTACCGTTGGTCAGTAGGCAGCATTGTAATAGTTGCATATGAATAACCTGACGACAGTTCATTCAGGATGAAGAAGTGACCGATTGAAAATTAATAGATGAAAAGAACATTCATTTCTTCAAGTAACGAAACTACAAAATGAAATGTGAATATATACACTCGACGTGAATATCGAGTTATTGAGAGAATGTTAATACTAAACGAGTAGACGAGTGGTTGGCCCACTAGACCGTCATTCAGGAGACCGGGGTTCGATTCCTGCCATTGTCAGTCATTCTGACAACGATTTTTTCGTGTTTTTTCTCTGTCGTTCAGGTCAATACTGAGATGGTTCCTTAACAACATGCCACGACCGACTCCCCCCCACCATCCGAAAGCACATGAAAAAAATAACCTTCACCGACATCAATAGATCGTAGTCGCCAGTACAGTGCGTCGTTCAATCCAATATAAATAAATGAGAATCTTCATATGGCGGTTTGCATAAAACCCCGTTGATTTATTCTTCAGGTATTCGTGAGAAAAACCAGCGACAAGAATTGATGATGTACCTCACAATGGGGCCAATTGTTCAAGTAATAACGTTATTACTCATAATATATATGTTTCCTATAAGAAGACATCTCTCTCCAAACCCCTCCCCGTACATATCTCTCACTCTCTCTTGCTCTCTCTACTCGAGTGATAAAAGTTGAAGCAGAAGCTGGATTAAAAATCATACCCTATAGAGCGCGATGTTGTATATATTATTATAAAAGTTTGCTGCACAGTGTACATCTACTTGTTCTTCTCTCTAGTACGTAGTTTAATTCTTAAGACATCAACCATCAAACTATAACAAAACATTGAGGCAAACGTTGGCTAAAATTTGCATGATAATGGGTGGGTGAGTGGGTTGAGGGTGTATAAAAGACAAGGGTAAAGAACCTTCGCCCGTTGTTGCTATCCCGCTGCTCTGTGCTCTTCCCGCGATATACCCCACAAATCCCAACCAGTGTTCGAACTTGTACCAAAGCACTAGAAAAGAGAGTGTCTATACCCCTCAATAATGATTTGCTTGCGCCTGTTTTGCTAGCATTTGCATCTATAATGGTAAATAGGTTTCAAACATGTGGTGATGGCGACCCAACAAACTCTCGGCGTCAAAATAAACAAAACTTGGAAGAGAGCAGATTATTTATAACCAAATCGAAAACATTCCACTTCATCTAAAATACATTAATTAGTTCTCTAATCTTTTTAATCTTGGAGGCATGAAAATGGTATGTGAACTCTAAATCCAAGTCAATTCATTTCAACGTAATGATCTATGGAGAAAATAATAGAGCTCTCTTCTTGAAACAAGGTCCAGGTGACATTCCAAAATATCTGATTGAAATATAGAAGTAAAAAATGATTTCATATGAAATGAATGAATCAGTCGCTTCATCCAATGACAACGAATGCATTTAAAACGTAATCTTGTTGTGTTACCACCACTTGTCTTGCAAATACCAACATTGCATCCAGTTTGTTAACCAAGTCAACAGAGGAATGGAAGCTACTATTAAAAACAATGAATCTTCAAAAACCAAGCGAAAATGGTTCGAAATAAGTGATTCCATTCGAAACAAAACGCTTTGTATGTTTCAAGTACCTTCTCTAAGTAGGTCTGCTCTCTTGTGCGACCGAAAGCAAGAAGTTGGTCGTCGGTGGATATTGTCGCGGGAGCCGATAGATATAGGCAACTATAATAGCCGAAGACGTCGAAAGCCTGGCGCCGACAAACAATCAACGCCTAGTCTTCCTTGCCATACTGGCTTGCCTAGCTTCATCCTATCAAAATCCAAAAAAGGGGAGGAAAAGGGGAAAACCAGTTATACCCATTGTAGTATATAGTACCTTCTTTTCCGAGACAAATTCAAACAGCAGCTAAGATTTCCTTTCTCTCTCTCTTTCTACGATCTACTAACATATCAGATGGTGCGGAGCGTGCTCTGCATTCCAACGTAGGAATCACTAGCCCCATCCACACCCCATCGTAGGAGGGTCACCCCCCCACCCTACCCCCCCCTCCCCCCCCCCCCCCCGGCCGCTTTATTGGGGCGTCTCACTCTCTCACAGACCTATTCACAGATATGGTTATGGGTTTTACTAGATGCTTATACTGCTGGATGCATTCGGGCGGGGTGTTCATAAATAAAGAGATCTCTTACTACGCTGATTACTTAACGAGATTAAAAAAAAATCACTCATTGACATAGGGCATGCAAAATGCACTCCAAAAAATTATTTCATTTTATTGCTTCTTCTTAGTGAACACTTCGAACAAAGTCTGATTGAACTTGATTCAAGATTGAGCTATATTTATCCAGGAACCTGGGTCCAGGAACTCCAGGAACCAATCAGCTTATAATTTGACTTATTAACAACTTGTGAATAATATGTTGATTATGCATTTTTTCATTCATCTCAACATCTAATATATTTGATCCACGTAAGTTTATTATTTAGGACATTTTCAGGAAGGCCAATTTACGAAATTTTCAATGACAAATGTTTGGTGCTTCACATTTTCCTGTTGGGTCAATACCTTTCAATTTTTTAAAATTTCTCTAAAAATATCAAATGAAAAATGTCCAATGTCAACAATTTAAATTGACGCAGAAGCAGAAAGACAAGTGAAATGCTGTCAGCAGTTGATTGGCAAGTCCACAACTCCCCATGCTCACGCTAATCAACTAATGCGTTGCGTCCACCTTTTCATGGACGTATGTTATTATCATCAGACCCGAACAAAAACGACACGAACTCAAAAGGGTATAATATTATGGTGATTGGGCCGTAGGGGTGAGAGCATCCTCGATATGCAAACACACATACATATTATTATGTCATGTAGTGTGGCCACCATAAATCACGTACACAGGTTTCGTTATCATTTCATCATTAGTACTGTAGTGGAACATAGGTACAAGAGACAACATAGGTGCATCCACAAAGGAAAAATGGAGTACGAAGCGGTGTGACGCTACACGTATCTAGTATCAGTCATTAACAGGTTTACATTTTGAAAGTCCTTCACGAGAAGACACTCAATGGACATTAAAAAGAGGAAAGTTACTGCACTAGACGCCGGTGATACGGACTCTTCATTAATTATTGGTGAGCTGATAATAAGTCAAGGAACCAACAACAAACATGAGAAACAAACATTGGTAACCAGAGGTGATTACTGACTTTAAGTTAACTAATTATCAGTTGTACAACTAGACTTGAGGAACATTTTTTCTCACAATATGAGCGTGTATGTTTTACTTGATATAAAATATAAATATAATACCGATTATTTTTCTATACTATCTGATCGAATTATCAACTCAATCTCCAACCAATCAAGATGTTCAAGTCAATCAAGGTATTGTTTTGATAGGTGTCCATGTTGAAGTGGACGCGAGTAGCCCATGTTAATGACAAGTGGATTTGGAAAAGAGGGATGGGTAGCACGAGAAAGAGAGAGAGGATGCATGACTTCGTTTTGTGTGGTTGAATTTTGAAAATCAATTTATCACTTGCTCGCCTCCCCCCCCCATCCCTCCTCCCCCCCTCCCTTCTCCCCCAACCCCTTCATTGGTAAATCACTCGCTGCACCCCTCCCCCCCCGCCCCCTACATCGGGTATTATTGCTAACGAGGTTCCACTGAAAAACCTTTAGAAGTGTAATATGTAATATCATTCCCCATCGTTACATGAGCATTGAGCATACATGACGTTCACCATAGGCCTATCTCTCTCCATATGCCTGGCCATGCACATCTCCCTCATCCTAGCTGTCGACAATATATATACATTCGCGACGACTACGAGATGGACAACTGGCACACCCGAGTTAAGCTGATCAGCAGAGGATACCACCAACAATCAGACTAATCACCGTAAATAGCTTTTTAATTCATGAAAATCACAATGCGAAAACCAACACTTAATTAGTGGGCGTACGATAATAGATACATTGGATATGTACCGTACGCATGAAACAACCGATAATAGCAATTGTAGGCCCACTTGAAATTTTTGTTGTTTTTACAATTTCGTAAATCGGTGAATGATATATATCGTAATGAACGTATATATATATATATATATATATATATATATATATATATATATATATATATATATATATATATATATACATTTTTCGTTTTTTTTATTGGTTAATTATTGTTAGCTTAACGACCCCACCAACAGCTAGGTCATTTGGGAATGACGAATGAGCAGGTGATAATAGAACTTTGGAGTGATGGTAAGTGAAAGGTTTTTATGTGTTCATAAAAACAGATGCCTCTTGCGGGACTCGAACCCACGCCTAAAAGTAACTCCAGTTTCTGAAGCGGTGCCTCAGCTGCCTGAGCCATGGAATGCGTCTACATATATATATATATAATATTTATATATTTATATATATATATATATATATATATATATATATATATATAAATATAAATTAAATATATATATATATATATATATATATATATATATATATATATATATATATATATATATATATATATATATATATATATATATATATATATATCAATGATCAGCTAATTGCTCGCATCTGTACGTCGTTTTCATACCTGAAATGAAACACATCCAAGGCAGTAAAAACAATATTTCAATACGACCTTATCAGATTACTGTTGTTTGACGACACCACTCAGGAAAGTAATGAGGGGATATGGAATCACAAATAAGTGAGAATTAATAAATAAACATGGTTAGATTGCGACTGGAACGAACAGTCGATGGTAAAAGCAGGGATTCAGTCAATGAAGTATCAAGCCCATACCACACATCAATCAGAGATGTTCAACAAAACGAAGGACGCGAATGAAACCGAACTGAAACATTCTGATCATAGTACGAAGGTGACCAAGACAAAGAAGGTCGTATTCCACTGCCTCTTTTGTCCGCCCAAGTTAGTTCCACTCTAATTGACATCCGACGATAGTTTCACAACGAAACTATAGTCAGCAAGACATCTTGGTGACTTGTTTCCTCTCTTAGATGAAGTTTAGTTTAGGTCCGAATTTGTTCAGCTTGTTCATTTCATTTATTTATATTGGGTTTAACGACTCACTGTATACTAATGACTACGATCTATCGTCGTTGGTGAATGATATAGGAGATGGTGGGATGATGAGAAGAAAGGTTATTTCTCCGTGTGTATTTTTGTATAGTGGTTAGGAGTTGGTCGTGGCCTGTTGTCAAGGCACAATCCCAGTATTGACCACGAAAAAAACCCCATCAGTATGGTCGGTTAACCATGTTGGAAATCGAACCCTGGTTTGAAGAACAACGATTCGGTATGCTAGCCACTCGACCACCCGTCTCAGTTTCAGCTTGTTCAGTGCGACTAGATATGCCAATCAACACACTGTGCTACATTGTTCATATGCTTCACGCGTGCTTGTATGGACATACATCAAGTGAATTAATATTTCGTTAGGAGTGTCTGACCATGTTTGCCTGTATGTCCGGCCGGTATAGAAGTGATCCACCTCACCCATCATGTCCGATCCACTATGGTGACTCCTGCGATAAAACGAGCGTTCGACGAGATCGTCACGTTTTATTTGGGTTCGCCCGCTGCCTGCCTAGGCATGTCGGGGTTATACCGGCTTGGTCGGACAGATTCAAATGTATGTTATTCGAGCCGTTAAAATCATTGGCATTGATAGCTGTTGTACGGGTGTACGGACGAGGTGCCGATATCCCCCCTCACCCACCCACCCCCATCCACACCACCCCATATCACTACAGGCCACAGGGGTTGAATACTCATTCATTATCGAGATTCATCACACGGATAATATATATATAATATATGAATCGAATGCGAATAATGTACGTAGATGTTTTTGGGGTTTGATTTTTTTTTTGTCGAAGGATTTTAAATGATTTTTCAATAGACTATATGAAAGTTTTATATTTCAAGTTATATTTCAAGTGATGTTGAAGAGGTATGCTTCACTCTAGGAAACACGTATCTCCGATACATTTTATTTCAAATTATATATAGAATGCTGCACAAAATGCATGGGATCTGAAACAAATATGCTCATACATTTCAAATCGAATGACACAATTAGTTCACTAACGAATAACGAAAAACGTGATTCTAAGAATATCAGATCTCTGATATAGGCCTATATACATCTCAGTGTTCAATATACCAAATCTATTTACAAAATCGCTCGAACTCTTCTATAGTCTCGATAACTCCGGTGACACGTATTTAGTATTTACAATTGTCAATCATCCAATCTACTATCACAGTATTCTGTATCTAACGAGTAGCAATGTCAACTATACTAACTGGCAGTTATCAATGAAACATCTGTTAATATCAGATGTATATGCTGAGTGATGTCGCGTGACCCGAGCTATCGGCTGATCGCTTGCTAGCGGTGAAACGACATTGGAACAGGCATCTTTACGAATCGAAATCGAATTTCCAAACTGAACACCACCACGAGTTTGCATAAAATTGTGTGGTGTCTGTGTGTTTTCAAGATGCGAATTGTTGTAAAGTGAAAATAAAACTTGTCTATGCATTGTCAGCGTCGAGATTTTCCCTCTCTCCCTCTCGAACTCGCTCTACACACACTCTCTCGCTCTCTCGCTCTCTCGCTCTCTTTAGGCGTTTCGTTCACCTGTCGTGAACATTACGTGAAATTGAAAACGGCGACTAGAGAGATATTTGTGCGATCCTTTTCAAACAGCATTCAGGAATTCACTTCAGACGAACAAAATTGGATTTTGTACTCACATGTATAAATGCATAGAAAGAAAATGTACACGATGAGACAAAAATGGAAATAAATAGAAAAAAAAGGAGACCTATGCTTGGAACAAATAGATGAGTTCGTCAGAAATACGGTCCGTCAATATTTTACATTGTGAACTGAGTTTCATTTTCTCCGTATAGCTATAATACTGAATGAAACATTTGGCATTACGAAGTAACTAGAGATTAGAAGGACTCAGTTCACTCTCATATCCCGTATCCCAAACTTCTTCTTGTTTAATTTCATTACAACTTTATTTTTCAATCGTAAACTAAGTGTATTTGTAAAATGCGTGTGGTTTCCTATATCTAGTTTTCTGGTACGGTTCTTTTCTGACGACTTTAATTCACTTTCTATGTCCATTCCTCTTGCCCCATCCCCCTTCTGCCCACTACCACTGCCCCCCTTCCCCACATTCCAATCTCGGAGTTTATCCCTTGATGCTCCCCTGCCTTAGCCCAAATCCCATCGGTTTTGGTTAACATGGGCACATTGATGCATTCGTCTTACGCCATGAAAACTCGAAATTCGGCGGAATTCGATTGCCGATCTCACACTTGATATCAAAATACATCGTCTGAAGTTTGAGATGAACTTTGACTTTCATTGCTAGTGGTAATTGACTGAGAATAGCCGACCCGAACCGTCGGGATAAGAACAAGAAAGACACAGTCATAAGATCTATGTGGGCCCTATTCATTGAGACGAATTAAAACACCAAGAAGCTTTACACACAAGATCCACGAGTCGGCTCAGTTATCGGAGATCGATTGCGCAAAAGAAAATTCTGTCAATTGAAATTCTTAGCCAAAGTGAAAAACTTACAATTCACATGTTTTAATCAAATTGATGTAAAATCTCAGAGAAAATGATAACAAAAATATTCCTTATTGTACCAACTCGACATAGGCCTACAAATAACTTACACATTATTTGTTTAAAATGTCAATTATTCGCACTTTTAATCTGTGATAATATTCATTTCACTACGTGTGACAATTGTGTTACGCTTCATTATGTCTACACGTTATCAAAACTTGTCCTGACTTTTGACACAGTCAATGAATAATTGTACATCATCTAAAGGTATATGAAAGAGAAAATAATATGCAGACAGTGTCAAATATGTTACAGTAATTAAATGTTGTGAATTCATTAGATATAGATTGATCAACTAATAAATACATAAGTAAGATTGTCATTTCATCAATAACAAAATCAACTGATACATTCAAGGTACTTCGATAATAAAGTTCCTAAGAAAACCAGACCAACTAACAAGGTCTACTAGAATCGGCTGAGGATAAATATGTATATAAATATAAAAAAGCGAACTGGAATGATCGAATAATTCATCTGACTGCTGATTTTGAACAAGAATGGAGAGTGGAGCATCGATGTTACATCCGGCACTTCAACTAACCTTGTACATTTTAGCAGCCTGATCACTTTTCTATGGCACCTCCACCACTTCAACCCGGCTCCCCCACCAAAAACTCAACATCAAGTGATCTTATCGAATCAACGATCACAAGATGGCAATATCAACAGATCAAGTCAACCAATTTGAAATTGTGCGAAAGAAACGTCTGCTTCAAGTCATATCAGTCCATTCATATTTGCATTGATAAGTGAGAGCCTAAAAATGTGAAATAATTCTTGATAATAACTTGAATATTATTTCTGATTGAACTGTGAACGGAATGCGGAACAAAATGAACAGAAAACAATAAATTACTCCAATAGCATGTTCGTTTCTTAATGGTTCTGTGACATCTATTTCCTCACTCTCGTTATAGGCTCAAGACATATCCTACAACTTATAGAAAACTCAAAGCTCTCCACTTGTGAAATCTTCATACTAATCAGTAATCACCCGATCCTTATCGTTTCATCCTGCACACCTTCCCCTTCTAATGCCAGTTTTCCCTGAGGGTGAGGGAGGGGGGAGGAAGGTAAGGGGGAAGAGATGTTGGAAAAACATTCCTCTGACACCTCCGAAGTGACATGTAATTTCCACCGACGTCATTCTCATACCTCATTGTGTTGACGAAAGACCGCCTCGGGCCTATAGTCGAGAACACCCGGGCTTCATCAGGCACGAGGAGAGACCAAAACCGCAGTATGATTGCTGATTGTGTGGATGAATTCATATCCCCCGCCCCCCACCCCCCCGCCCCCACCCCCACCCTTCCCCTATCCAGTATGCACACCCGGCTTCACAGACGGACTCGAAAATAGGAATTACAAACACCTTAGGGGTGGTTAAAAAAATGCGACATAGATGAGTCAGCGATAGCCGACAGGCAAAGTAATCCTTGGTGCTCTCTCACCAAAGAATAACTGTCAAATGAAACGGATTTTCAGAAAGAATGCTGAATGTTTTTTTTTTCAAAATAGATGATGATAACAGTTAACGCTGGAATCTTTCAATGAAAAAGTCTTTCGAAGTGACATGGAAAATGAGACATTTTTTAATTAAGAGATTGTTTTCTGTATATGAACGTCTTATTTTGAAGAGAGATGTCCAAGGAATGACTCGAATGCTCGGTGAAGACTGTGGTCCGTTTCTCTCTCTCTCTCTCTCTCTCTCTCTCTCTTTCTCTCTCTCTCTCTCTCTCGCTCTCTCTCTCTCTCTCTCTCTCTCTCTCTCTCTCTCTCTCTCTCTCTCTCTCTCTCTCTCTCTCTCTCTCTCTCTCTCTCTCTCTCTCTCTCTCTCTCTCTCTCTCTCTCTCTCTCTCTCTCTCTCTCTCTCTCTCTCTCTCTCTCTCTCTCTCTCTCTCTCTCTCTCTCTCTCTCTCTCTCTCTCTCTCTCTCTCTCTCTCTCTCTCTCTCTATATATATATATATATATATATATATATATATATATATATATATATATACTAATATATAATCATTTCTTCCATATACATGAATCAGATCATCATTACGATTTGTGAATACTCCATGTAGGCTCAGCTATTCGCTCAGAATTGTTGGTCCTCATTCAATTATAGTTTATAAACCAGAAGCAAATCTGTCGAGTGAATAGTCCTCTGTGGTTTGTCGTCATGCTGGGAGTGAAGACAGGCTTGACCTAATATTAAAGAAGCATATCAGTATTCACTCGAATGTCTGAGGGAACCACGTAGAAACCTCAGTCTGGACTCTGGATATTCGAGCATGGCGGCAATCGAACCCAGGCCTCCTGAGTGACGGTTCACCGCGCTATACAGCAACTTGTCCCATATAGCAGCCGCTATTTATCGGACGCTCGCTCTACGTCAGCACATGAGTACGTTGTTGTTGTTGTTGTTGTTGTTGTTGTTGTTGTTGTTGTTGTTGTTGTTGCGCACAGTCTAAAATAATCTGAAGAACCCAATATAACTAATTTATTGAACTCATCCTAACCTAACGAAACTGACCCACACCTACTAACCCAAGCATACAAACATTCTAGACCAATTCAATCTGAACTAAAACCAAACTGAAACCTACTTCCGGTCCAATGAATATAGTCACTTCGCTGTCTTATTGTATGAAACAGTGAACTTATCAAGATGTACGTGTAATAACTGGTAACGTTGTCAAAAGATACGACACGAAGCGATGAATATATAACCATTAGACTGTTGTTCTACCGTGCGTGCGGGGTGTAATGTGAGTTGGGTAGAGGAAGAGGGGGAGGGGAGTATAGGACTAACTCCCGCATGTTTGCTCAACAGCTCTAAACCTACTCAATTGAAGGCAATCGAGACATCACACTCAAATCACGTCAGCTCCATCCGGGTAGCCGTTCTGACCAGCTGACCAACAGTGGAGATATCAGGCCTACCTCCACATAGATTACCTATACGAGAGGCGAGAGCTGGCTTATGAAAATAACTGCTTTTCAAACGATGGTAGAATTGGTTAATCGCTGCTAATTATTTACATTGACGCACAGTAGCCCTACTGATGTCCAAGATATATCAAGGTCCGTGGGTGATGAATGAGATGATGGAAAGATGAAATGAGAGGTTATCTTATTAGAGGTTTTGGATAGTGGGAAGAAAACGGTGATGGCTTGTTGTTAAAAAACTAACCCAGTATTCATCTTTGAGCATGAAAAAGGGAAACCACGATAAATCTATGTGAGAAATCCTTAACATCCCAACTTGGGATGGTTGACCATGAAGGAAGTCCTGAATCCTGAATGACTGTTCAGAGTGCTAGCCAATGGTCCACTCGTTTCAGTACGAAGCTTTTATCTCCCTAATATATTCTAGTATCGTCATCCAGTCCATGACTGACGGGCAATTTTGTATACTTAAAGTGATGGTTTCAATAGCTGATATTAAAACTCAATCTCACCTTAGTGGCCTTCTCAAGTTCAAAGTTCATGAACGAAATGACTTACCTGGAACAAGAGAAAGATTACATGAATTTAGTAATAATTAACGACGAGGGCTAAGAATAATTCGGATCTTACACTTTGCAAAGAAATTACAATATACGCAAAACTACAACGATAGTTCATAATGGCAATCAAAGGTCTTCATACCGATCAAGTCATTATTTCATTGTATCGAAACCCTTGGCTATTAAAACTGTACTAATTTAAATGATATTTTTATTTTCAAACGAAATTACACAGGCGAACAGTATAACAGTTAGCAATACATTCAACAGTGAAATTGAACCTATTCAAACGGGCATCATCCCACTTTATGATTTCAGTGAGGTTTGCGTGGTGTATAACCCTCGATGTTTTACAAACTCCGCGTATTGATGCTGTAATACGCAGTTGAGGTACTTCATTGCGACATCGTTACAAAAATTAATGTTTCCAAAAACATATATACTACATTGAGTGTAGCACAGGAGAGGGAGAGAGAGAGATAGAGAGAGAGGGAGAGATGAGAGATAGGAAATTATACCGGGGCGGCACCATAACAATAATTACACTGCTTTTATAATCATTGTTGCAAAAACACATGATAATCACTTTTGTTTAAGTAACTAACAGTTTATTTCTACTATGTAATGGTCGTTGCTATAATGTGACAACCATTAAAAACACGAACACCCATCGAGTTGTGACCGTAGTAGTAGTGATGTGGCTCTACTGGTATAGGCATACAGAACAATCCTAGACCATGCACGGCTTTACTTATGAATGGACTAGGAGGAATAATACCAATTCATGCACAAATATTGCAATGATTAATCAAACGACGGAAAGAATGACTCAATACAAACACATGTTTTTCGATGGAAAAAATAACATCTTTTCAACATTATCCAGTTTCCTGACGATTGAAATTTGTTTTCTCTGAAAATGTATCGCGGAGAATTCATGTTACTTGAATTCTTTGTGCCTATTTACATTGAAACCTAATTTCAAGTCACATTTTTTTTAAAACTTTCGTTATTCAGTAGATACACCTTGACGTACTCACTCATCAATTTCAGAACAAACTTTCAACAATGCATAATAATCACATTCGGAGAAATGAGAGAATACACAAGGAATTCAGTGACGACATATTGGACTGGCACCCCCATCAGAGATAATTCGATCGAAGGTGAAGACAAACGTGCTAAGCAAGTATGTAACTGATTACTGATGCACTAATTTAGTGACAACGACTATATGTGAGGGAGATGATGTCAAACATGTAACTGTCTTCAGATCAATATCTTGATACCAATGCTACAGAACTGTGACTCAAGTTATGAGATAAACAGATATGGCATAATAGAAAATGACGTGCGTTTTGCGTTTCCCAGACCCGCAGTATATGTCATCAGAAATTGCAAATCAAGACGCGTCTTCTTACGATGAACCATGCAAACTTACGCAAGAAGTTTGTCTGTACGCAAATCGTTCACGCAACGCGCCTAACGATTTTATTACTGTTTTAATTGTAATTGTGGTTGTAGAATGATTTGAGAGCACGTAACTGCAGGGGAAACAATTGAAGTGAGGTTTTTCATCGTGGTCATAAAGAGAGGGGATTAAACGGTATCTAACGCACTCTATGACAGTTAGAAGTACAACTCACACAATTCAGATCACGATCATTTCGATGCAATTATTTCTACCACAGAACAGAGCGTATGATGACTCAAAGTAACTAGTTTCACTGTAATGTAGTTGTTAATGGTTGAAAACATTAGTTTGATGATTTCGAATAACAAAGCGTCAGTTTTGTCAGCCCCCTAACAATGGTTTCGACAACCCTAACCCTGTCTTCCCACTCCACCTCACATCTCTCCAGAAAGGGTTCAACACAATCATATTTCTTCATCTTAGATTGGCAGTTTATTATATTCACTGTTTTCAAATGTTCCTTATATACCTTGAGGGTGTTTTTTAAAGGATTTTATTACAGAAGTATCCAGACATTTTTGTTTGATACGTTAGCTCCAGAGCATGTAGCAACACAATTTCGCTACATTTTGAATATGAAGCCATATCTTACTTCCCCGCCATTCCTTGTTTCGAGGGTAGGTTATTTCATTATTATGCCCAGAGGCCATTGAAATCGGTGCTTTTTATCGAAAGATAGGAATACCTCAAGACAAATTTAGAAAGAACGAAAAACTTGGCTTGCTGATATTATATTAAAAACTCTTCATTTTAATTAAGAAAACATACAAAGAATGCAAAAGGCTCGCTGGATGAAATTATTTGGTGAACACCAGCCAGTGTTCTTCTCAAAGTAAATAATAAATGTCTATATAAATTGATAAAATATTCCACAGAATACGCCGCGTTATTAGGCAACATCAGAAAAAGCAGAATAAAGAAATGGGAAATTCTTATTTTCACATTAAAAAATCTTTGGATATCAATTTCACATAGGAAACATACAAATTCTGTTTCATGTTGTCAGTTAAGAATTTTAAAACAATGAATCTGATAGAATCGACTTCAGTTGCGAATATTTCATTTTCTATGGTCTTTTAATCAAAATGAAATATTCTCTTCCGATTGCATGTTTCCGGGAATAGATCAAATCATCTCCGTAACTTTCACATTCCATTTGATTATGTGCCCGAATCTATATTCTTCAATGGCACCTTTCTGAAGGTGTCTGAAGAGCGTATACTGGAATAAAGTCGACTCGGTCGTGTGACATGGGTTTGGTTGTCCAATCTCACCTGAACCCCGACACCCATGTCACACGACCGAGTCGACTTTATTCTAGTATACGCTCTTCAGCGCCCCCCTCCCTTTTCTGGCCCAACATCTACCAGCGCCGAGTCTCTCTCGACTCCTAGATGAACGTCTGCTAAAATTACACCTTTTCTCTGCCGGTAATCAGCAATGCATATTACGGTTCTCATCTCATTCTATAATTGATCAACAGCCAGACATCGGAAGTGAAGAGCAAAGGGTTGGTGTATAACTTAGCAAGTAGTCACCGTTCACTTCGACGAGGTCGACTGAAGGACCCACAGACTCCCCTTAAAACCACTCTCTCCCCTTGTTTTACCCTACAAATAAAACGATTAAAATATATTCTGTATTAAATCGACCATGTGATAATGTGGTCATAACTCATATTTTACGTTACTTTACATGGTTCGAGGTTGGCGCTTAGAGTGGGAGGTAGGATGGGAGGGAAGGAGATGGATGTCGAGACTACACCCAGAAGTTACTATGTGTTGAATGTACAAGAGGTAGAACAACCGTTCTACGAGGAAAAATGAACCGATAAAGTAGTGTGTGCAATGGCCACTCATGAGTTATTAATTATCAATGTACACAATTAGTATTTTGTTGGTACGTGTTACATCGTATGCAAGCGAATTTATGCACTAATTAAGCACAAACTCTCACATAAACTAATTGCTTTGCATGTACTGTTTTTAAGCATCCATTACATTATGCAAATGGTATTTTTGTGTGATATAAATGATAAAATCTCAATTATCGTAATTTTGACAAATATATTTTCAACTTGAAAATTTGAGAAAACGTTCATCAAGGTACGGTACTATTATTATTAGAAGCCCATTTTTATAATCATCATTATTATTATTCAGGTCATAGTTTACCCAAATTGAAACACTGAAATTAGAATCAAAATTGGATAATAAAATTACATCTAAAATTAAATTTGGATGAATATTGAAAAAATTGAATTGAAATAAAATACTCCAATCTACTGCCTGTACAACGTCTATTCCTGTTGAAATTTACTTCAAGTTATATTTTTTCAAAAGATTTTGAAGTTATCCATACAGAGTCACCTATACCTCAAACACTGGATCGAATCATTCAATTAATTGTTAATTTCAGACTACAATAATAAGCATGGTGAAATACGGTTGCTGAATGCTATTCCAGCTATATTTCATGTCGTTCCACAACATCTATTGAAATTCCAAAATATGAATTCTGTTGAGAAGGGAATGAAGTCCTGGATTTTAGATTCCTCCTGTAATACTTCGTAATATGTCGCAAATGAACATTTTGTCTTAATAACTAGGCCTAATACCAATCACATGCATCGCTTATTCAATTATTCATTGTTGATATTGGACCGAGTATCGTCCTTCCATTGTTGACGAAATACTTTTCTTCTGATAAGCTGCTCATTATTGTATGATATTATAGAATAACAGTAAATTGAAGCTGAAAAATTGAATTGAAAATTTAATAAAGAAGACGAACCCCAATTCTTATACATAGGCCTATCATTATTGTTTTAGTTGTGTTTTGTCGCGGTGTTGTATATATGCGTGTGCACGCACGGTGATGGTGATGGCGATGGCGACGCTCGTCTGAGTCTTAGCGTCTGGCGTCGCGACGCTGTATCACTGAGCGTCGGTTGAGTGAGCCGCCACGCTGCACACGACACCAGCAGCGTGTTAAGTGGCTCACTAGTCAAATCAGGTGCATCAGTTGACTCTGATTCGGGCTCATCACATGCCAATCTAGGCCACACGGTATATAGTATTCTTTTCGAATTCATTTCATTCATTCATATTGGGTTTAACGACGCACTGTAACGATAACTGAGATGTATTGGTGTGAGATGAATGATATGATGGGATGATGAGAGGATGTTTCGTAGGTATGGGAAGCATAATGGAAAGAAAGCGGTCGGTCGTGGGGATGGTTGTATATAGGAACCACCACGGCATTAGCCTTAGACTATACCTAGATGAACCATGGGAAAAATGTAAAGATGGACGGTGGCGGGGATCGGACCGACGACCGATATGCCTCACACCTCCCGGATCAGCTGAATATGCCGGTTTTCTTTTACGAAACGAGGAAGTCTTCGGATCTACTAGGTGAGGTCTATATCAAAAACGTGGTCCACATTCAGTTATAAAAGCGCTTCAATATTACATTGATATAATGTGCAAGTATCTGATCAAGTTCTCATTTCAGAAATGGAAGCGATACAACAAAAAAAAAAAATGAAGAACGCATCTTCTCATTGAAAATTCAAGTCCACACTTGTATATATTTGTTTAGTACATGCTTAACGATCCTCACCAACAAAGAGCCATAAGAAGGTATGAATGAGCGGGTATAATAATGATACGATGGAGTGATGGTAGGTGAGATAAATCACGCCTTATACACGGGAATCGAACCCACGCCCGACCTGACCACATGTATCTCAACACTTGCATGTCATTACCATCCTCACACAAATCGCACACGATAGTATTCTGATCACTACTGATAATCTCTTTCCTTCTGTACTTATACATGAAACAGTATACGTATAATTGAGTGTTGGAGAGATTTCAAGTGTATATACCTATCCTTTATTATCATAACGATCAATCACCAAGACGCTATGGGTCAATAATCACTCTCTATACTTGAAAGAAGTATCATGGAAGAAGCTAGCAAACAAACAGCCCTCAGACGCCTCCGAAATGATTCAATGTGTAGCCACATGCATATTCGATAGGCTTTTCCCAGTCGAAGTAATAGCTTTCTCACAACACTATTCGATATGTAATAGTCCATTCTCTTGATGATTAGCCCGCGCGAAGAGATTTGTAATGGTTTTGTATGCTCTAGTCCTCCTTTTCTTGCTGTCACGTTAGCAGTAAATGTGCCAGAGTCGCGTAGAAATACGGACATGTCTTATGTGAGTGGATTGCTATCGTGCCGCACAATAATATTGATGAAAAAAAGAAGATATTTATGAACAAAATTGAATAGTATTATAATAATTTTAACGATGCTATAAGAATATCTTGAATGGGTAATATATGAAGATGGGCTATGAACATGTTATGAGATGTCGTGTGTGTCGTTACATGTATTACTGCTCTTAGTGAAAGTCTCGATATCACAACGTGAGAGAAATTAAACAAAAGTTTGTAATTTGTAATACACCTACAAGTAAGTCTCACTGATTTGATGATAATAGACAAACCAAGACAAGATTTCACCAAGAGACGTATTAGAATGAATTTTCGATATTTACTTGGAATTATGTGATTTTTGAGATCAAATCAGTTAAATCTACATTTAATCAAATTGATAAAATTTAATAAAAATAGTCTACATTTGGTGAATGAAGCCCGTATATAGACAAACAAGTCGGGAATACTTTCTAACATGACCGTACTGTAATGATTTGAAAAAAGTGTAAATGACCGATAATTATGTCGTATGGTATTTACATGAGTTATTGATATGATATCGATATCAATTGGTGCTACTGTATAGCTCTACCTCCGGTTTGATTTCTATCGGAAAATCCTACCGATTTATATTTTAAAAACCTAATAACGCCAATGAGTGCGTCGAACTCTGAATAGGCGTTCTAGGTATGTCGATCATGTCATGAACGAGCGGACGTCCCGGTCAGGTCGCTATGCCGTGTATAACCGCATCGACATTCATTCAGTCAAGTGTTTTCAGTGGGTTTGGAGAGATAGATAGAGAGAGAGAGAGAGAGAGAGAGAGAGAGAGAGAGAGAGAGAGAGAGAGAAAGAGAGAGAGAGAGAGAGAGAGAGAGAGAGAGAGAGAGAGAGAGAGAGAGAGATAGAGAGAGAGAGAGAGAGAGAGAGAGAGACAGAGAGAGAGAGAGAGAGAGAGAGAAAGAGAGAGAGAGAGAGAGAGAGAGAGAGACGCCTGCATGCAGATCATAACGCCAGCCTACTGACGCCTATCCGCCTAGAAGTCAAGCAGCCGGCCTATGAGACGGGTTACGCTACACTCGTGAGGTGCATGGTAATGAGTACAGATAGGGAGACAAGGCGACAGAAATGAGAGAGTGAGAAGCAGAAACATCAGCAAATAACGCGTGGTGAGGTAATAATAACGAATATTCCCATTATTAACGCTTTAATTCTCTTGCATCTAGATCCGTCATCTTGGAATCTAGGAATGATGGCGACGCTTAGGCAAACTCTTGCTTTTCCATTGGTAAATCATTAAATATGAAGTAAGTTGTGAATCATGAAAAATAAACGAGATACAAATAAAATCTACTCGCTTTTTAAAACTGATATAAAAATTGCTGAAGAAGCAATTATAGAAATACACAAATTATGAGAGCACGTTCTTTGGGCAGACAATAATAATTAAGGAGTGAATCCAGAAGTCAGAAGAGCAATTGTGAGTTAGTTGTCATTGCATGCTAACGTCAAAAACACCTCAAAACTTTGCCAAGTAGATATAATTTCATCTCAGCTGACTACCGACTCCAACTCCCAACGACTCAATTGGAAGTTGGCGGATCGCAAATGACGAAGACAGGATTTTAAACCACACACATTTGTATAATAAAACTGCTAGTCTCTCTACTTTCTCTCTCTCGTCCTCACTCTTACACACAATCTCTCTCTTTCTCTCTCTTTAGCCACCACGATATCAGTGTTTGCCAGAAGTCGGCGAAATGAAGTCACTTCATTTCCCACAATTAACCTTTATACATCGCTGTCTACGTGACACATGCACCAGTTCAGACCACGAGATTATAATTGGAGGACTCAAAAGTCTCCACGAACGAAAAAGAATAGAGCAAAGCCAAAGCTCAGTTTGAGGAGAAAACTAGACTCATTTGCTAGAACAAACTACAACTATGGTGACAGAAGTGGGATGAAAATTCTCAAAGTAATTTAGGTTCGATAACATTTTGAAAAATTACGAATAGCATTGAGGATGTCGAAGAGCATTTTATGAAAGCCCTCACGCCCAGGGTCGTGTTGAGACATTTTTCATCCCATGCCCGAAAATTATTGCCCCCCCCCCCCCCTCCCATGTTGAAAAACAATTTACCACCAAATTCATTCTTTTCCATAACCATGTGTTGAGCATTGTTTCTAATACTCACTCGGTTCATGATTTGACATCTCACAGTGAATGTGAAATATAAAAATACTATGAAAAATTAAATACATTTCCTTTTAAGTGAATACAACTCTAAATAACTTTCGTTTCATTTTCATTCAATTGGCTGGTAAAAATTTGATGCCTCTTAAATATTTGGCACCCTAGACCCGGCGCCCTAAATAATAGATTTCGATATTTTCGATCGGGTAAATTTGTCTGAACTTTGATTCGATATCGAATCGCATGCAACATTCGATATTCGATAAATTCGATATCGAAACAACGATGAATATCGCTAGTAAAAATGATAAATAACTGAAAAAAGAATAAACTTGCAACAAAACAACTCTAAAACTATATAGTAGAATGATATTCGCGCGGTTTCTCGTTGCTGTCAGTGTAACATTGTTGTGTGCCAATGAAATTAACAAAATATCATCAAGTTTCTACTTGTTCATTGATAAGCCCCAAGTTGCAAGTACCGCACACAGCTTGAACCGTCGTGTACTTGATATGCCACTTGATGTACTTAATGTTAATAACTATATACCTAAGTCATGATTAACTCAAGACTTATGATTTCCAGTCCCACATTAAAAAAAATTAAATTCGGAATTGTATGAGAATTGAAAATTTGGCATAATTTCGATCGATATCCGAATCCGATATTGAAGTTTCTCTATCGTTTGCAATTCTTATATATCCGATAGTTTTAAAACAATAATAAATATACCAACAGTTCACCGAGATCTCTTTTTACTGGATCATAGACTCGGGCTACGATAGATTGTTTTCCCACACACCCTATATATAGTACCCCCCCTTACTGACAAGACAAGCCTGATTGATTCCCTCCCCCTCTGTCCTCCCCTCACCGGTATACAGCACCGGTAAGTGTCGACATCTAAGACCGACCCCTCAGACTTACTTAACGCCGCTTCACACCCGCCTCCTCAGTGCTCCCGTCACAAGGTGCCTCCGTGCCTGGACGCCCGTCACGTATTATAGGCCCCGTGATGTGGCAACACCCGTCTTGGGTGGGACAAAGAGGATACGTACTCGCTCATATCCCCTAGTCTCGCCTCTAATTAACTCATCCCTCAACGTGATCTGCTCTAGATTCGAATTTTGAAAAATTAGATTTGTACTTTTTGTGTGACTTCTATTCCATGAATATTATTGCTCTCTTTACAGAAGCATTCAATTAAATGATCGATGTTCTGCAGAGTATCCGTTGTTATTTTCAAATTTCAAATTATTCTTATAACTGGATTGATGACTACAGAGTTATCTACTACTCATGAAAAATACTACTGATTTGTCTCCATATGAACTGAGAACACACATTATGTTGATAGCAACATCGAATCGACTCCATTACATCCAAACAAACTGGCTTCATACGTTCGAGGGAGACTAGCGACAGTAAGTATAGGTGGAAGTGCCGTGATGACTTCATACGTTCGAGGGAGACTAGCGTCAGTACGTATAGGTGGAAGTGCCGTGATGACTTCATACGTTCGAGAGACCACCGACAATAAATGTGGGTGGAAGTGCCGTGATGGCTTCATACGTTCGAGAGACCACCGACAATAAATGTGGGTGGAAGTGCCGTGATGGCTTCATACGTTCGAGAAAGATCACTGAGAATAAGCATAGGTGGAAGTGCCGTAATCGTTTCATACGATCGAGAGAAACCACCGACAATATATATAGGTAGAAGTGCCGTGATAGACAAAGTACACAGGATATTGAAAGCTGGACTAATTCATCGGTAAATACGAAATATACTTCCCTACAATATTAATAGCTTGAATGATAGCCACACTGTGGGTCCTGAACAAGATTACAGCATATAGATGTCCAAGCAGTCTCAAATAAGATTGACTTTTACCTCATTTGTACGAACTAAACTCAAGTTGCCACACTTGATGCAAAGTGTATTACTATAATAATATAACTCAAGTGCTAAATGTGGTCGAGAGTCAAGACTGTAGTGTACAGGGCTGTACCTTCTCGTCCTAACTAACCATCCCTCGTCTCCCTTCTCTTCCCGTGTCTTCCTGTCTTGACTCATAGCCCAACCTGTGTGATGGATTACAGGATCGATTAAGGTTGATTGCTCCCTCCCACCCCCTATCTAATGCCCCCGATGGACCCTCCTATATAAGCGGGACGAAAATCCTTTACAAGCGCACCCCTAACACCAAACTAACAACCCCCTTCCCCTTGCCCACCTCCTAGCCCATGTCTTACCACGTCCACGATTGTACAATCACTTTATTGATTAATCGATATTAAGATTGAAAATAAAAGAGATATTTTCAATTTAGTTATGATTGGGGGATGGTGAAGGTTATTCAAATGAAGAGAAGTTTGAATAACTCAATATTGCATGAATATTAAAACAGAAGAAATAGCTGGAGATTTCTTCTGCATATTTGAAACACCATTTAGAGTGTTCGGGGTATACATGTATTGTTCGTCGAGACTGTTCAGGTTGTAATGTGTTGAAGGGTTTGATTTCTCTCACGAGATCAGTTCAATGCTGAATTCTGCCGGAGAATCTTGAACCAGAAGTGAAATTCATTTCTCCATCTGGCTGAAAGAGTCAACCTAATTGGATTGCACAGGATTTGACATGAATCAGGTGGCGGAGAATGGATCTTCACTTCCGGTTCGAGTTCTTCACATGGAAAGGTGCGTTGTGATCCGATACACCAATCACGAGAATACGCTCAACGTATCATTCGCCACTTCGAATATAGAAAAAATCAACTCCATTGAATAATCGATTGATACGCTTGAAATTGAGAGTATTTAAGCATTCATGAAACATTCTCATTTCGAATGGCTCTTTCAGTTTTATGAAAACCTTGAGGTCAGACCGAAGAAAATTCCAATAGTACAACGCACTCAATTTATGCATGCCAAGATAGAAAATGAGAAGACAAAAGTGTAATATCACTCAATTGTCTCCTCTAAGATGAAATAATACAGTTATTCAATGAATGACCTACACAGATGACTATATGAAAAAGTATAGATGCATGATGGTAATTGTTGCATAAATCACATTTTATATCGCATAAACATAAACACAAGTTGAAGAAGAAACAAACACATACGAATGATGAGCGAATAGAAGGCTGAAGGCCTACATTAATTTCTCTGAAAACCCTCTCCCTCTCCTTGTTTGCGTATATCAGTGGTCTCACTGTACAGGTCGACCGTCTCTTGTCTAGCTACAAGATAGTTGTCAGTACAATCGACATTAATTCAGATAGCAGCATCGAACAGAGACACGATTTCTTGTTATTATCAACTGCGCAATGGATTTCTAGATGAATCCATTGAAGACGATGTTATCGGTTGCAAGCTGCCGGCTATTAGACCTTATTCTTAACATTGTCACCACGCATCTTTCGACCATATAATCAGTGCCGTGAATCTCGGAGACTCGTTAGCTTAGCTGCAGGCTGTTTCCATCAAACTTCCCACCGTCCCACCGTCCGTCCTTCCGTCCTTCCTTCCGTCGTCAACGTCTCTCATCATCAAACTTAACAACCCCAAAGTAGCGAGAGTTTGGCCGGAGGTCATCTACGACAAACTTCTAGTTCAAGTTGGTACGACTATGTCTTGGTGACCGCAGATAACAGTTGAGAGACAGACACTGTGAATGTGGCTGACAAGCGATAGAGCTAGAGCATTACCGGGCATAATCGGGCATATAATAACCCCTAAAGGCAACACAGCTAGTTTCCGATCATATATACAGTCGAAGAATAAGAAGAGACGATAGAGAGAGAGAGAGAGAGAGAGAGAGAGAGAGAGAGAGAGAGAGAGATAGAGAAAGATATTGCTGAATAAACCTCTGAAATGTGACATATTATTAGCCTGCACACAAATGAACATGTGACTATACTCAGTTAGATAGCAAGAAATCATTAGCTATAAAAAGAAATATATACCCAATTCATTCCAAAGATTCATAGCTCAGGTTCCCTTCAATGAGAAAAACTTTGTTTTGATAAGGACAGCATCTATATTTTCCGGAAATATAGTCTATAAACTAATTCAACCCTTCTTACTCGAAATTAATCTTGATAATTCAAAGTAAGTATATTTAACCATCACGTCGTAATGGAACACCTTCAACTGTGAATACCTTATCCCCATGTAGCGCCCCCTCTCTCCTCATCATCGCACACAAAACTTGTCGACGCTTATTTTTTATCTCCTTCGAGTTAAATGTGTCTTTCCAAGTCAAACTCATAATAACACCTCATTCTTGTGACTATAAAATCCCTGGGTTATTGTATGCAAAAGACATGCAATTTGCAACTGCGGGACGGTATCTTAGTGGATGCTAGGTATTACCACTAACAAGACTGTTACAGCCCCCTCCCCCCTCCTCCACCCACGACGGCAGCTACGAGACACGGCTCTCTTGGTGATAAAACGTTTTAAATTATGATGGAAGAAGCATCGTTTACACAAGAAATAACCGCAAGATTACTTCTATACAATCTTTTCAACAAATATCACCTAAGAGTTTAAAACAGTTGACCCGTCAACAATTGACTTATATACTGTGAACTGTCAGTGAGAAATAAGTGACAGAATTGGGGAGAGTATACCCGGAAGTCAAACCAAAACTTGGGTGGTCAGATTTAAATTAAAAACGTACAGTGTAAACACTTTTAAAAGAAAATTTTCATTTTTTCTTGTAGGTCTGGCATGGTACTAATTTCGTTTCAGTAAAATAATTTTTCACTGTTTATACTGTGTTTATACTAAACTCAGGCAAGGAACCTTTTTCAGAAGTAGTGTGATAATATTGCCCCTACTCTTACACAAAGTTATGTGTTGTTACTTACTCAACATTGAAACTATGGATAAATAAACAAAAATGCACACGATTAAAAGAGATCTACTTTGGACAAGAGATCGTACAAAAACACGATAGTACGCTATGAACCTATACATGCGAAAGACGCTATTCATTCAGTCCCATTGATTGATACAGGCAACTTTGCGAAGGCTGAGAAGTTATTCGATCACAAACATTGAACAATTTCTTTATTCACATTAATTACATTAAATTTATCTCGTTATTTCAAAAATATTAACGGGGAGTCTTGATCCAACGTTCCACATCCATTAAAAACGTGAAGGACAAATTTCCATAAAAGCTAATATCTAATTATAGTGGGACTCGAACCCAATGACTAACTTCCCTTCAGTTCTGAGAGTACACGAGTTTCAATAAATGTTATCTGAACCAAAACTTGAAGTGAGCCGAGTTTTTTTGCTGAAACAATTTAATAAAACTTGGAACAAATTGGTAGTGATCGATCAATGTTCAGTGAACAAGGGCAAGGCTATAAGCGCATAGCTGCAATAGGCACTAATTGCCACAAAGATACACGAACGAAATCTGACTGTAACTACTGATATTCGATGACAGGTGTATATATCCATGATCAACAACTGTTTGTCAATGGATCACAAAATGACATTTTTTCATGAAAATTGTATTCATTTTCAATTTTAGGTGAGCTTATAAAGTTGTGCAGGAACTAAAAAAAAAGCCATTCAACAAGTGATTGGATATTATCAATGATGCATCATGCTATAATGTAAGAATCTGTATGGCTTATATATTGTGTTCAATATTAATATTGCCCCTTGGTTCAACGTGCAAATCAGTATAGACAGGTTTCACAAGTCAAACACAGAGACGAATATCTTTGTTGAGTAATTACTCCAGTTGATATATCTAACGTATCACGCGACAATTGAATTCACAAGTGAGAAATCTATTCCACTTGAAATGAGTTTGTCAAGTCATGTTTTACCATTGACCTCGCTGTTCCGCCATCAACTAGCTAAAGGCCTACATGTACGCAGCGGAATCCGACTACAACAGAGTAATATCTAATACGTGAAATATTTGATAAATCCAAAAGCATTTTTTGCTCGAGTGAGCCAGCCAGCTAGGGCACAGCTATAGGCACGCAAGGGTCTCGGCTAAATGAGACATAAGGTGCATGTGGGTGGGAAGGGGCAGAGAAGAAAGCAGAATACAATTTGTGTGACAGCTTGCGCTGATGTTCATGTCGAGAGATTCAGATGAAAATTTGTAAGAATGATAAAATTGTTACGATATAATCCTCGCAATAACCGTCTATTATATATTATTATATTATTTCTGACTGCAGGAATAAATATAGCGCTCTGATATATTTTACAGTGGCACAGGTTTCTTTATTTCGGACAGAACTCCACGTAATGATTTTATTTACTCGAGAAGTATCAATCAGGTCTTCTTCATACACGATCTGTTTTACATCTTCACCAATTGTCTTGGCAATTCAAACAACAAAGAAATCATCAGTCGTGCCGAAACGACTGTAGATAATCCAAAAGTTTTTCGTATTTCCCCCCAAAAATGTGATTTACAAAATGTTTGCTCATAACTGATTATCACTTTACGGCATAAGAGTGTATTGGAAAAGCCTTTGCAACAAGTCTCACAATGACATTTGATTGAGAATGATATTCTATTGTTAATATAAGTTGATTAATTGGAAAATGTACTCATTACACTCAAATGTATACACAAGTCGGAATGAAATAGTCATCAGAAGTGGCTTTTATTACAATTCGACACTTCCTGTATACTAGTGAATCGTGTTGTGTCGTGTTTAAGAGACCAATACAAGCGCGAGGCGAGGACTTACATTCTTTCATAGCGGCTGCTCAATTCCAATGTGACAGTCCAAGGTAATGTACTCAAGTCCATCAATGTAAAGATGTGATTTCATTTGACGTCTCATCAATGATAAGTAAATGGAAGACGACATAAAAAATGAGTAGGAATGGTGAATTTTAATAATAAAGGGAAGTATTTTCGATTGGTGGAAAGGCCATGCACATTAAAACCGTTGCATCAAGTCGGTGAGTGTATAGTTTCACGCACTTCTAATGTGTCTACGTACACGTCTCTTGAATCCATATACAAGTCGCGATATCTCACCATAAGATCAACCATTCCCAGCCATCTTCAGTTATAGAGCTGCAGTCTTACGAGAAACATGACCTTTAATACCTTTCATAATCCGGGATTGAATTCTACAAGGGAAACATGCAAGTATATATCAACAATGCTCTCACAGATCAATATTACCTAAAATTTGTTCAGTATTTCAAACAAAGAGCTAAGCTAACAATGTAGTCTGTTACTTGTACAACATTCACGCGACGTAAGTAGCAAGTTGTAATGAAAGCAATCAATGCATGGACTTAAGCCTGTTTGTATTCTCCCCCCCCCCCCTCCATACCCATGGTACCCAAACTGACCACATTAAGCTTACCACTTAGAAATGTACCTTATTCGACCCCTTCCTTCGATTTTAAGCTTAATCTCGGCTATATATTGAACTCGACTCGACTGAATCAAAGTTAGAAACAACAGATTATCGGTCCATAAGCTTCAATAGAAGCTACAACTCGAGTGGATCGGACAACTGGAATGTAACAAATTAATATAAAAACTAGACAATATAAAAATGACTTGATTGCTATTGTATTGTGAAAATGTCAGGCAATCTGGTCTGAAGAGTCAGAGAAGAATTTGGTTCATGATTGGAGATATACTTGATGATATGTCCAAGAAATATCTTGTGGCGCCAAAACATGTATGCCTCAATGGGAACTCAATAAAGCGTATCATCACATTTGTGGGGTTGGAAATACACATAATTGAGGGAAGGCCTTGGGATGAATAAGAAAAACATTTTACTACCAATTCTAGGGGAAAGATAGAAACTGACCGTGGATCGGTTCAGAGTGACAACAATTATACTGAAAATTTGAAAATTATAATTCATACGAACATACTCAATGGAAATTAAATTTCTTCCAGACATTTACAAACGAGATAAATATCCAAGTAATTAATCATTCCATTCCCATATATTTCTGTTGTATGCATAATTTCCGCAAATTTATTTATTCACAGTAAACCTCTTCTACACCGATAACAATGTTGACTGAATGTTCCCCATGCAGTAAACTTGTCGTCAAGTCAACACGGAGTGCAGTCGGGTTAAAAACAAGGTAAACTGCAGAGACGACTCATGCTAATGTTGTTGTGTCGAAGAGACGGCGAACTCGAGTGGAGAGAAACTACCTTGTTGTGTTAAGATCGTCGAATCGCGCGGGGCTTTCCCTGTCTTCTTTCTCCAAGAGTCAACTGACTGAGAGGATTGAGTAAAATATTGAATTATTCATTATGTACACGAGGAGAGGGAGGTGAAGAAAGCAGGAGGAGGAGGAGGAGGAGGAGGAGGAGGAGGAGGAGGAGGGGGAGGATGGGTACGAATCATTACTTGACGTCATGTTTTTGGTACACTGAACAGCTTTGTCGAGAGATTTTTACAACACAGCATCAGTAACATCGCCCGTATAATAAATATATATATATATATATATATATATATATATATATATATATATATATATATATACAACTTATACACAGACGAAGAGAGAGAGAGAGAGAGAGAGAGAGAGAGAGAGAGAGAGGTGATGGAGTATTTTGATGTGCTTACTTCCCTCCACATTGCCCCCCACCCCAGCCCCTTACAAGAGATTTAGCGGGCTGTAAACTAACAAGGGGTTGTTTATTGGTTGAAACTATTCAGACTATCATAGGGATATATTTTTATGACGAAAAATTGATTCAACAAAAATTCTCCTCCTGGCAGAAACCTGTTTATGGAATTTCATCTACAACGGTTTCGCTTTCACGGTTTCGGGTTCGGTTTCACGTTACTTCCAACAACGATTTCCAAGTTAACATTCTCTCAAATCACTCGTACATTATTTCGTGTTGGTTTCGACACTGTCCATTCACAATTGAATCCGAAAGTCAGTTATCATATGGAAATTGATTACCAATCCACATATCTTTATTGGTAATGTATTAGTTTCAATTACGGATCACGAAACAGAAAATGAATACTACAAAATGATCTCCTTCTGGGATATCGAGCTAAAATACGTCACAGTATCATCCGACGCTAATAATTACATGTTTATACAGGCAATGTTTTTTAGGGGATGAAATGCTAAACTGCTAAACGCACACGAGGGTGAAATAAAATGATAAATAACGCTAGGGAAAAAAAGAAACGCAAATGCTTGCTACGGCTAGATTGACGGGAAGTGTTTACTCATTTGTCTATCACCGTTGACAGTTTGACTGAGAATCGCTTCCTATACTACTTTTGTAGCACTTCTTCTGCCCGAGTAACCATCTCATCATCAGATGCTACATCAGCTTCAGAACATGCACAGATATAGATACATGTATCATGTATCATTAGTGGATCGAAATAACACGCGAAGCGAGCTGAGACAGACGCGGAAAGACAGACGAGCTTCTACTGTGACAAAAGGCAACGTATACAGAAACTCACTTTTTTATTCCTTTATCTATTTTTTTTCGGTTATATTTTGTCACATTATTATTCTCTTTTACAAGAGTTGTTTGATTTCATATACAGTTTTTATAATAAGACGACTTTTTTAAAAATGAAAGCGAATATCTCAACCACAAAAGAATTAAATGTATATATTTAATTTGAACAAAAAATATTTGATACAAAAAGTGTGAAGTTTGGATCATCACGTATATCCACATGCATAGCACAGCCGAGCACGTATATCCAGCTTGAATGAAATGCAGGATAATTGTTACTCTTCCTGGAAATTGGAAAATACAATTTCTTATTGGTGCATTTAGTCGAGCTTAGTTTCGATACACTCTCACCCTTCAAGCTCTATACCTACACATCAAGTCCAAATTCGACGTACAAAGAATTCAATACACTGGGACTCCTATGATATATTAATACTTATTAATAACAGTGTTCCAGTGCATTATTGCAATGAATTATCGTGGTTCGATGCCACATTGTCTGACGTTAATCTGCTGAAGATGGAAGCCAAGTTAATGCAACTGAAAGAACTATATGGGGGTTAGTATTCGGGGACTGTGAGAAGAAAAAGAAAAACCATCGGCGTTGACGTGAAATTGATAGGTGTTAGTGGCAAGTGTGGCAGAGGGACCAGGAAGTGGGGGGAGGCGGCAGGTAACAGTTCAGACCTCGACGACATCAAATTGCCACCATTATTCACAATTTCCTTGCTGTTTGTTGTACTGATTCTATCTCTACTCGACTCTCTCCAGCTGACGGCGAGAAGAGTGGAGAGAGAAGAGTGGAAGAAAAGAGTGGAGAGAGCCACCTAAAAGACGGTTTCAAAGGTTAAGCCCATACATTTGAGACGACGCTCGCCGCAAACAATCAGAACACGAGGACCTGATGCAGGAGAAATTATAGTCTATATACTCTACTACTCATATAATGAATTATGAGCTTTAAAAGACGAAATACATTGGTACATTATGATAAACTATAAGTGGATCATAAGTTACATGTACACTTAGCTTGGTTTGAATATCGACCGATTATGTCGAAGAAAAATATTTCAAATCATTGGTGGAGGTGCCGAGTTCACGACTAATATTTTTCAAAATGCTATTTTTTTCTGTCAACAGATTTTTGATGGCTCATCATCATTCAACAGAATGGACTGTACACTGAACACGGATCCACGAAACACAAATAAGCTCAACTGTGGGAGGAGTATAATCAAATATCGATCAGATAATCAACAGACATTTTCTTTAAATTATGTGAAAATACAATAAACTTATTAATGAATTAAAAAAGACGAAGTTATGAAGAGAATGAGATGAAATGAACAACATACGTGAATATGAATTGAAGGAAGAAATCAAACTGAAAACTAGATCGTATACTAAATGTGTTGTAGGCCCGTATACATAGATCGTTCAGGTACCGGTGCCGGTATATATCCAAACGAAATCTATTGCGTTGCAGGTTTGTCTGTAAAATGTATTTTTCAACGAATTTGAATTTATGTTTGAATATTAATCAAGAAATTAATTAAGAAACAATTCATTTCATATTAGAAGCCAGAAAAAAGGTGATTATTGTGGATGTGTGAACAGTGTAGGCGAGCAGGGAGTTCCTGGTCTTGGTCGCAGTGCCATGCACCACGCGTGGGCGTCCACATTGTAAGGAGCCGAGAGTCCAGACTGCGGCTAAATGAGAAGTTATGGTCAGGAATCACAGCTCCAAAGAGGATGATAAGTGGTGTGAAGAGGAGGAAGCACTGGAATAAGGCCTACTACTGTTATCAGTGCGTACACTTGAAAACCGCGACCAAATAAAGGAATACACGGGGGATGCCAGGGGTAGTTTTCTCGGGCATCTTTCGGCGACAATGTAGCCTAAACTGTTAGTTTCTACCTTTTACATCAATTCCGACGCAAACATTGATTAGATGATCAGGGACTGAGGTAAGTGAAAATTTGAGTGGACCATTGAGCATTTTAAGGAGGGACTCGGGTGAAATTTTCATTTTTAAATTTTTTTCTCTTTTATTTTCATCATTATTGGTTTGGATGTGTTTTCGAGTAATATGTTTCCAAATATTGGAAAATATCAATAATCATACCTGAAATAAATTTTTTAGTGCATCGAGCCGTCTGCTCATTTTCAATATAGCAATTTACAGCTTTTCATTTCATGTCAATCTTGATTGAGCATTTACTGCAATCTATGACTATCAATAACGTAAAGGGGTACGCAACATGGCATAAGTCCTATCCTTTTCACATGAGGCTGTTTTCACCATGATGGAATCAGCGCTTTCGTGTACATTTCTGAGATTCGCAATTTTAAATCAAATCGTATACGTATTAGGCTCTTATTTCAATGTATAGTACATAGTTGTATACTTGCATTGTGTCTGATTTTTCTCGTACATGATGAGTAATTATACAGTTATCAAATGGTAAATATAGCAGTAGGGCTCTTGACTAGGGGTCTAAATGCTTCTACAGACGTATTTTAAATTTAGATTGGCCAATTCAAATGAAATTTATTCCAATATTGCTTAATGCAGTTGGGAAGAGCTGGATTCACAGATTGCATTACATCTATTACTTTTATAGATCAACATACAATAATACCAGCAAATTATCATAGAATTTGTGAGGCGGCATCCCTTTGATATACGCATGGTGAGAGAGGAAAATGCCATGTTGCTTATCCCGTTACGTTATTGATAGTCATAGCTGCAATACACATTTTTTCACAAAACAAGAATTTGGTTTTTGTGCTATACGTCTATAAAAGTTGTTATATTGTCTTGATTTTTTCTGTGAGTGTTCATTGATAGTTTTTCCGGGGTTGCAAATATCGCTTTTTCGATATCTCATTCAACAATGGAGATACAAAATATATACTCAATACATTTCATATGAAATCAAAAACACATTGTAAATAAAATCATATCTTGAAATATGAGAGGAATATCGAAAAAACGATATGTCCAACCCTAAATCAATACTTCAGCAATACTTTCGAGAACAGAAAAATGTATGAGAAAAACGAAAATAAAAATGTGAAGCTGAAAAATTCGTAGGAACTAAAAAACAAATATTTATGACCTATGTTGATTTTTTTCAGTTTCAGCATGATAGGTATCTAAGTGCATAATTTGAAGTATATACAAACAATATTGACAAAGATAGGATTTTCCCCTGAGCCCCCCCTTAATAGTTTAGGGAAAAATATGATGTATATACTTTTCAACTTTGTAACAATACTTTATACACACTTATTTGTCGTCCAAAAAAAAACTCCGGTTGAAGTCGGGCGTGGTTTATGAGTCCCACTAAAAGTATGATACTCCGTGAATATCTTTCGCCAATTCTCTCCCCCGGTTAGTCTAGCTCTCGGTGGGGTCGTTAGGTGAACAATTAACACCGGCATTCTTAATTCATCGAGCTTTCAAGAAATAAAAATATACATCCTTCAATTTGTTTTTTGGGCCCAATTTTTCGAAATGGTTCAATTAAATATTTTCAAATTAGAACAGGTTTAATTTTGATCTATTAATTGTTATTGAATGATTGATTGTTCCAAGATGTATTCAGTTATCATGCTCATTATTTTCTATTGATATTTTATTATATATTCTGTGCCATCAGTGGCAACCAATTCGATGGCTGAGTCTTACTCAAAGGACAACATAACCTCGAAACTGGATTTAACGAATAAAGACGATATTTATTTCTCTCATTTCTGAGGAAACTAGAAATCATCATCTCGATTTTCGAAACTATAACTACTGCATCTGTCCTCGAGGACCCGACCTTTCTTCCGAGACATGACAAAGACATTACTCGATTCTGTATAGGCTTCTGTCAAGTGACAAATGACAAACAATTGTTACCATAGCAATACAGCGAACTGGTGGACTGCCAAATATTCTGATTGGTCAATTCCAACTGGTGGACATTGTTGTCCGTCTCTTTCAACAATGGATGACGTCACTTGACAGAAGCCTACAGAAACATGAACAGAATCTAGGTGATGCCTACGTCATGACTCATGGTCTTAGCATGAGAACGAAAAAAATTACAATTTCTGAAACTGAGATCATGATTTCTATTTTCCTCTAAAATTGTGGACATAAATATATCGCCATTATTCATTAAAATCTAGTTTCAGGGCAGTGATTCCATTGATAAAAAATATATTATTCAACGATTTCGGTAGTGAGTCATTTCTAATACACAGCCCAAGTAGATAATCAGGGTGGTCATTTGATAATCTCTCTGAAAATCGATTCATATATAATTTCTTCGAATACAGTCTTCGTTCTTCTAGTAAGTGCACTTTCAACTGCAGACCTTATCTTCAGCGCACTTATCAAACTATACATAAGACAATACACGACAGACAGAAAGCAAGCGCGGCCACATTTTCGCCATAACATTGACAAGCGACCATTTCCAGAGAGGCATTTATTTCTTCTTCATTTTGCACGTGTTTAATGGCGGTAGCAGTCACGCTGATGAGTCGAATTAAGCGCTGGTAGGCGACGATGCTAATAATGGGTACCGGATATGCGAGTAGGCTACAGTGATTGGAGGTTAGGAGGAAGAGTGTTATCAAAACGACCACGCGGTCCAGTCGTCACTGCTCGCTGGAGACAACTCATTACAAGCACCAACACTCACCACACAGAACATAGAATCAATTGACAAATTGTTATACACCTCGATTTTCATTATCCCACCATATTATCAGGGGTGAACATAATATACCGAGCATACACCGAGTGATTTTATATTCAATTTATATCGAGTATAACGAGGTACATTAATCAGGGCCGAATTAAGGCACAGATGCACGCGAGACCCGCGGGCCTAGGGTATCAAATATTTGAGGAATGCCTCATTTTCACCAGCTCACTTGAAATAAAAAAAAAATTAACTTAATATATATAAAGTAGGCCCCTTTATATTAATTTCTGGGCCTAGAAGCGCAAATGTCTTGACACGGCCCTGACTGTGATGATAGTCAATTGAGCCTCGGTGTATGATCGTATATATTTATATATATAATTATATATGATTATTTTTAAAATATATCTATTTATATCAAGGTGACGCACTGTGAGCTGATGACCAAGATTCATTGGCGTCAGTGAAAGATGAATGAAATGATGGGTAGATGAGGTGAAAAGTAATTTCATGATGTGTTTCTGGTGATGAGTTTCTGTGGCCTATTACTAAGAAACCGTCCCAGTTTTCATATTGATGACAGAGAAAAACCAAGAAAAAAACAGTCAGGATGGTCGACCATGGCGGGAATTAAACAACGGTCTCTTGAATGACGGTTCATAGTGCTAGCCACTCTACCGCTCGTCTCATGCACCCAGTGAAATGTTAATAATATTCAAAAACCCCGGACAACATGGATAAATATTTCTATTCCTTGAATCCAATGTGAATTTTCGAGAAAGTGTTGAGACTGACACTACTGGTCTTCATCTGAGGAGATGTGCAGCGATCAACTGGAATATAAATCATGTTGAAAAACGTTGGGCAATTGAATACGAGAAACAAACACTGGTACAAGTATGTCATATCAGTATATGAAACATGTAAGTATATGAGTGATATCAGTATATGAAACATGTTAGTATATGAGTGATATTGGTATATGAAACATGTAAGTATATGAATGATATTAGTATATGAAACATGTAAGTATATGAGTGATATCAGTATATGAAACATGTAAGTATGAGTGATATTAGTATATGAAACATGCAAGTATGAGTGATATTAGTATATGAAACATGCAAGTATGAGTGATATCAGTATATGAAACATGTAAGTATGAGTGATATTAGTATATGAAACATGCAAGTATGAGTGATATTAGTATATGAAACATGTAAGTATATGAATGATATCAGTATATGAAACATGCAAATATGAATGATATCAGTATATGAAACATGTAAGTATGAATGATATAAGTATATGAAACATGTAAGTATGAGTGATATCAGTATATGAAACATGTAAGTATGAGTGATATTAGTATATGAAACATGCGAGTATGAGTGATATTAGTAAATGAAACATGTGAGTATATGAGTGATATTAATATATGAAACATGTGAGTATGGGTGATATCAGTCTTTGAAACATGCAAGTATGAGTGATATTGGTGTATGAATAATGTAAGTATGATATATGTGAGTATGAGAAATGTAAGTATAAAACATGTAAGTATGGAACATTTAAGTATGATACATGTAAGTATGGAACATGTAAGTATGATACATGTAAGTATGAGACATGTAAGTCTTACATGTCTCATACCTGTAAGTACGAGGCATGTAATTATAAAATATGTACGTATGAGATATGTAAGTATGATACATGTCAGTATGGTATATTCAAGTATGAGACATTCAAGTATAGTATATGTGAGTATATATGATACATGTAAGTATGATGGGTCTACATGTGAGTATGATACATGTTAGTTTGAGACATGTAAGTATGATACATGTTAGTATGAGACATGTTAGTTTGAAACATGAAAGTATGACAGACGTAATTATGATGTACATCAATGTATGATACATGTAATTATGATACATGTAAGTATGAGACATGTGAGTTTGAGACATGTAAGTATGGTACATGTGATTATGATACATGTAAGTATGAGACATGTGAGTTTGAGACATGTAAGTATGAGACATGTGAGTTTGAGACATGTAAGTATGATACATGTGATTATGATACATGTAAGTATGAGACATGTGAGTTTGAGACATGTAAGTATGATACATGTAATTATAATACATGTAAGTATGAGACATGTGAGTTTGAGACATGTAAGTATGATACATGTGATTATGATACATGTAAGTATGAGACATGTGAGTTTGAGACATGTAAGTATGATACATGTAAGTATGAGACATGTGAGTTTGAGACATGTAAGTATGATACATGTAAGTATGAGACATGTGAGTTTGAGACATGTAAGTATGAGACATGTGAGTTTGAGACATGTAAGTATGATACATGTGATTATGATACATGTAAGTATGATACATGAAAGTATGATACATGTGATCATGCTACATGTAAGTTTGAGACATGTGAATTTGAGACATCTAAGTATGATACATGTGATTATGATACATGTAAGTATGATACATGTGATCATGATACATGTAAGTATGAGACATGTGAGTTTGAGTCATGTAAGTATGATACATGTAAGTATGATACATGTAAGTATGATAGATGTGATTATGATACATGTTAGTATGAGACATGTTAGTTTGAAACATAAAAGTATGACAGATGTAATTATGATATATGTGAGTATGATACATGCAATTATGATACATGTAAGTATGAGACATGTGAGTTTGAGACATGTAAGTATGATACATGTAAGTATGAGACATGTGAGACATGTACGTATGATACATGTAAGTATGAGACATGTGAGTTTGAGACATGTGAGTTTGAGACATGTAAGTATGATACATGTAAGTATGAGACATGTAAGTATGATACATGTAAGTATGATACATGTGAGTTTGAGACATGTGAGTATGATACATATGAGTATAAGACATGTAAGTATGATACATGTGAGTATGAGACATGTAAGTATGATACATGTGAGTATGAGACATGTAAGTATGAGACATGTGAGTCTGAGACATGTAAGTATGACACATGTAAGTATGATACATGTGAGTATAAGACATGTAAGTATGATACATATGAGTATGAGACATGTAAGTATGATACATATGAGTTTGAGACATGTAAGTATGATACATGTGAGTTTGAGACATGTAAGTATGGTCCATGTAAGTATGATACATGTGAGTTTGAGACATGTTAGTATGATACATGTGAGTATGAGACATGTAAGTATGAGACATGTGAGTTTGAGACATGTAAGTATGATACATGTAAGTATGATACATGTGAGTATGAGACATGTAAGTATGAGACATGTGAGTTTGAGACATGTAAGTATGATACATGTAAGTATGAGACATGTGAGTTTGAGACATGTAAGTATGATACATGTAAGTATGATACATGTGAGTATGAGACATGTAAGTATGAGACATGTGAGTTTGAGACATGTAAGTATGATACATGTGATTATGATACATGTAAGTATGAGACATGTGAGTTTGAGACATGTAAGTATGATACATGTGATTATGATACATGTAAGTATGAGACATGTGAGTTTGAGACATGTAAGTATGATACATGTAAGTATGAGACATGTGAGTTTGAGACATGTAAGTATGATACATGTGATTATGATACATGTAAGTATGATACATGTGAGTATGAGACATGTAAGTATGATACATGTGAGTATGAGACATGTAAGTATGATACATGTGATTATGATACATGTAAGTATGAGACATGTGAGTATGAGACATGTGAGTTTGAGACATGTGAGTTTGAGACATGTAAGTATGATACATGTGAGTTTGAGACATGTAATTATGATACATGTAAGTATGAGACATGTTAGTTTGAAACATGAAAGTATGACAGATGTAGTTATGATATATGTAAGTATGATACATGTGAGTATGAGACATGTAAGTATGATACATGTGATTATGATACATGTAAGTATGAGACATGTGAGTATGAGACATGTGAGTTTGAGACATGTAAGTATGATACATGTGATTATGATACATGTAAGTATGAGACATGTGAGTTTGAGACATGTAAGTATGATACATGTGAGTTTGAGACATGTAATTATGATACATGTAAGTATGAGACATGTTAGTTTGAAACATGAAAGTATGACAGATGTAGTTATGATATATGTAAGTATGATACATGTAAGTATGTACGATGTACAATGTAACTGATGCGTTACTTCTAATTATCTAGACTCTGAACAAATCTTCTTTGTATCGAGTAAATAGTGGCACGCTTTGTACATCCTTGTGGTAGAGAGATCTCTGGTAATCTGCTTGACCTACGCATTTGGCTCGCGTTTGCGACCATAACTCTGTACTCAAAGGATGCTTTACTTACTTATCACTTAGCATGGTGTACAGTCGTGCTTCAACTCGAATCACTGCTTCATGAGCTCACCAACGTCTGGATTATTCGGGGGTACGAATATACAATAATATTTTTTGTTTGTCTCATCACTTATAAATTGTTCTCATTTTATTAAATTGAGTTGGCAATTTTTCGTCTTCGAAATTCCAGATGATTTTTCCATCACCAACACTTATACGAGACACATTGTATAGTTGTTAGATATTATCGTTCGAATATAACTTTCGAGAAATTCCAATAACCTCCAAGAATATCCCGGAAGTGAAAAAAAATAAAAAGCTAAAAGCATTATTTTGAAAGCAAAATGTATTCATGCCTGAGAAATATTGGTCATATTTGGGTCAGTAAAACCATTCTGGGTCAAAAATATTATTCGTCAATGCATTATATTGACTGACATTGTTTTTATAGCTCGAAAACCATCAAACACATTTAAACACACATATATTTGGATTAAGTTACCTTATAAATCCTCAGTGAGTTTCGTTTTCAACTGCTATTTTGTTTCGCATAGGTAACTGCTCACTTTTAAAAGCTACGGTAAACTGCAAAAAAAATTTTTTTGATGATACATCTATCAGGCAGGTGTTACCCCTATTTGAATACCCGATACAAATAAAGTGCAATGTTTAATACTAGGCAAACGCGAAATATGCGTTGTGAGATGAGCGAGATATCTGAATAAGGTATAAAAGTCCTTGAAGTAGTTCTACCCTTGCTACTTTATCGACTCTGGTATTCTACACACCTTGATATCTGAATAAGCTATAAAAGTCGTTAAAGTAGTTCTACTTTTGCCACTTCATTGACTATGGTATTCTACACACCTTGATGTATATAAAAAATACTTCATTGTTGGTCAACTCTTGAATCTAGAAAGCAGTGAATCTCGACAACTTAATTCTGTCACAATTTTCATGATATATTTGATGAATATTATCAGTTATTTTTTTTTCTTCAAAACGGCTGATTGGAATTGCATACAAAATCGTGAAAATGTGTAAAATCTATGTATACACATTTAAAGAGAATTTCATCCCATTTGGAGAGATTTTATTTTTCACCATTTTCCGCCCAGCCAAATCTCATGGGGTTTTTAGAAACTTTGGGATGATTTTTCTCAAAATCAGTCCGACCGATTCATTTAAGTTGGATGAGTTTGCGTGTGAAAAAAAAAGTTTAATGTTGATCAGTTAACCCTTGCGACCTGTGGAGTGCTTACAAAAAAAAAAAAAAAAAAAACACCCGGACAAAGCCCTATAAGAGTGGGATGGAGACTTCGCTACGCTCATCAATAACCAAAATATATTCAACAGTATACGGGTAGAAAAAAGATTTCACTCAACAGTCAAATAATGCCAAACCAAACAATATGCAAGGGAAAAAGTATTCTATATTTTAATAAAACATTATATATTTGCTAACCAATTCAAGCGTTCGTGTAGCTATATAAGTTATTATGATACTGGCATAAAGTTACATGCATGCTCTTGTCTCTCTCTCTCTCTCTCTCTCTCTCTCTCTCTCTCTATATATATATATATATATATATATATATATATATATATATATATATATATATATATATATATATATATATATATATATATATATATATATATATATATATATATATATGTATATATATATATATATGTAGAATGTAGATGGATAGCTGTATGCTAATAAAGTTGATTGTTAGCATCTTCCAGTATGATTTTATACATTTGCCTTTAATTTGAAAACATGAAAGGAGTTTGAGATTGGAACGGAAACGATTGAAGTGATGCAGATGAGAGAAGGCAAACTCGAGCGACGAAAAGAAATTACATTCCTTTTTGTAGCGCTGGACCTCACTTATAATAAACGGAATTTCTATTTAATTCGATTAAATAAAACATTGCCAGATATTTGCCTTGAAATGAGCTAATCTAAGCTGGTACACTCACAAACGTAAGCTAAGTGAACCGTCTGATTTATACCTACGAACCATGATTGTTAGGCTTTATGCTGTAGAACAACTGACGACGTTATTGAGGCTTTGATATCGACATGGAGCTATTGTGGTAGGTATTCTGTGAGAATGATTGCCAGTTTGTCTAGTAGTAATGACTGGAGATGAGGCCATTAAACTAACAGCGACGAGCAAGAAGGCAAGGAATAATTGGTTGGTAATGATACCTCAAAGCGAGTGCTTCTATAGATTAGTATTACTTTCTACACTTACTGAATTAAGGTACAGCGAACGAGTAGAGCCGAGAGGTCTAGAGGTATAAAATTCAGAGTGGATTTGCCTGTGAAAGAGGAAGGGAAAAGGTTTGAATCGGAATTTATAAGCAGAATTAATTAGAATAAAAACCACACCCCCTCTCCGACCTCCCTTTACCCTCAATCCCTTTACGCGTTCCCTCCCTATCCTTTAGTCCGGCTGCTATTTTAATTTACAAAAGCCAAACTTAATTCTTGTTCTCGAAGACGAAGGGAAATCAAGAGAAATGGTGAAGAAAATTAAAAGCAATTTAAACAATATATAGGTATATCAGATCTCTAATCTCGAACAACCCCACCATTTCTATAGACCGAGAGTAGCTAATAGCTATCCACGCACCGTTCTGTACCGCCCAACGTTGAACCGAACCCAAACAGACAGAACTTCCAAGTTCAACTTTCACACGAGCATTTTACACATAACGTTACAATGACAGCAAAAAATATGAAAAAAAACGGAGCAATCAGTCCAGAAAGTTGGAATCGATGTATAATTGATCATTCAATTGTTATGCTATAATCTCACGTCCCTGCATCATGCAGCCACCATTACAAACCAAGACGTACCCAGTTGATTCCAGTGATCATTTATAGTTGATACTAGTAAGGTTATAGTTGATATTTTAATTAAGATATCAAACCGAGAGATCCCATAACGGAATTGAAATATTTACATATTTCCATGTTAAACCTGTCTACGTTATCTCCGTGTACAGTAAACTTTGGCAATCATTCAGACAATCTTAGAACACGGTCGGTGAACACCAACACACACGGCAAAAACCAACACGAACAACTTTTATCGAGAAGAAGAAATAGGAAAAGATTTCAAGTTAACAATCACTGTAATTAAGAATTAAATATTCGCTTTCTGGAAACTCGAAATAAGTATAAATCTTTATGAAAGTTGGAATGGGTGAGGGTATAAGGGAGTTGGGTGAGAATGGTGTGGGGGCGAGGAGGGGGGAACAGATCTCAACCGTGAAGCTGTAAAGGATTGGCGCAAAGGATTTCGGTTTTAAAAAACAAAGAAAACGAAGTGTATATATAGTAAAGTACTGCTGGTGCGGAATACGGTACCTTTCTTTTAATTAGAGTAAACTTTATAATATAGAGAGTTTTGTGATGTACAAAGTCTTTTGTGTGAGAGAGTGAGATATCTATCTCTTTTTTGAGCTTTGTCTTTTTCCTGTTTGGCCTATACTTTCTACTTCTTCTTCTTCTACTTCTGTCTGTGCGATACGCATACCCAGCAATACGCCCTTTTGTAAATAACCAACTTAAAGTCTAAGAAGTAAGAACCCCGGCTAAAAGAGCAGATGTGAATACTCCAACATCTCTGCAGAGCAAATATACAAAAAGGAGTTGAGAATTCTCTCAGACTCACTCCCACCCATACACCCTTGCCTGCCTGCTTCTACATGCCCATTTTATTCCTTTTACCAGCTTTAATCACATAACCTGTGCACTAGTAGGCCTACAGACATGAATACACAATCGAGTTGTTCATTTATCAAATACATTTGAGTAGATGTTCATGTCCACCTGACCGTGCTCGGTCAGACAAGATGATAGTATTGACACGATACGTCGTCTAATCAACATTAAACAAAGAGTAAACGGAATGAAAAGAAAAAAAGTGGATGTAGCGATGTTATTTCTCGACAAGATTATTAATGTTTCACCTTTTCGATATATTACGTAATATTATACTTCAGAAAACGTCGACAAATCGTTTAATCTCAAGCAATTTGTGTTTTAAATTCGCGCTTGTCTAAGAAATATGGTCGCGGTAGGACAACTAATGAGATTTTGGCAGCTTAAATCCAACACCTCCCCTACTACTCTATACTACTACACTTCTTCTTCTTGTATATATAAAGTTAATTTACACAGACGCTTGCCGCCGCTTCTTAGCCAAAAGAGCTTACAATCCGGGTGCATGTAATACCCATAAATATTAACGGAGCTTTAGAAATGCATTCTTCTAGCACTCATAATCAGCTTAACATGCGAAAAATGTTCATGTAGACAGCGGATTAACTATCTTTATACACAAGATCAAGACATTTAGATCGTAAATTCAGAGTTTAAATAACCGCAAAACTTCTCACATTACACTATTAACGTAATATATTGGTCTGGCTTAATTTTAAGAGAAGATTTTCTCCACTCTAACGCGATTCAAGCCAGGTTTTCTGGCCGCCTAGCTATAGCTCGGTGAGGTTTTCTTTCTCTACGCATGTGTATTACAAAGAACATCAGTCTGTAGAAAGTTATAGGCTCTTTTTATTTTTAATATCGAACAACTCTCATTATTTTCATTATTGAGTTATTGTCAACATTATTATTCTGCCCACGTATAAATAGAAATATTTCCAACTTTAGAAAAGTATAATAGCATTTGAATATTAGCCAATTAGGTCTTTGAAGCTTTTGTGAGAGGTACAGGCCTTCCATCTTCAATTAATTGTTGCAAAAGTTTCGAGTTGAAATAAGAAAAATTACATTGTAAAAATAATTAATTTGCTTCTCTTTTACAATAAAGTGGTGGCTGTGTAATACAAGTTGAATAAGTTCTATAACAAATACATTGAGCAAGCTTTTGGTGGAGTACAAGTTTCGGGTAAGTGTGATGGATACCACAACTATGTGGATGATCAAATCTTCACGACTGAAAACTGGAGAGTCTTGACCGATGAAGTTTCATGCCACAGCTATCCGTTACCGAATGCCTCTGCCATTTTCATTGCAACACAACTTCTCACAAGTTTAGCGCATGCACACTAATATAGGAACACATTTTCTAATCTGCAGCCCATAGTAATTCGAATGAATCGAGATGTTCATCAAATGTGAATTTCATAAATTTCAAATCCAATCAGAAGTCAATTTGAAACGAAACAATAATGAATTCATCTAATTTTTTTTAAATGCACTCTGTCCACATCGCATATTTGACTTATTATAATCCATAACGGTTCACCACAATGATGAATACGGTACGTGAAAAACGTTCATTCCTTCCATGGCGAATAATTATCTAGACCAACAATCAACAAATTCTACGACTTGAATTTCGAATGAAAATCGGAATTTTAAAATAATAATTAATTACTAGACCATTGCATTCCAGATAATTGTATTTGTAAGTAAATTGCAAAATGTCAAGCCGACATGGAACACCATGCTAAACATAACATGCGACACAAGGTGTAAGTTCTCATGACATTTATCATTCTCTTTTCCAATTACAATTTGTTTGTCATATACACGTATACAATTAAAATCGTGTGTTGTAAGTTTGTGAAGTCGGTGAGCTGGCGAGAGCTATGGGGAGTTGGGACTATCTTGCCAGTCGTGAGCGCCGACTGCGATGAATGGGAAGAAGTTTCCTGTGCTATGTGGAAGGCTTGTTGTAAGTCAACACGATTATATGAAATGGTATACGTGAGCATTTAATAGTTTTAGTTTATTTCGCTGCAAGAAAGGGCAACATTTCATCGCCACGCTATGGTCCATAGTTTATGTAGTACCGGCCCTGAATGTCTTTTCTATATAAACTTGTATTTCCATGGTATGAATGGTTAATGTAATCTAATGTACCATGCCCCCCTTCACCCCAGTCACTACCCCTAAAAGGAAACTTAAGTTTTAGGCTAAACTTGGTAAGAGCTAGGTCTAAGATAGATTAAAATTAAATGCCTCAGGAATTTGAGTGTAATTTAACATACTGGACCTCCCTTACGAGATACATAGCAATTTCTAGCCGCCTCTCCCAACCGGGCGACCACACAAATTCTTGAGACGTTTCAGTCGAAACTAACTCGAGTAAAACTAGAGAGTGCCGAGACGTATAAAGTGGATTTCTCGATGGTTTCGCATAGCAAAGTTAACCTTATGTTGTTTTAAAACTGACCAGTAACTCTCCTTTATAAACTGTGTTCAAGTTTTGACCAGTAGCAATTAATTGGAGGTAAAGTTGATACATTCAAGTATAACTACACGCTGGGCTTTTATTATCAGTAGAATGCCATGAGGCTGATTTCAATATATAAGCCTACACAGGGTGTTGACAAATGCAGACAAACACTTATAATGAATAATTGTCATTGATACAGATGAATGTGATTCAATTCTGATAATCATGTGTGAATAGATAATACCCACATTCAATACCGCATATACCATCGCAGCTTACGCATTGTATCAGATGAGCGAGATGTATGAAGAGTATTTAAAAACTATATACACACCTTGATTTGAGACCATCAATCCCATAGTCACTACAATAGAATAGGCCTTCAGCCCAACTTGTTGATCATCCCATTACCAAGTTCAAATTCTTCATTCATCATCAACGTAATACATTTATTTTCATTCACAAACAACAGAACCGATTTATTTGAACGCGGTGAAAATATGAATTGGAAAGATAATATGTTCCATGAAAATTTCAAAATTGACAAATACACTCAAGCTTACTCATAGGAATTTGAAAATATTCAACAATATTTTCCGGAACAATTAGTTCAACAACACTGCCAATCTACTCTGGTATGGCACCAATATCCAGAAAAATTGCAAGTCCATTGGTAACCGATTCTTCCCAAACAGAATCTTTGTTACATTAATCTAATTACATCAAAAAAAGGTTTGAGAGAACCGTATGCGCAAGCTAATCAAAATATGCTCAATGTGAACTGATCATTGATATATATATATATATATATATATATATATATATATATATATATATATATATATATATATATATATATATATATAATTATATATATATATATATATATATATATATATATATATATATATATATATATATATATGTATGTATATATATATATATATATATATATATATATATATATATATATATATATATATATATATATATATATATATATATATATATATTTATATATATAGGCCCATAAGCAGTACACTTGTGCACGCATTTCAACAAGATTACCTTTTTGCACCTCAAGAAGCGCTAGCCTCCTATCAGGAGGTCGTCTCGATTCACAATACCGAGATGCACACTCGTCTAGGTTTACATGTACGGTCGAGGTCACATAAAGTGGTGAATCAAGCTACATTAAAATGCATCCTGAAGAAATCACACTGATATTATACGCTCCTAAACTAGACGACAGTATGTGTACACTCACACAGTCTATGAAAAGATTAGCGTTTGAAAGTGCGTAGATTTCATTCAAATTATAAAACTTTAATTTCCGATTAAACGATCTGATGTGAGCCCAAGTGTATGTCCAACTCGTGCCATTCCCCCGGCTATAAAGAGACCTCCCCAAGTTCCTGTTGGTCCGTGGTTAATATCCAGCAAAGTTGTGTCTTGTGACTCCTGATCTTCATGCAAGAGATGCACAGCCGCTAAGTTTCCGAGCAAACGGAAATACACCATACATCGTAGCGACGTTGTCATCTCTGTATCTCCTTTTTGAGACCGCAAAACCCATCTACAGGACAACTTTGATATCCTGCGGCCTTCGCCTAGGACTGGTCTTTGCTCACACCAGACTCGATCCATGCTGATATTATATAGCACCAAGACAAGAGGTACACTGATGCTCACCACAACACGAGCAACATCATTACATCAGAAATATAAGTTTGTGTTTTTACTTGAAATCAAGACTGGCTCAAAATGAAGATGGACCATAAGTTCGTTGGATGGATGTGTTTCGACTCTAGAGACTGTATACTGATGCTTGTTCATAAGATGAAATCAATATAGAAAATTAGAGTAATCAATATTAAATTCACTGTGCTACGTTTTTGCAATCTATATGCTTGAAGACGATTGTTCAAAGGTGTTTTGCAATTCTTGGAGCGTATTTTAATTTGGGTAAAGACACATCTCGAATTGAGTGATGTTTTTCTCCATAATTGTTTATACATTCACGCGTAAAGCATATGCAGTCACGAACCAGAATATTTGCTTGGTATGCCAAGATTGAACCACACACATCTCGGGAAACATGTGACGCAATCACTCATTGGAATGATTACATTGTATGGATTGGAAGAAAGTACATTCAAAAAACTTGAAAACCGTTCCATCAGTACAGAAGATTGAGTCTCGAGTAAAGAAATGTGAATTGAGGACTATACCAACAGTGATTCGGAAAGTATTTCCAGTATTCAGAGCAAACTATTAGATATAATTGCTCCTATTACTGAAAGCTAAACATTTTACTCTGAAAGAAGAAGAAGACGATAGCTGACAATTAAATGAAACAGTCATTGAGCACAAATTGCTAGGAAAACCATCTTCACTATTTTTGTTGTGTAGAAATAAATCTTCGTTCCTTTAGCCTATATAAATCCCAATGTGATTCCCCTCCAATTAAATACTCTGAGGGCAATTAACAAAAACGAGCAAGACGCTTGTTTCCCCCCATTGGGATACCCTAGCAGCTCTCCTCTCTTTACATCTTTCTCTCACTCACTCTTCTCTTCAGAGACACGGAGGAGAAAGAGAGAGAGAGAGAAAGAGTGAGGAAGAGAGCGAGAGATATATATACAGAGACAATTAGAAGATGTCTCTTAATATGTTACATTGTTTGTTTGCTCCGATGAGTTTCAGTAGTGGTATTGAGCTGAGAGTCTATTAAGAAAAGACTTCTGTATTTATAAGACTTTTAATTTAGAACAAATTTATTACTTTGCGTCTGTTACAAAAATCGTCTCCAATTAAAGAAGTAAGCGAGCGAGTTGTCTCATCACTGTACAACCGTCAGAGTGGAGATCTTCAATCGACCAATATAAACGGTTCTTCCGGCAAAGGCGACCGAAAAAATACGAAAGTTAAAAAGAAATGCTACACATTTGTCTATTTGATTGACGATTACGTAACAATTAAGTATCTTCGTGGCAAAACGGCCCCTCCCCCTCCCACCAAATAGCTCTAGAGAAAATCATTTGGTATCATTGGCGACAAAACGGCTATTGCTGGCCTCCCTTTCTTGCCTTAGCCCTTAAGAACCTCTCAACAAAAATAACTGACTTCATTAATCTGTTTTTACCACCCGAGAAAATTTCCAATCTCCAAGTTTTAATCTGATCTTAAGAATTCTCATTTGTTAACCCTCGTCCCCTCTCCCACTCCACCCAGAACTCACTTCTTAACATCCAACCCCTTAAAATATTACGTAAACTACCATCCATACAGACGCCAAAAGCAATTGGTCCATGGGAGTTTTTCTGAGGCGCCGTATCATGTTGCCAACTTTTTCCTCTCTCTCCATCGTTCGTTTTCATACAGCCTTCCTTCGTTAGGTTAGAACCCCATTGTTAGGTGTATCTTATTATACGGTTGCATATAACAGCGGCAAACAACATACTATATAGATACAAATATATTAGTATTTTTGTACTTGAGATATAATCCATGGATGCATGGCATGAATGTCCCCCCCCACACTCTTATGGATGTAGCAAATTGTTGCCAACTAGATCAAAACTTGATAATAGCATATGTGTCTAGTTGGATTTCACCCAAAACGGGCAAAATTGTTCCCTTATGCTTGTGTACTTTATCAGGCTAATGTCTAATATAAGAGCGTAGAAGAGCGTATATATACACTCGTGCAATACGCTTTCTGAATATGTGCTGTCTACGAAAGCGTATCATTTTCATCTCGACTTTGCCATCGTTTGAACCTTTTGGCAAACAAACTACATCATAAATAGGTATAATTTCCCGAATTGTGATACTTGAAAATGGCGTCTGTATCTATAAAATTACCCTATAAGACTCATTGCAAGAAAATAACAAACAAACTGAACACACGATCAGAGAGCAAACACGTCGAGTAGCGTGCAATGTTCTAGAAAGTATGGGGTAATAATAGAACAGTTTGATCATTTTTAGTGTATACAGTGCTGAAGTGTTGACGAAAATGAGGAAAAAGCAAATTGTATGAATCTGATTTGGAATAATAGTGTTTCTGCTGTCAGCTGACTGAAAAACGCCAGTCTGCTAACGCCTTTTGGAGCCAGCACCTTGGACAATACACGCACATGTCCCAATGGACTCAAAAGAGGTGATTATTAGCTGCCATGATATGGATAACGTTAGGCAATTACCGACCACCGTCTTGGACACAATGCAAGATAGCCCTGGATCCATGTACCCCTTTCGGTTGTCGTAAATAGCGTGTTGGAGGTGGGGGGAAGGGGGGGGGGGTCGCTACCACCCACACATTAGTAACCGGAAACCGAGCGCCGGTCGTAAGGGATGCATGCCTGCGTGCTATCTGACTTCTTATGAGTTTACAAACGCGCCTCCTGACCCATGTATACCAAACTGGTGACAAGTTGTTTGGGACAATCTTAAAACAGGAAGGAAGAAGAGTTGGGGTGCGATTAGAAGGTATGAGATGAGCAGCAGAGGGGAAGAGGGGGACGAAAGGAAATGGACGGATAACAGATAAATAACGCAGAAAAGATGGATGAGTTCAGTGAAGAAAACAGAGATAAGACGTAACGACGGTACGAAATCATTGCGAACGATCAAGTGTGGAATAGCAAGATGATTGTTCCAGTCTACAAAACTGTGAGCTTAGAACGGTAGAATATTCAGAACGTTTATTACCGAGTCGATTAATCAAAAGTATATCGTAATTTATTTGATCAAGTTCTGTATAATGTGACTGTAGTTTTAAAGTTAGCAGTTTTGTTATTAATTGTCGGCGAAGTTGGATTAATTGCTGAGTTAGATTCTCTTAATTATTGTCAGCAGAACACAAGAAATGTTGAGAAGGGAATGAATCAACGGAGATTTTCTATCAAAAATGTCAGCTTATTTCGAATGCTTCAAACACGCTGGGAATTTTACTAACTCGCTATTTGCGAGACTTTCCCTCGTTTCGAATAAACGACAATCAGCAGCGTACCGCATTTAGTTCTAGTTTTTGAATTTTTCTCAAATTTTCAATTCACAATATAATATTATTCACAGTGAAGGTTTGCTCCTTTCATTTTTTAACACTATACATTTGAATTGTTAGAAATGTCATTTACAGCTTTAATATTGTGGATGTGTAAAGCTAATGTTCGCAATATGTCTAATGATCTGACGAGTAATAGGAGAGGGGGGGGGGAGGAGGAATCGCTACGAGAATGATGGATGTCGATTTGAATCACGTGAGTGAGAGTGATATTTGTTTGAGTCAAGCTTTTGGACCTATTCTGTTGAACATGGCACCTCCACTATTATTGTGCGGTTGATCATCATTTAGCAATCATTATACTTATAGTTACACAGTTCTGTGCTTGTGTCCGAAACGCCGGCCCGCGCACTAGCACCAGCTCGGCGGGCTAACCTCAATCTAACCTCAAGCTGACCTTGATCTCAATGGCGCACACTCTGCAACGATAACTTGCATTCTTTTCTTATTCAAATTCAATCATGTTTTACATGAGGGGTTCCTCTGGTCACCTTTGAAAACCTTCTCACTGAGATGAGTGGCCGTGTGGTTAATGCACTGAACCGTCTTTCAGGAGACCGGGGTTCGATTCCCACCATGGTCAACCATTCTGACCGTAGTTTTCCTGTGTCGTTCAGTTCAATACTGGAATTGTTCATTAACAACCGGCCACGACCGACTCCTTCCACCAATCCGAAATCATCCATCATCAAATCAAATCAATAAAATAAAATAAAATCATCATCCCACCATCTCATATATCATTCACCGACGCCAATAGATCGTAGTCATCAGTATACAGTGCGTCGTTGAGCCCAATGAATAAAAAAATAGCCTTACCGTTCTGAATGTTGGTCCCGACTGCCTCTGGAAAGATGACCGCCGTATCACTCCTCTGCAAGTACTCCTGTATTTTATCCTCTTCCTCATCTCTCCTGCAGGAACCCTTCTCTTCCCGACCCAGCCTGTCCACGTCCTTCATCACATGCATCCTCAGCAAGCCGACGATCCCATTACTCGGGTAATTATCCTGGTCCATGTTATCAGTCACGTCTCCCTCTTCCTTCAGGTGCAGTGGGTGCAGTGGCGTGGTTAGTCCCGTACAGTGGTTGTGGTTGCTGTCGTGATCAAGAGGAGGGAGGTCTTCATGGTCACCGACACTAGCCGCCACTGATGTCAATACTATGTCCTCACCACTGGTGTTCTCCAAGTCCACTGAAAATAGAAGAGAACTTCACCTTTAATGACTATTTTATAGCGGCGAATTACTCTGGGGTTCTAGTGAAGTGGAAAAACACAATTCCTGTGATGATTCTCAATATATATACCATTATTCATATCAAATAGGAATAACATCGATCTAGAGAAATGGAAATCGAATTATCGATAGGTGAATAATGATCGATATTTCTCATTTATTTTGTACGTTCCCGAAAACTATGGGATATAATTGGAGAAGGGAAGGGGAAGGTTAATTATTGATTCTTCGCACAATCGCTTTCTCTGTGTGAGTGTTGGTGATCAGCAAATGACACAAAAATGATCTTCAGTACTGCTCATCGATTAGAAAGTTTAATTTCATATAATTCATATCGACCCAATGAAAGTATTGTTTGTGTGGCCGTAGAAATCAAGATCCTTGAAAATCAAGAGATAACAGTTTGTATAGTGGTACCACTACCAAGTTATATGCTATCAATGGGACTGGCAAAGCAACCACGCTCAAAGATTATATTTCGGCTCTGAGAAATCAATTATGAGAAATGTTCTAATAAAACTCGAACCCAAAAAATAAAAGAGATCAATCTTTTGATTTCAGGATTGGTTAAAGAGTTAATCAATCTTGTATCGATCCCTAATCGATCGACTTTAACCCTGATATCAGATAAATAGATGGTGTCATTTTTTTTACGTCTACCTCTAGCTCAAGTTATCGTTCTCATGAAAAACAAGTATGAAGGTGAATTATGGAATAACGCGAAGGTTCAACTTTCAACACAGAAAGCGGAAGTAATTCCGAATGAGTTGATTCTTAGAAATGAATACAGCCATCAATTAACTCGGTCGAATATGTTCTATGATTTAGAATCTGAAACATGACAAAATTACTTTCGAAATTCGTAACTTGAACAAAGCACTAGTTTATTTCTTTATATTCTTTACAATCTGCTCGTTCGTACCCCCAAAAGACCAAATCATTTGTGGCATTGTTGCAGAAACATATCACTGTCATCACAGTATAATTCATTCACCATTGTAAATCTTCAAAACCTCCAATTCTCACTGAACGAGAACACATTTTGTACAACTTCGACTTTTATACGTGTTATTCAGATCAAAAACTTTGTTTTCAATGTCATGAAAACTTGCAACTGAACGAAAAAGAAAGTTGCACGAGCATTTTCAAAAATTGATTCCACTCTGGAATAGTTTGATTCATTTGAATATTTCGGTACATTTGCATTGTTAATTCAACGTGGCAAGGTATATAACGGGGCAAACACACAACCATTGTCTTGTTGACCGAAATAATATTGTCGTGGTAGATGCAATGTCTCAGCCGGTGTATGATAATCGGGTTGGTGATGAGTGGTTACAAACAATGCCAGAGTCGGATAAGTTTCAACTGTACTGTGTACTGGATTTAGAGATATGATAACGTTATTACATCGTATACGGGATGGAGTAACGTTTGGTTAGGTAAATCTTGGCATGCATGTTTTGGGCGAGGGGCAGCCAGGGGAATGGGCAGAGAAGGGCAGACAGAGAGTGTGGAAGCCGGGAGAGTTATGCAGTGCCACGTAACTTGTCCGAGTGCCTTGGATCAGTCAAGTAAACCAAGCACCAGCATTTCATTGTTCGCTCACAAACACTATCTCAAATCACTCGACATATCACTTTAGGGTACAAGTGCTGGCCATGTTTTGCATGATTTAACGGATTATTAGTGTGCTCATATCGACGGCACAAAAATCACAGATATTGCCACTGACCTGTTTCTTTATCAGTCACGATTAACAGTCAAGTTACTAATTGATTAGTGCATATAGTAAACTTACGTTTGTATACTTTGAGGTAGAGATTCAGAATATTGAAATCTACTCATTTATTTGAACTTCCTTGCATGTACTGAACTGCGTGTTTATAGGCCTATATTACATTTCATAGCTGAATTCGAATTGCGTTGTTGTTCAACATCGTAAACCTATAAGTACACTTGCGGTCATATAAAATGGTTTGATCCAAAACGACTAATTGAATTTGAATAAAATATACACACACTTATCAACTAATGCATGGAGTGCATGTTGTTATACACATGTTGTTTTTTTTTGTTTTAGTGCGCAATATCAGTATAATTTCAGGACGTATTCTAATGTATTGATCGACCATTTTGAGTGACCGCAACCGTACTTAGCAGTCTACAGAAATCTCAGATCATATTTAGGAATATAACTAATCAAATGCTACAAAATATGCTATATTGGAAGATTTCGATATGTCGTTGATCAGGTAATTTCGTCAGTGCTGATATGACAAATGGAGAGTTTATGAGAAGAACAATATAAGTCGAGAACTCAATTGAAAACATGTCAATGTTTCTTTTCTCTACACTTGGCGTGAGTACAGTACCGGTACCATCTAAATCACAATAGAGTTTGGCTAAGACGAAAAGAAGTCTTTTTCTATTTCCGTAATAGCAAACAAACCACATTGTGAGTACGCAATCTGATGGCTGGAGAGCTCCGTCGCCTCGCGAGCACCAAACAAATCCTGGGCCTTAAAGGACATCACAACCCTAGAACTAGATTTCAACGAATGATGACCTCATTTATTTCTGTTATTTTTGATGAAACTAGAAATTATCTTCTAAATTTCGAAAATTAGTATATTTATCCATTTCTCCTTGAGAACTTGATCCTTTTTCCGAGTCGTCATGTAGACATTACTCGATTCTGTCTATGTTTCAATACAGAATCGGTAATGCTTACGTCATGACTCATGCTCTTCGGGGGACAAAAAAAATGCAATAATGACTGGAATTGAAATTGTGATTTCTAGTTTTCTCCAAAATTGGGGATAAAATATTGTCATCATTCATCAAAATCTAGATTCAGGGTTGTAATGTTCTCTAAGCAAGCTCCATGCGTGAATAAATGAAGGCAGACAATGTATATAGCATTATCGCGTACGAAAACGCGCTCAGTTCACGCAGTCTGAACTGAATGACGTCAAGTCATCTATACTGTATTAAATAATAAATACTGAACGGTGAAGTAGGAACAAGTCGACGACAGCGCCACGACAGAAAGGTAATCGATGTGCAATGGCGTACTTAACGTCCTCATTCAGTCCTGCGAGTTGATGTGGACTAATGCAACGTATCTACACTTGCGGTTAGATGAAGTGGTCAAACAAGCCACATTAAAATGCATCTTCAAGTACATTTACTGACATTATAAGTACGAGAGCAACAAGAAGTGTTTCTTCAAGAAACTTTCTTCTTTCAACAAGAAGTCTCTGAAAAAAATATTGGTATACTATGGAAATATTTCATTTAAATTTGAAAATTTAGTTTCCAAAAAACATTTTCCATGACCTTCTGGTTTGTCTTGTGTGTGAGGACTTGACCGAAGTAGTGTACTGTCAAGTACTGGTCACTCCAGGGACCCCTGTTCGATTCTGGTTGCGTTACTTTATATATGAATAACTAGACAAATGAGTATTTTCATAACGCCGACTAAGAAAGATAACGAATTCGTGGGTTATTTAATATCCTCGCACAGTTAAGCCGACCGCCTCCCCTCGCCACCCTCCCCCCCCCCCCTCCCCCACACACACAGAAACAATCCCAAGCCTCCGGGATACACTTGATCTTAGCTAATAATCTACAAACATAAAGAATTTGAACGCAATGTGTATGTTATACCGTGTGTATAGGCCTACCGTCAATCATACTATACATTTTTGGGACATGAGAATATATATGCTCAATAAATGTTTCAATTACCACAAGATAAAATGTTGAATCTAATATTCAATGTGGAAAAAGCACCATATTATACTGGACTTTCATTTTGCTACATTGTTATAGAAAATCGACTCATTTTATTGATATAGCGTTGGACGATTTTATTGCTCGACTGGCTATGTGTTTGGAAATAACTTCTGTGACAGTTTTAGAGACAGTAGATTGAGTTAACGCTCAGTGGTAAAGGATTAAAGTATACATTCTGCTGGTTCACTCTTAAAAGTAATGAGGTGGTATTATATTTTTGCAAGACTTACTTGGATTGAGTACCCATATAAGAGTTACTATCTATGAAGAGATAATACAGAAAGTACATTTGTGATAAAAAACTATATTATTAATTGTAGTTAGAAACTAATCAAATATCACAAGTTTATATATTCGGAAGTTACATATTACAATTCCCGTCGACTGTCAAATAGTCATAAAAACAGCCAAGGAACTGGGCCATATGATCAGCACGATTTGTTATACGTATATACTGTTGCAACAAGAAAACAAATGCGCAAAATGAAAAAGGAACAACTAATATATCAATAAGACATTTTGACGACAAATCAAGGTGAAATCGGATGCTATAGCATTTCAACTTGGCTTATTTCAAAGTTTATTCCATCTAATGAATTCTCTGCAAATATTTTGTGGAATATTTTGTCTTCTCTTCATGTTTGATAAAAGTCACGGAAACGCTGTTCTGAGAAAGACCATCGAAGATGACATTATGCAAGAGAGATCGAAAAGTTCACCATTAATTGAACTAAAGGGCACACACAGAAGAGATGGAGCGTTACGTATAGAACCATAGATCTTGCCTCGAGAAAACCGAAAACCTACAAAATGGGCGTTTTAACAAAGATCAGACTTAAATATATACACGTATATATTTCACAAACTAAAGCACAATTTTAATAGCGCTACATTTCTTTTTTACAAAGATTTTACCCCGCAATATATATAAAACAGGGATGCTTCAAACAAAACGGAAGTAGTAAAAAAAGTAGAGGGTGGATTTTTTTATATTTTCTCTTCTTCTTTCGAGAGCGTAAAGAATTGATTAAAGTTTAGTTTTCGTTGTAAAATTACGAGTTGATTGGTGCTCATGGGCGGAGGTATTGTAGATAAAAATAAATTCAAACACTCTTGCGATTGAAATGTAAGATATCATCTAGGCTGGCTCCTTGTGAAGGGGCACCCCCTCCCCCCACCCACTAGCACTCGGCAGTAAATACTTTTAACGTTGTCTCTCCCAGCGATATAGGGGCAGTCCACACCAGCCTTATAGCCGCCATAGAGCTACATCTTTTAATCTTACGCCTACAAACAATTTGCTCTCAGTTTCGACATGCGTCTTCATTCATTCATGGTTAAACTGTGATTTCGATAACACGAGTTTCGATCCGATCAAGAAAATAAAACAACTTCAATAATAATATAGAGTGTATAGTTTATGAACGTGTACATTTTGAAATTGTTATTTCCACCTATAGTAATACTTGTACAATTTCAAGATGATGCAATTATTAATTATCAATCAATTATTAATAAGATTATTCAGAACGATGTTGTGCGTGAACATCAATGAAGGTATCTATACATTCATTCGAAAGTTCAAATACTAGCCGCTCTCCATAGCTCAGTCTACTAAAGGATAGCTTTAGAAACTGTATAATCATCACCGTTGGTCATGGATGCGAGACCCTCAAAGACATGCGTTTCTGTAAACGTCCTTTCACTTATCACTTTGAAGCTTCATTATAACCTGCACATTCGTACCCCAATATAACAGCTAGCTGTTGGCGGAGACGTTGAGCAAAGAATGACCAATCAATTCAAATATTATAACTATCAATTACTACTATTATGAATGTTAACAAAGCCAGTCACGTATATATAAACGTTTGACTAACCCAGCTCTGGAAAAATCACGTAACAAATGATAGTGAAACGCTCCAGTGAGAATTATATTAAAAAAACGAAAACATTCAAAGTGGAAAAGTTTTCGGCTCAATCAATCGGAAAAGAAGTTTTCAATTCACGTGACTAAGTTATACTTTCAAATGTTCCAAATTCCAATAGATGATACAATAATACACTTTCCGATCCGTGTTCTGTCATTTGACCGCTAATATATACCAGTACTTGATTTATCCCTTGCATTATCATATTGGACACATTTCTGTCCCGAGAAGTGCGATAATTGTGGCCTGACCCAACACCCGCTGTGCCGACAAACTCAAGAGTTGGCTATCGGCGACACAAAATATAGTACAGATATACAATCGAATCGCATTTAAACGGCTTGAAAAGCGCATGGCCGTCACCTGCATCGGTGCGGACAGTACCGGATGGTACCGGTCAGTACCGGACGGCCGGCACCGGTCGGCGACGGGTTGCAGTTCGCTGCTGCAGCTTGTGTAGACTGCATGAATGCTCGAGTACCCTCATGACAAGTCTGCCACACAAAACACAGGGCATTACACTAATGTGAAGTATCTGGCAGTGACGTCACATGCGACCCCAGAACATGCGAGCCATGCACCTAGTTCACCGTTCACAGACTTGTTACGCGACTTGTTATTATTGATGATGAATGCTATTTTACATAACATAACACAGAGGACAACATGGCAAATAACATTATATATTTTGTCATAACGATTCAACTGTTAAGGACGAAAACTAACATTACATTCGTTGAAATGAAATATAATTCAACTCAAATAGTATGTATTCTACTAGTATATAAACGAGTTGGCATGACATATTTTCTCCGATATATACATTTTGGAGGAAGTGCCAAGTTTTAGAAATATTTTCAAATTACCGATCAGTATGTATACGGTTGCGGTCACATAAAGTGGTCAGTCATGCTACATTGAGATACATCCATGGAGAAAATATACTGATATTGAAAAACACTGTAACAATGTGCATAGGCACTCCACGCATAGTCCAGGAAAAAATTAGCCGTTAATGTGTGTAGATTTTATTCAAATTGAAATGTTGATTATGAATTGAACCATTGTATATGACAACATGTTTACAGTGCGCTTAAGAAGGCCGAACAAAACCTTGCCAACAGTAATTTTGACGAACAAAAATTGCAGTCAATTGTTCTGTCCCTTCATTCCACAAAAAGAACTTATTCCAATCAGAAAACAAGCTACACACAGAGTTCAAAAATATTGTAAGCTTTATTATTCTCGTTTCTTTGCAACATACAGCACTCAAAAGTGTATAAATGAACGGTGAAGCTTCACCATTGTGAGTTAACTCGACTGGTGTATATGCTCTGAGTGAGTGATAAATGTTGTGTTTACATACGAGTTATTGTCTACATAGTGTCTGCAGTATTGGAAGATGGCAGCTCTTCATTCGTGGATAGAGAACTTCACCGGTAGACGAAAGACCAAGCATCTCCGCCACAGAAAAACAGGGTGGCCAAGGCCATGGATGAGGATTGTAATGAATACAGCAATACAGTGTTTCTCTACGCATCACAACAATATTTTTCAACTTCTCAATTTCAATTATTCTCTGGGAATAGATAATTTAATTCGTAAATATACTCGATATTTAGATTTTTGTATGGGCCCATGTTTTATGATGTTTCAGTGTATATATTTAGACTTGATATCTCAATTTTTATTTCACTTCTGACTTTTATTAACCAATTTATATTTCATTAAAGTTTTTGTTCTATTTTCAAAGTTTGACAACAATATTCCACAACTTTTTATATATATAATTATTCTCAAGGCTTATATAATTTATTTTTGAATATAATTATTCTCAAGACTTATATAATTCATTCGTGAATATACTTATGAACATTCAGATTCTATAATATGTTTTATGACATCTCAATTAATTGATATATTTTGACTTGAAATCTCAAGCTCTGATATGACTATATAGTCACGACTCATGATTTCTAGTTATTCTTTCAAGAGGAGTCGAGATCAACATAACGTGTCACCTGAAATGAGAAAGGAGTGTTTGTTTACATTTGTCTTCATAGCAAACAATGAATGTACTATCGATGTTTTGTATTGATATCAGTGCGTCAACTTATGATAATTATGATGATATTATTATTTATTGACATGCTAACTGGAGATGAATTATGAATTTTGTCGTTGGAAACGCACATATGCCGAGATTGTCTGGGAACACACAGGTAGTGGATAGCGTTGGGCGCCATTCAGCTGCACCATTCGTTTCCCGCCAAACATTCAATGGAAGGGGTCGTACTTTGTTGAACAACGGTCGTCAGATTGTTGACTTGAAACAAATAGCGTCCAGCTTTGGGAATAAGAGCGATGAGGTAGTTAGCAGTAGTTTACGTGGAGAGGGACGGATGGGGTGGGAGAGAGGAAGGGTTTGAAAGAGGGCTGGATGATGACAGAAGATTGAACAAACTCGACTAAACGAAAAACATATATGTTTAATTGTTGAGGTTTACCAATTATTTCAAAGAGTTGACATTCTCATCATTACTGTTACAGATATAAAAATTGAAAGGGGTGAAGATATTTTTCAAACACGATGGTTACTATTTAATAAACACCGGAAATCGAAAACGGAAGACGAAATATTTACGGTACTAGTAGTACTTGAATGAAGAGAATGAGTTTTCTAAACAATTTATATTGGGTTAAACGACGCACTGAACTGATGGCTACGATATATTGGCGTCGGTGAATGATATATGAGATGGTGGGATGATGAGATTGAAGGTTATTTTATTAGATGTTTTTGAATAGTGGGAAAGAGTCGGTCGTGGCCTGTTGCTACGGAACAATCCTAGTATTGACCTGGACGACGGAGGAAAACCAAGGAAAACCCCCGGTCAGGATGGTCGGTCTCCTGAATGGCGGTTCATGCATTGTGCTAGACACTCGACCACTCTTCTCACCATAGAATGAGTTGGTTATGTGAAACTGTGACACGAGTTTGAAAGCTGTGATATCCGGTTCAGAGATGAAGGTAATGGTGATGATAACAATAAATCGCACATCGCCTTCTCTCAAGTCAAAAGTCTAGCGAGCTAGCGTCAAGGTAGAGATAGACGACGCGATAGAAAGAGAAAGCCTTGGGCAACTTGTCAGCGGTAATTAATTGATCGTATTGTCTGTAAAAGTAATTACCTGAAGTCCCCTCCTCCCCGCTGCCGCGTAGGATGATGACATGTCGGCCACACGTCAAGCTAAAGTGCGATACAGCACTCGGCTAGTTCAAGTTGAGACAATGAGTGTCGCAAGACAATATACAGGCAGCGCATAGTGCGCCAACCAAGCCGTGTACATACAGCTCGCAGAAAGTGGACACTTAGAGGGAGAACGTGGTAGTCGAAGTGGGAGGGTGGAAGCGGGTGAGAAATTACCACTTATACCATCCCCCAAGAAGTAATGTTTTGTTAACCATAAGAAATTTACCATCTTCTATAAACATGATACAATTGTTTTCACAGAATACTAAATACCGGTAATTAGTTCAACTCTCACACATTATATCTCGTTTTTTTATTCACAAGTATATAGGCCTATTAGTAAACTCACTCGTGAAATACTGTCGAGTTACTCGTGCAATGTGTACTATTCACAATTATAGTCCAGATTGGTGTAATTTATCATTCTATTATCATTATTATTTATTCTATTTTATATTCAGTACCAAAAAGTGGTGAATGAACAGAATGACTATACAGCCTCGTAAAGCTCATGAATATGACTGAAAAAAGTATGTTCCCGAACTTACTAATGCGGGCTATGTACCTTCCCCCTTCCATCCCCTTGACTGTACTGTACATACATTTCCTTTGTAACCTTAGTTGCCATTTCCCCATAAGTGCCAAGAAATATTGAAAGATTGACGAAAACTCTGCTTAGAATACGAGTACGACACATCACTGAAAGGAAAAACAGTTGAAGAACATCATAACCCTGAAACGATAGAGTTTAATGGATAATGGAGATATTCATTCCCCTAATTTCAGAGAAAACTTGGATCATCATCTCAATTTCAGAAACATATCAATTTATTGGTCCTACAGGAGCCAGATCTTTTTCTGAGTTCGTGACGTATGGACATTACTCGATTCTGTTCATGTTTCTATACAGAATCAGTAATGCATGAGTCATGACTCTTGGTCTCTGGAGGACACAAAAATAAATTATGATTTCTTAAATTGAGTCGACGATTTCTAGTTTACCCTGACACTATATGGATAAGAAACGTTTCTATTTATTGAAATCTAGTTCCAAAATTAGGATATATTTCAAAATTTTCCTTTCAAAAAGGAGATACTTCACATTTTTTCATCTTTTTATTTATTCTATTTTTTTCCGATAGACACAGAGTGAAGTGATGAGAATACTGAAAATGTGTATAATTTTTAAGTAAAGTCAATATTATCACTTGGACTCTGACAAAGCAGGTATATGTAAACTTGACGGAAGACCAATGAAAGTAAGATGTACCGAAGTAAGAATCACGCAGGTTGAGGTATCTATCTGAAAGAATAACACCTCACACAAGATATGACGTCATAATGTCGAAGGGGTTGCTGGGAGGGGGAGAAGGGGGAAGGATGGAGGGAGGGTAGGGGGGGGGTCGCTAATCAGCGACGGCAGGCCACGGCTCGTTTACGACTCGTGAGACCGTGAACACTTTGCTGAGGAAGTGCTTCTGCTTCTTTCCCTCCCCGATCCACCTCACTCGAGCACCGCGGTAAAGAACAGGCTAAAGAACAGAATTCTAATCATCAACGATGAATTTATTCTCTATAGAACTGTGTTACGACTTACGATAGTCATGACAACTGGAATAGGCGTACTATGTGTGAATATATATATATATATATATATATATATATATATATATATATATATATATATATATATATATATATATATATATATATATATATAATATATATATATATATATATATATATATATATATATATATATATATATATATATATATATATATATATATATATAATATATATAAATATATATATATATATATATATATATATATATATATATATATATATATATATATATATATATATATATATATATACGTATATAACATTCAAACCTGACAAAAACATGAGGCTTCACTTTAATCGTTATATATAAGGGAAAAATATCACAGAACCCAAAACTTTGTTTTTTTATTCCCCTTTAAAATCGAATAATTGACGTACCATTGCGCCAAAAGAAGAGAATAAAACTTTGTATGTTATAAACATTTATTTAAACAATTAATATTAAATGAGAAACATTCATATGGGTGGGGTGGGAAGAGGAGATAAGTAAGGGGGACGGGGAACCCGTACACAAAAGTTCTCCCATTAGGACAAACAGCATAAAAATTAATTCCATTCACCTCACTCCCAAAATCCATAACTTGGGCTTCGTCCCCCCACTCTTTCTCATCAGACAGCGCGCGTCTAGTAACTAGATAAACACGTGGCATTATACGACGGTTAAAGCGATACAGACGTCGATTTGAGATGGACGTCGTTGTCACTGCAGCATCACTGATTGCTCCTTTCCTGCCTCCTGTACAATCTATGACTCACCGTCACCCCCCCCCCCCCCACCCTGTCGCTGGTTGGTCTGACTTTTGTCGCTTCAACTCACCGAACGAAATCACATGCCATTGAAAGGCACCCCATGTCACCGCGCTGGGAGGAATGGGGTGGCACCCTACCCTCTTGCACCCACTATAATACTAGACACAATTGTCGTATATGCACCCCTTTTCCCACAGTGGAGATGCTGTAAATCTATCACATATGGCCACCTCGACTGCCCTGGTGCTATGGCTGCTCACCAAGGTAAAGTGGTTTCGAACTGATGCAATGACACTGAAACAACAACGATGATCGTTTTCAGTTGGAACTACGATGGCACAAACACAGTTTTATATGGAGAACAAACGTCACACGCCACATATAAATATATATATATATATATATATATATATATATATATATATATATATATATATATATATATATATATATATATATATATATACAACAATTTGAACAATTTGTAATGATGTGACGCCTTTAATAAAAACATTGAGAAAAATACAGCTGATTTGGTTTCGATATATGCAACCAATTATCGTATCAGATGGTAATAAATAGTATTACAAAATACAAACTGCATATATGAATTGAAATCATCAGGAACAGAATTGATAGAATTGAAAGTAACAGAAGAGACGAATTGATTTATTTGAATCGACCTAATTGAATCTATTCCAATCAAATTGAGTGTTACTAATATAATGCATTTGCTCTCGACATGTGCTTAAATGGCTCGATATTTTCTTCGAGATAAGTATATGAGGTTGAATTCAACAAATATTAGGATGCTTTTTTTCAAAAAAGCAACTTTTCCTTTCTCATCCTGAAAATCAATTGTGTTCGAAATATCACCAACATTCACATATCGCAGTGTTATTTATGATAGCAAGCTTCCGTGCGAGAATGGCTTTACTATATTCCACTGAACTATGAATAAGCTCATGACTATTCTACACACACAAATATATACGTATATATATATATATATATATATATATATATATATATATATATATATATATATATATATATATATATATATATATATATATATATATTGGTATTGATAGGTTTTACTTTTCTGTATATATATATATATATATATATATATATATATATATATATATATATATATATATATATATATTTATATATATATGCAGGGTGCGTCTGTTTCTCTGTTTTTGTCAAGAGGAAGAGTATCTCTATCTCTGTCTCACCCAGGCCGGCGAGTGACCAAGACAAATGGTGACCGATAATAGACCTGCCCCGTGGAAACTGTTGCATGCACACTGCCGTGCCATGCCGCGCCGTGGCGCATGAAAGCTATACATGAAAAGCGACGCCGATTTGTTGATGTCATTCGATAAAAAGAAATTCATTGCGCGTCGCTGAACAAAATAAGGGCATTTTAGGAATGTTTGTGAAAAGTTGGTTGTCACCAAAGATTTCCATAAGTTTGATGGTGTGCTGAGAGAGTTGGGAGTCAGTGACTTTGAAATAGTTGAACATATTGACTATTGTTTTATCTCTCAATAGGCTTCTTTCATCAATACTTTATGGACTGCTTTGGTTTGTTGGTGGAACTTTTTGTCTGCTGCACGAGAAATGGCGATGATTTAATACGTGATGAGACCAAGTTCAAGTAGAAGCCACGCTTCAAACCAGAACGGTATATTAATTTATTTTGTGTTTAACGACGCACTTCACTGATGACTACGATCCATTGACGTTGGTGAATGATATGCGAAATGATGGGATGGTGAGATGAGAGGTTATTTTATCAAGAGTTTTTTTGGATAGTGGGAAGGAGTCGGTCGTGGCCTGTTGTTAAGGAACCATTGCAGTATTGATCTGAACGACAGAGGGAAACCACGAAAAAATGGTGACAGTATGGTCGACCATGGCGGTGATCGAACCCGTCTCCTGAATGACGGTTCAATGTATTAACCACTCGGTCACACGTCACAGTAGAACGGTATGAAGATGTGAGTCGATTATTCATATAATACTTCTGACTCTGGTATGAGAGGTCAAAACACACGTAACATAAATTTGAATAACAAATTATAAGCATTACCATTTTTTAATGTTATGTACCATACTCTAATTTATAGAAAGATAAATTTTTTTTTCGAGTGATGGTACTATAGCCGAAAATGATACTCAAGCCTCCCACCTGCATTTTAGTTTCAAATGTCAAATAGAATTTCTTTTTCATGAATATAAGTTTTTTTATCCAACTTGTATATATAGTGTGAGTGTTAGAAGAAAAGAGAACTTTACGGAAGTTCTCTTCGCAATATTCAACAAAGTCGACGAATGTTATGATGAAAATATCAATTACTCACGACAACTTGATACAATGAATAACTGGATATGGAACATAATATATATATAGTCAAAAAACAAATCATAATGCGGTCAAAGACGAACCAAAGTCTGTAATGATGACTAAGATCTATTAGCGTCGGTCAATGATAGATAAGATGATGAGAAAATGATATGAATGGTTATTTCAACCGGCGTTTCAGAAAGTGAGAAGGCACGGTCATAATCTCTCTATAAGAAGCCATCCCAGTATCACCTTGAACAACCCCGGGAAAACCACGAAAAAACTCTGATCAGGATGGTCGACGACGTCGGAAATCGAACCCCAGTCTCCTGAATGATGGTCCAGCGCACTAGCCACGGGTCTACTCCTCTCGGTAGAGCCTAGTCAATAGTTCGTTCGATAGGATCTGTGGTAAAGAAAGCTTACGTCCCTGGTGAAAAAATGCAGCATACTATTTTCTACTCGGAATATAAAAAGCGTAGACAATTTTCTAGGACATTTGGCCTGTCCGTCACGGTTAGAAGACCGTGTTAGGATAGGAGGCCAAAAGACAAACGCGAAACAATGTGATATCCACACAGCACCACTAGATCGTGTCAGATAGCTTCCACTGTTTACACTTTTTAAAATGCGACATCTCTCACTCTCACTCTCTCTCTCTTCCTCTATCGCTCCCCCTCCCCCTCTCTCTCTTACACACGAACAAACAAATACACACACACACAGATGAAATAATTTCCGAATATGAGATTGTGAATGAGTTGGGTGCCATTATGGGTATAGATAACAACTATTTGAACATTATTTTACAATACCTATAAACAACAAATAGGTCGAGTAATTTTTATCTTAATTTGGAGATACATATTTTCAATATTGTCATTGATCATGTATTACACATTCACACTTGAATCTTTTGAACAAGTACACAGCAAATCTCCCAGTTGTCATTTTGAATGATACACACTACAGTGGAATAGAAGGCAGTCGTTTGGAATTCCTATTTCGCCTCTGCTGTAGACTAGTGTTGCCCTGGTTTAAATTTTTTGAGGTTAAATAATCAATTATAACGGGTGACATCATTCATAAAACTACTCATATGGTTACTTCCGATTCTCATTACGTAATTATTGAACCTATTTAGGCATTCATGGTAGAAGTAAAAACAAAGATACGCCTATTAAGAGCATTTAGTGAATTTTCAGCACACTGCATTCAGAAGGAATAGCAAACCAATATGGCCGTTTTTTCAGCCTCATGATGTTCTTAAGCTTTTCATCATTATTATTGTTGTTGAGCTCCTACTGTTGTCTTTATTTATTCTATTCAGTACGTTCTCATATGATGGCGCTACTCTATCAGTATGCGCTCTATTTGCAGAACCAGTTTACCACCCTTGGCCTTACAAACTATACGAACCAGTGTAATGTAGGCCTACTTTCAACTCGGGCACGATGTTTTTATGTATTTACTACGTGTTGGACCACCGTTGGCAATTCGGGAGACAATATTCCACTATGTAAGTTTGCGCTAGAGATAGTGAAACCAAACAAACTGAAAAGGAATGAATAAATTGATCTATATAGTATAAGTGTGTGTGGAAGAAATGTTAGATGGGACTGTGACTGTGTGGGGTAGATACTAGAGACGGATGAGACGGGTAAGATATTATATAGACAGCGGGGAAAAGCGACTGGATGAGCTAAAAATCACCGGCACAGACTCGCAAGATATGCACTGAACAAAATGAATACGAGAATACATTGGTATTCTTCATGAGAATTGGGTAGATTTGAAATCAGTAGGGCCTATAGGTTAAAATTCGTTCAGATCATTGTGTTTCATAATTATCATCATTATTATTCGGATGGAGAAACTCAACTATGCAATTACAACCTCGAAACTGGATTTTAATGAATAATTACGATATTCATTTCCCTAATTTCAGAGAGAATTAGAAATCATTATTACAACTTCAAAAAATTCGAATTAATTTTCTTGTTCTCCAGAGATCATGAGTCATGACGTAGGCATCACCGATTCTGTTAAGAAACATGAACAGAATCGAGTGATGTCTACGTCACAACTCAGAGAAAAACGAGTCCTGGAAGACAATTAAATGAATCATCATTTCTGAAATTGAGATGATAATTTCTAGTTTTCTCTAAAACCCGGGAAATAGAATATATCGTCATTATCCGTTAAAATCTGGTTCTATAGGAAATTGTGATGCCCTTGAACTATGTCATCATAGAAATAAAGACCCACAAGGAATTTTAAATTTAGTTCTGGCGTGACGTTGTCAGAATACTGAGCACATCAACGTGATTGCTTGAGTATATTGGATTGATCCAGAAATAAATGTTTGTTATAATAAGACCATATTTGACAGAAGCCAATCAATTTGAGCTCACTGAATAAACTGAATCGGAATAGCTACAAGCTTCTTTCTATTCAACACAACTCGAGTCGACAAAACCAAGGTATAAAACAAGCGAAACTATGGACTAAGTTATTTCACATAAAACAGGAAGAATCATTTATTTCTTCCAGTTGTGAAAGATGAGTGATGTTTTGACGTACCATCGTGGGCAGTGTGGCTGGCATCCCATGGCAGTGTGTTTGCCTCATACGCTCTACGCACTCCTACAGATTGCTTAAGATGTTATCTCTATTGAGACAATCACATTTGAGAGGCGATATCCCACGGAACCACCGCGTCACTTCGAGACGCCCGACGACGCCGGAAATAAGCAAAACCGACGCTTTGTATGCGTAGGACGTCATTTTTTGCAGTCACTTTTAGTATTATACACGCAATTGTAGCGAAGAAAAGAAAACTAAATATTCTTAGCTAGGTTCATAAAAAATATAGCTAGATGTTGTGTTGTTGTATACATATATATATATATATATATATATATATATATATATATATATATATATATATATATATATATATATATATACATATATATATATATATATATATATATATATATATATATATATATATATATATATATATATACACATACATATGAAGAGAGAGAAAGAGAGAGAGAAGCAAAAGATAGTAAAATGGTTCAGTGCCGTAAAAAACAATCACAAATTCGAGACAATGTGGTAATATAGGGTGATACTTGGTTTATAGCTGTATAACGAAGTCAGCTCTTCGAATAATATAGTCTATAGGGCCTACACTATACAGTACTAGATGTCCTTATGATACGTCCTTTAGCTCCATAATGAGTCAGCACTTGACTGTCAGTCATAATTGTTACATTGATTAAATGAAACCTTCGAAGGTATTAATTATCAAGAAATACGTATAAATTACTTACAATGTTTCGAATTCAATTATTACGACTTACGATCACATACGCTGAGAGATGACTGTACGTGTACGAACAGTGTGAAGACCCTTTTATCACAAATTACCATGTTTGAAAATATCTGGAAGTAGAAAGAATGAACAACGATACCTAGCTTCCTTACGACGTAGCTGTAGGCTATTTCATTGAGTCGTGGAAGGAATCAGCTTTGGGCGAGTTTTAATTGGCTGCTATTCAGTATATATAACAAAACGGTCAAATGTGTTGAAACGGGCTCCGTCCAATTCTACGAGGGAAACAAACGTATCAGAGATTTTGAACATAGAATGATTGAGATGACATTTAGTCATTATCTAACGCTTTCTTTCATTTTGTTCAGTTATATCAACGTAATCACTAGCAGTCATCTCTATATAGGAAAACATTGCTCTTAGAGCCGTTTTTACCAAAAGTCGCAATTGAATAATAGTTGGTTTATTTTCAGTCAAGTTACAATAGACACATTTGTAATCAAGTTTAATAAAACGTTAATTCGCTTATTTTTGTCCTACTCACGAATGGCACAATCGGCTCTCAAATATAGTAATAATTATGATTGTTTATTCCTTCAATTTGTGAACATATTACATGGTAGCGGGAATGCCGTACAATCAAATATAACAATATAAACATAGATTTAATATGGCGGAACCTGATCATAATAGGCTACATAATATTCCACTAATGCTAGCTGTCTGACTATTGCTATTATACAATTATGAAGATATGTATTTGGCTGCCATACATTGAACACACATTTCAGAAATCGTGCTGATCGTACAAGCAGTCTGTTAAAAAATCATCGATACTATATGAAAACATTCTTGCAACTGATGCATTTTGAGGACTCTTTTGAATGCGATCTTCATTTGCTACCTTCCTGATATTGAGGGGAAGACTATGAGAAATAGCTTACAACCGGAACATATAAGGCCCTTATTACACATTTCCAGTCAAAAGTTTTTTTTTTTCATCTAGTTTCGTGAATATGATTTGATTTCAACTCGCTAACATGACTTGTATGGAAATTTCCTTCCAAAAGATGCATAATTACATTTGAAATATATAAGCATGGGAGCTCCGTCAGAATATTGAATCAATTGAAAAGATATCTCTTAATGAGAAATAACTGCCGTTAGATCAAAACTATAGCGTCTACAAGGTAGCAATCAAGCTCTTTTTTGTAAAGAAAACAACTTGTCAGTATGAGTATGAACCATGGAAGTGTAGGCCTACTACGATATGAGAGAAGAATATGTATGTATATATTCATATATACATATATATATATATATATATATATATATATATATATATATATATATATATATATATATATATATATATATATATATATATATATATATATATATATATATATATGTATATGTATATATATATATATATGTATATATATATATATATATATATATATATATATATATATATATATATATATATATATATATATATTTATATATATATATATATATATATATATATATATATATATATATATATATATATATATATGTATATATATATATATATATATATATGTATATATATATATATATATGTATATATATATATATATATATATATATATATATAAATATATATATATATATATATATATATATATATATATGTATATATATATATATATATATATATATATATATATATATATATATATATATATATATATATATATATATATATATATATATATATATATATATTCAACAGTCTTACTCCGTTAGCTAGACTGGCAGTTGCACGCTAGGTTGTTTTCTGAGATAATAATCTTGAGCGTGTGTATTGACCTCTCTGTGGCAATGGTCATCCAGCCCTCCACGGCTCCCATGCAGCGTCCGCCCGAAGCAATGCTCGATACCGTCGTCGTCTGACCCGTCGGTAAAGTAGGGAGCTTATGCGCTCCTATTGTTGCTCGAGTCAACAATGGCAGAGTATCGCGGTCCCGTAGAGATGATGAGTCACTCCCCCCCCTCCCCCCCCAACCCCACCCCCTAACCGTACACCACCTTCCGGCGTCTTTCCGCGTACCGTGACGGTGGCGACGCCTACAGGGTGGCACAGAAAATATGCAGCTCACATACGTCTTATGCTAACTCACCCTGTAATAGCGAAAAAGATGTGGGAAGAAGTATTGCATGTAGATGCAACCAATATGTTGGTTAGTGTTTTTTTCAATATTGATAATATTTTTCACTTTTATTCGTGTTTTCATTCTTGATTGCATACTAGCATATGAGGACTGTTGGCCTATATATGTGTTTTCATCAATAGATTTGTTACTCGCCTAATTTATATGATGAGATATATAATGGTGATATTTTTTATCAATGCAATACGAACCAATAGCAGAAATCATCGGAACCATTAAGCCTATATTTCTAAAGACATGGCACCCTCGACTACACATATACACACACACACATACATATATATATATATATATATATATATATATATATATATATATATATATATATATATATATATATATATATATATATATATATATATATATATATATATATATATATATATATATATATATATATATATATATATAGCCAGCTCCGGTGGCAAACTTTTATTCTAGCATCCCTATACACAGACTTTCCGGTTTGCTTTCAATCTGGACTTCCGGCTATTCTTTTGCTACTTCTTCCTTATGACGCGCGTCTTCACCTATTGTTGTTGCCCCATCCCCGCGCCTCTAAGCATCAAACCCCACCCCTCGCCCACATAACGCAATGGATATTTATATGGTAAAGAGGGTCGACGCGATCGCCATCAGACGGATGCATGGGAGCACTTTTCTCCAAACCTTGTTGGTGCACAATAACACAATCAATGAGTGACAGAGAGAGAGAGAGAGAGAGAGAGAGAGAGAGAGAGAGAGAGAGAGAGAGAGAGAGAGAGAGAGAGAGAGAGAGAGAGAGAGAGAGAGAGAGAGAGAGAGAGAGAGAGAGAGAGAGAGAGAGAGAGAGAGAGAGAGAGAGTTAGCAATTGGTTAGCCATTTCGACTACACGATCAAAATAAACTACTTATTTCCACGATAATGTGCTTTCTCGTGAGATGTAATGCGGGCAAGTAGAAACGTAGGGGAAACGAACCACTTAATCTGCCTTCAAACGCATTTCACTAGACTAGATTCATTTGGTATAGGCCTATGATTATTTGAATAGTGCGTGGTGGGCTACGTTGAAACATATTGGATATACCAACAATTTGCAGTGTAAAGTCGACTGATGAGAAAATTGATTATCACTATCATTGCAGTAAAGAACAGATCAGTGCTAACGGAAAGTCACTGATCGCTCACATAACTACCTGGTCGATTAAATTCGTCAACATGAATACCGATTATATAAGCAAAAGTCACTTCCAAGAAAGAAATGTTCATTTAAACCATGGATTTGTATACAAACCTATTTCTAGTTGTGCGAAAAGATATTTCAAATGGATGTGCAAACTACTATACATGTACACTTACGGTCACATCAATTACGTGGTTTATCAAAGCCGCATCAAGATGCATCGTGAAGAAAATCCCCTCACATACGCTTACACACTAAAATAAAATACAAGAATGTGGGTGATGGGCCAACACATATAGACATTTACGAGCTTCACAAAACTATCGGTGAAATATGCGTAATATGTATCGTAAATCTAAATTTCGGAAGAACAAATATGCATCCGTAAGTGTACATACAATAGACGAGTTGGCCACTTCAATATGATACACTCTTATTCATTACCAGCTGTACAAGTTCAGCTTTATTAGCACAAATACTTCTTTAGAGAGATTGTTACCCATTTCTACAAACAATCCTGATTTAACGGTGAGGACATCGAATTCGTTTTCTTGAAAATTGCTGAAAATGAAAGCTACATGATAATTATAAAGTACTGGCTTCAAAAGCGAAACGTTGGTGGCACTAAATCTTCCCAATCTGACACTCGAAATGACATTGCGAAACGTTGCTGCTGTGCTAAACCAAGAGTATCAAATACGTTAAACTCACTTAAAACTGATTATAATGGTATTATGGTAATGCAGGTAATGCCGGCTATTGATCAAACCCCCCAAAGAACAAATAGTGGATCCTTTATCCTGCTCACATGCGGTCTCACCAAGGAAGAAGGGAGAGGGAGAGGGAGAGAGAGAGAAAACCGAGACCATAAATAAAGAATCATTAAGGTAACTTTCGATTGAAATTACTATGAGTGTGTATAGCATGGACTACAAAAAAAAACACACACAAAAGACTACAAATTCACGTTCACGTGCCCTACAATATAGAGAGCAGTGATTCATTCACTAAATGCATTCATATATTCATCCCCCACCCACCACCCTCCCTCTCACGGCTCAATACGTAGCACCCCTTGCATTAGGGCAGGCATAATCTAGGTAGCCTTCTGGCCGTCGGGCGATGGGTGCAATGCACACTTGCATGCTTTATGTGATGTAACAAATCGTTTGATACACTCATTTGCACTGCCGTGTACTATACGACGTCCCCGTCTAGAGCCAAAGTCTCACGGCTAAGTCACCCTAGAACAATTGACACTGCGGGGTGACGAGAATATATTTTTTTTGAACTCTGAAACTAGATTTTAATGGAGAATGACTATATTTTTCCCCCAAGTTTAGGAGAAAACAGAAATCATCATCTCAAGTTACAGAAAAATAAAATATAATTAATTTATATGTCTTTCAGACCTTTTCTCATAGTCGTGACGTGGACATTACTCGATTCTGTTCGGGTTTTTTTTTCACAGAGTTGGTAATGCCGACGTCATGACTCATGGTCTCTGGAGGACAGACAAATAATTTTCAATTCTCGAAATTCCTGAAAGTGCCGCGCGTCCTGAAGGAAACTTGAATCTATAATAATTTCTGAAATCGAGATTATGATTCCTAGTTTACTACAAGATTGTGAAAATAAATATCGTCATCATCGGTTGAAATCTAGTTCCAGGGTTGTGATTGCCTTTAATGTTGTTTGATCATTGAAATCAGTGAAACCGAGAAGCGTGGCCGAGGTAACACACTGAGCCGTCATTCGGGAGATCGGGTTTCGATTCCCGCCATGGTTGACCATCTTGACAGGGTTTTTTCGCGGTTTCCCTCTGTCGTTCAGGTTGATACTGGGATGGTTCCTTAACAACAGGCCACGACCGACTCCTTCCCACCATCCAAAACACCTGATAAAATAACCTTTCATCTCATCACCCCATCATCTCATTCATCATCCACAGACGCCAATAGATCGTGGCCATCAGTATAGTGCGTCGTTAAAACCCAATATTAAAAAAAGATATCAGTGAAATCTCATCGGAAACTTGTATGCCCTCTGAGTGATGGTTCATCATGGCCTATAGTTGTGTTGCATGTCCCCAGAAGCCTACTATCAGCACGCGACCGACTCGTAAGCCCTCCTCGCTGACGACTGGCAACTCTCACGCAAGGATTCGCACTGTTCTGTTCCATAATTCGTTCTAGATTATACGCGTAACGGTATAATTTGGTTCGAGTTCATGCCACTGCTAGTAGTTGAACAATTATATTGATGGCGATACTTGTTATTTCACATCGGATAATAATAATAATAATAATAATGAATGATAATGATAATAATAATAATAATGTATTTCGTCTTTTTGATCCAAAAACAAGATATAAGACAGTCATCAATATTTCACTTAAAATAACACAAATTAAAAATTACAAGGACAATTTACAAAGACAAATCACAAATCACTGAGGACATTACAAATGAGTTCTGGCATTGTGTATTGTTCATGTTATAATAATATAATATAAAACCGGTCAACGATTGCAGAAACGAATGTAGTGTGAATCAATTACTATGAGGTTGAAAATTCTTGAATGGAGTAATAAGCGTTTCAATCAAATACGATTTCAGTGCAATTTTGAAAGATATTCCTTTTTGTTGTTTTAATGAACTTGATAATTTGTTATAAAATCTTGCACCGGCATATTTCAAAGTAGATTTTCGATCAAGTCGCTTTTCAAAGTAGACCTAGAGAGCTCAGCTATTGGATTTTACGCTGATTCATCAGAGGTGTTAACAACTCCTGAAATCTGGTGTACACTTCTCATGAAATCTTCCTGAAATCCCTTGAAATCTTCTTCACATCTCGTGAAATCTCCTCGAAATCAGAAATCAGGTGTACACCAAATTTACTAGTTGTTTACCCCTCGGATCCACCTACAGAGGTCATATTTTTTATATTGAGTTTTTAAGGACTCACTGAAGGCCTACTGATGACTACGATCTATTTGCGTCGATGAATGATATATGAGATGATGAGTTGATGAGATGAAAGGTTATTCTATTAGGTGTTTTTGTATAATGGGAAGGAGTCGGTCGGGGTCTGTTGTTAAGGAACCATTCCAGTATTGAACTGAATGACAGAGGGAAACCACGAAAAAAAACCTGTCGGGACGGGAATCGAACCTCGGTCTCCTGAATGACGGTCTAGTGTATTTGTATTAACCACTCGGCCATTCGATCGTCTCAGTACAGGAATCATCGCGGTCACAGTTGAACGGGTTCGAACACGTATGATGATTATTGTCTGCTTAACGAACCCACCAACAGCTAGGTTATTCGAGGTACGAATGAGAGGGTGATAATGAAACAATGAAGTGAGATAGGTGAAAGGACGTTCACAAAAAACATATGTACTTGATGCGGGACTCGAACCCACGCTCAACCGTGGCTTCAGTTTCTAAAGCGGTGCTTTAGCTGGCTGGGCAACGGAGGGAGGCTTCAACCAATATCATCGCTTCACAAATTCTCATGATTATTGAACTACATAATATTAGGCAATCTGATGAGAACAGAATATAGTATTATAAATGTACTCTACTATAGTAGAGATCGATTCAACTATTTATTTGGACTTGAATAACTTGATCTAATTCAGTCGAATTTTTTCCTATAATTAGGAAAAAATTCGACTAAATTAGATCAAGTTATTCAAGTCCAAATAAATAGTTGAATCGATTTTTTTTCTTGGGGGGTGGATTCACCGACGCATCCACTGTAATAATAACGTAGATATATTGGCGTCTGATGAATGATTAATGAGATGGTGGGATGATGATATATGTAGGTTTCTTAGATAAATGGGAAGGATAGTGGGAAGGAAGCGATTCGTTGCCTTTATTATTGGAACCATCCCGGCATTTACCCAGTCACACAGGGAAACCACGGAAAATCCCTGTAACGATGATGGAGGCAGGGATCAAAAACAGGTTCGATCTACCCTCACCTCCCGGGTCAAATAAAGCAAGCGCGTCAAGAACTGAGCTTTTACTCATCGTGTTGGTGTTGCATGAACCTAATGCAATCTTGTAAATCTTTCTAAATCGTTATGCGCGGGTGAAACATCATTAGTTTCACTCGTTTCTTTCCTTCTTCTTTGAAACCGTAATTTACATTTACAGTTATGAGATTGGCAGTAACGATTTACCATAACAAACACTCGAGCCATTCGACCTGCCAAATTCACGTCAACGCCACGGAATTATATAGGATTAATTTGTGGCTATCATTCGGAGCCTACATGTACCAGGCATAATGCAGAGCGAAATTTTGTGAAGCATTAGCAAGTTGACGACAGATATAGCTGGCCGTCCCAGTAATCAGTAGAGTAGCATCTAATGACATCGAACCCATACCCCTCACATTAGCCACGGTACGCTACCATATCACTACATGCCACACAGCATGAAAGTGAAGCTACCTATTTCAAAGTATAATTGGAAAATAATTTGAAAATAAACGAGCAATCATATATCGGTTACAACGTACATTGTTTTTCTATCTCAAAAAAATCCCCCCCACCTTCCCACCCCTCATTCATGCACAGGGTAAAAAAGCAACCACAAAGCCGGTTAATTCCTATCTAAACGGTGATATTTTGGTTCGAAACATCAATGTAGTAGCTGATGTATAAAGCAATTGTGGTAGATTTTCTGTACTTTGATGTTTTACCCACGCGGCAAACGGCGATTAAAAAGCGACGCGGTACGCCGTCACACAAAGAATGGATTAGTCCACTGCCCCCCCCCCCCAGTCTCCTCTTCCACAACCCGATCCACTATATACCTTCTCCGCTCAAACATGAATTAGTCTACACACAGAGTTTTTGTATTCTAATTAAAAAGCCGTGCACTATAATTATTCTATGTATACACAACGTATCTAGTTTGCTTCTACGTATTCAATATCATTATTAGATGTGATATATTCATTTCTACGTGCGTCTCTATGGGATTATTCCAGACGTTTCAGAGACGATATGTGTGAGGCTCGATGTGGGCAATAGGCCCACACCATGCACTAATCTCATGATATCTTTCAACATTGGTTCTTCTCAATTGATGTGCAATGAGATATCATCATATTGTTTGTGTTCCCAACAGCAAGCTAATTCAATGTAATTACATTTAGTTTTCAACTTGACAGTATTTTATGATTCACCACATGTAATCAAGTCTCTCTGTGTTCGAATTTGTTTGTGATATATTTTTAAATAACAGGAAATAAGGGAATTAATTGGTTGTTATGGTCCGAAGAGTTTACGCTGGTAGCCGTTGTTTGAGGTTCGATAGGACTGAATGACTTCATGCATGGATGTGTGACTACATGTTGGTATACGATGTTTCAACAGCGGGAAGATGAGGGGGAGAACAGAAGTTCTCAAATCCTGATTAAAAGAAACGTATTTCGATCAATATAGTTTGAATTGAAATATAATTACTGATGTATGAACAGTTCCTCTTCATCCAGGCCTATCGAGGTAACTTGATACTTGGCATTATAGTATATAGATACTTGTAAAAGTGAGACAAATCTGTAACTTCAAGAAAAACGGAATGTATCCGATCAGCAAAAAGTTGAAAGAAGTAATGAAAATATGCTCTAATGTGAAAATTAATTCAATATATGAAAAATGTGGAGAGGGATTTGAATGATATTAAGATCAAGAAGAATTGACAAACATGTTCGGATATATATATATTGTAGAAATGAGACAAATTAGGGCGATCGTATCAAACGCTGTACCACAATGTGCTGCAAAGTGCCTAGGGCCAGAATTCAGGCCCTTACTTCTATGTGTTCTATTCGTACTTGTGTGGAGTTGATGGGGTAGAGAGCAACCATTGAGACTATTTTTATATTGGAAAGATTGAAGGATTGAGGAGTTGAAAACTAGCTGAGCAATAAGTTATACTCGCTGTAAACTGATATATTACATACACATTATGTTTTTATTTGACGATATGAACTCATAAATAGCGAATCAACATCCATTGAGGTGATTAAAATAAGGAATGAATCAAGAAGTGATCTACGTGCGATATGATCAGAAATCTTGATACGATATAAGTCCAAATACCAGGCCTGCAGTAAAAAGTTAATTGTTCTGACCTTTTGCACACGAGCTGTAAAACAGAAGTGATGGAATGACGTCTCTAATATTCCAAGTCATTTATTCGCTGTCCAAACTGCGCGGCGGAAAGGCCAGCCCTAAACGGTTAAGATTTAATAAACCGCCCGACGGAGGATGAACGTGGTCTTTACATTTCATAAATGGTAATGAGTACTGGACCGTCACACATAGCCTACACATAGAGAGAAAGACTGAGAGAAAGAGAGAGAGAGAGAGAGAGAGAGAGAGAGAGAGAAAAGAGAGCGGTCTTTATTAAAATGTTAGCCGACTACGATATAAGCAATGCTGATGCCAGGGATGGCATAGGATCATATGAGCTACATGGGAAACAGCATGAAAGGTGGGATGGCGCAACATATTATATTCAACCCCCCACCCCTTCCTCTCCGACCACCCTTAACTTTACAATTCGAACGCGGTGTAATGAGTTTTTAGAAAATGGGCAACACCCCCCCCCCCCCACCCCTCCCATGATGCCCTCCTGCTCCACGTCAGTATAATTAAAAGTAATAGAAAAATAGACATAGTACATAACTGATCACGCCAAATGTGGTATTCGTATTTTACCGTCATAGCCTATGTCATATGTACCGTCATACTGTCATGTACGTGTTTGGTTTCTCTTGCTAGATCAATGTCTGTGAGCCAAACAGTCGTTTTACATACAGAGGTGCTGACTGCGTGGGAGCGTGGCCCTTGCGTTAATGCTTCACTCACAAACCCGGCACTTCCACCAAAACCTAAACGTTCAACTTGTCTGCTTTTTCTCTGTTCTCAATATACTAAAAGTTATAAAACATTTGTTTCGCCTTTCAGAACATTTTTTTTCTGTAATTTCATTCCGTTTAATATTGTAATTTTCAAATATATGATATAATGTAATGTATACAAAATAACACGTATACATTGCTATGATTTGTATACTATATTCTTGAGCTGCCATATTGTGCATTACCCTGTTTTTACTATCTCAACTTAGGTCGGAAATGTACCGATCAATTCGGAATGATAAATAACACGAGAATAATAATGATAAAACGCAATAAAGGTTCCAGTTGATTGATATTGTTTCATCTCTGTATATAGTATCAATATGCACCCGGTACGGTAGCTCAGGTTGTTGCAGCAGACAACGTGGTATTTGAAATCGCTCAGCGAGTGAATCTAATTTGCACACGGCGTCATATTATGTATATCACATAATATTGTCTCTTGCAAGGAAGAAGACCAAGAATGATGGTTGGCTTATGATGATGGCTACCACGAGATTTTCATCAAATATGCAAATGAAGGAGAAAATTACTTTTTCTATAAGCTCGACCTATACAGAATTCCCCAAGCTTATGGTCATTATTTCTACATTGACATCGTATGCATATCGCTCATGTTATGTAGCATAGCTCGTTTAAGCTGGGTACATTCCACTGGTGGAGCAGAATGCCGTCAACTCTCGACAATATTCGTGAGCATATCAAACTGAGAAGCTCACTCAAATTATCTACAAAAATATTCCATATACATATTTAATAATATAGTCGATGGATCACTATTCGAACAGGAGGTGATAAATCAATTTACTCATTTTTATCCGAGTGCAACGTTATTGAATTAAATTAAATATTACTTAATTTCACTGAAATATCTTACAAATAGAACCATCGCTTTGTGAGTTACAATTATATAATTGATGCATTTGAACTGTCAGCTGATGTAGTGCACAGATTATCTTCTAACTAAGAAGCATAATGCAATCGCTAGAGAGGCCACTCCAGTACATTTTTAGTCTGACAGTTCTCACAAAATCACGCCAAGGAAAACGTCGATTTGTTTGTAAAACGGAATGTATCTCGTCGTCTCGTTTCTGATGCGCGGTTTTCCTCATTGGCCAATAGCTGATGTTTTGTGATTTGCATGGCCCATGTCATATATGTGTGCGGTGGTCGGGCGGTTAGCCATTAGGCCGACAACAGGCCTCATATTGGTGCCCACCCCCACCCCCACCCCCACACCCGACCCGGCAAGGGGTAAAGCAACACATGCATTCAGATTAATACACTTGGCAAAAAATTGTGTCTATGTAGAGATGAAATGTACATAAAATGATGGAGAAGTGTAAGAAAGGTTTACCTTACAGCTGTGTAGGCCCTAATTTAAACATAACAGCTACGAATATGATTGTGTGTGTCGAAATCAACAAGGAGCACAACTTGTATACGAGAAGAGAGCAGACGGAGGGGTTGTGACAACGTCCGTCAAAACCACTGTTGCCACTAATAGTACTTATACTATTATAATATATATATATATATATATATATATATATATATATATATATATATATATATATATATATATATATATATATATATATATATATATATATATATATATATATATATACGAGATATACTGAGTGAAATGATTCAGTGACCTGGTAAGTACTTTTCATTTTCTAATATATATTTATTTATACATTTTTATTTTTCCTAGTGATTTTATAGACAGTTTAAGGTAATTTTCAGATGTAACGACCCAAATAATGAGTCGGTTTGAAAAATACATGTGCGAAGTCAAAATTTTTTACTCAATAGCCTATAAGCTATTTTTTTCTATTTGATATTTGAAATTTAAAATATGCACCTTGTTGCAGTTCTCAGGCGCATCAATTGATACAGAACCAACGAGGATTACTTACATTCTACTTTGTTGTAGACAACATTATTTCGATACGTTCAGGACGGAAAGTCGAGGTGTAGGGGCACCGAGTACAGGAGTCGAGGTGTAGGGGTACCGAGTACAGGAGTCGAGGTGTAGGGGTACCGAGTACAGGAGTCGAGGTGTAGGGGCACTGAGTGCAGGAGTCGAGGTGTAAGGGCACTGAGTGCATGAGTCGAGGTGTAGGGGCACTGAGTGCAGGAGTCGAGGTGTAGGGGCACTGAGTGCATGAGTCAAGGTGTAGGGGCACTGAGTGCAGGAGTCGAGGTGTAGGGGCACTGAGTGCATGAGTCAAGGTGTAGGGGCACTGAGTGCAGGGGTCGAGGTGTGGGGGCACTGAGTACAGGAGTCGAGGTGTAGGGGCACTGAGTGCAAGAGTCAAGGTGTAAGGGAACTGAGTACAGGAGCCAAGGTGTAGAGGCACTGAGGACAGGAGTCAAGGTGTAGGGGCACCGAGTACAGGAGTCGAGGTGTGAGGGCACTGAGTGCATGAGTCCAGGTGTAGGGGCACTGAGTGCATGAGTCGAGGTGTGAGGGCACTGAGTGCAGGAGTCGAGGTGTAGGGGCACTGAGTACAGGAGTCAAGGTGTAGGGGCACTGAGTGCGGGAGTCGAGGTGTAGGGGCACTGAGTACAGGAGTCGAGGTGTGAGGGCTCTGAGTGCAGGGGTCGAGGTGTGGGGGCACTGAGTGCATGAGTCGAGGTGTAGGGGCAGTGCAGGAGTCGAGGTGTAGGGGCACTGAATGCGGGAGTCGAGGTGTAGGGGCACTGAATGCGGGAGTCGAGGTGTAGGGGCACTGAGTACAGGAGTCAAGGTATGGGGGCACTGAGTGCAGGAGTTGAGGTGTAGGCGCACTGAGTACAGAAGTCAAGGTGTAGGGGCACTGAGTGCAGGAGTCGAGGTGTAGGGGCACTGAGTGCATGAGTCGAGGTGTAGGGGCACCGAGTGCATGAGTCCAGGTGTAGGGGCACTGAGTGCATGAGTCGAGGTGTGAGGGCACCGAGTGCAGGAGTCGAGGTGTAGAGGCACTGAGTGCAGGAGTCGAGGTGTAGGGGCACTGAGTACAGGAGTCAAGGTGTAGGGGCACATGAGTGCATGAGTCGAGGTGTAGGGGCACTGAGTGTATGAGTCGAGGTGTAGGGGCACCGAGTGTATGAGTCGAGGTGTAGGGGCACTGAGTACAGGCGTCGAGGTGTAGGGGCAGTGCAGGAGTCGAGGTGTAGGGGCACTAAGTGCAGGAGTCGAGGTGTAGGGGCACTGAGTACAGGAGTCGAGGTGTAGGGGCAATGAGTACAGGAGTCGAGGTGTGGGGGCACCGAGTACAGGAGTCGAGGTGTAGGGGCACTGAGTACAGGCGTCGAGGTGTAGGGGCAGTGCAGGAGTCGGGTGTAGGGGCACTAAGTGCAGGAGTCGAGGTGTAGGGGCACTGAGTACAGGAGTCGAGGTGTAGGGGCACTGAGTACAGGCGTCGAGGTGTGGGGACGCTGAACCATGGTGTAGGGGCACTGAGTACAGGAGTCGAGGTATAGGGGCACTGAGTACATGAGTAGAGGTGTAGGGGCACTAAGTACATGAATCGAGGTGTAGGGGTACCGAGTACAGGGGTTGAGGTGTAGGGGCATTGAGTACAGGAGTCGAGGTGTAGGGGCACCGAGTACATAAACATCCTCACGGGACTACTTGATCTCTGGGAAAAAGGCCAAGCAAAAAGTTATTCGATAGCGGCTAGTCTGTTGCCTGCTCAATAACGCAAAAGTAAATTGAAGAATATATATACTGGAAACTAGTCATTGAGTGCTTTTTCTATATCTCCAGTAGCGTTTCAAAAATGGGCGGGTACTACCGTTTTTTAATACTGGTACGTTTTTGGTGTCAATGGTAACACTGGTCAAAGGTGAGTGATCAGAGATCAAGAGATCGGACTGTTTGGCTATTTATACCACTGTCTCGATTACTCGAATCACTGTTAGGTGGATGAGCGGTCAACAGACCTCGCCTCGTTCAACTGTATCACTATCACAGGTGAAATTAAGTCGATTCATCAATTATTCATTAGCATAGTGTAATGATAGTTTGGCAACATGAATGGTACAAAAAAAGCCTACTAATTCATTGACACATTTAATATATCAGCTCTATATTTATGGTCTGTAATAAATTAATGAAACTAGATCCCCATGTCGAAGTGAATACTTCCCTCTTGTGTATAATTTTGACGGCTTATTGTGAGTATATGAATTAATGTTCAAGCGAATGACTATAACTATCTGATATCGATTACTCACTTTGTACTGTATTGATTATGATAATGATGAACAAGTATATAAATGAATGAAATAACATTTTGATTCACGAACACGAGTGATGGTATAATAGGCCTACTTGAAAAATACTCGCATATAACATTATTTTTGAAACATGTCATGTCTGCCATATAAATATATCTCTATATATATATATATATATATATATATATATATATATATATATATATATATATATATATATATATATATATATATATATGTATATATATATATATATATTTATATATATATATAAATATATATATATATATATATATATATATATATATATATATATATATATATATATATATATATATATATATATTTAAATATATATATATATATATATATATATATATATATATATATTATATATATATATATATATATATATATATATATATATATATATATATATATATATATATATATATATATATTTACATATATATATATATATATTTATATATGAGAAAAAAAATGTAGCATGCCGAGCTCTTGAACAAGAACTGTTGGTAAAGTATTCATTTGAATCATGACCATAGCTGAAGAGCTATGAAATATTTAAGCAAGCACTGTATTATCACATGTTTGACTAGAGCTACCCCCTCAACAGACACTTTCTATTTGAACTGAAATGTTAATTCCGGATTAAACCATTCTTTGTGAACGCAAGTGTATCTAACAAGTTATTGGGAAGGAAACACATCTCGTTCGACTTCCTCAAGTTCTTGCATGCCGAATAAAATCATGTTCTCCAGCGGTCACATCAAGCCACTTGTGATTTTGAGTCACATCAAGACACAATAAATTTATCCTGAAGAAAATGCGGGCCTACTGACCACATAGGCCTACTAAATTTAGAAGACAGTGTATAGCCTACTTGCGCACTTCACGTAGGCCCATACAGTTCATCAGGATTATAGCAGTGGGCCTAATATACGAGGATGGATTATTTTAAATTTGGTTCGAATTCCGAAATACATTTTATGTGATCACAAGTAGACTTTGACGATCATGTCGAATATGTATAGGCCTATATATAGTTCATTCATTTCACTTTTCATGAGAACATGGACCTATCCGTTTTGACCATTTTTAAAATCATTTCATTATGATTTTTATCAAGTTTCATCCAGTTTTTGTACAATATGTGGCTCACTACCTGCATTATAATATGAATTATTCCTGTGCAATTATTCATAATATCAAATGAAATTGAAATAACTGGACATAAAATATGAACGCCTAACATAATTCCTAATCTAATTCCTGTAAAGTTTCAAATAGGCCTATCTAATTTCGTAATCATCATCTGAGTTGTCTACAGAAAGTAATCACCAAAAAAAATGTGTTTTTCAGTATTTTCAAGTCTGTCCTTGAGCATGGCTTTCAATCGAATATTACGTCAGCTCATGCAATTAGCAGAGTTAATTGCACACGAAACCTTGGGTCTACCTCTCTGACATAAATCACAATTAATTGATTACTTATGCTATCGTAATGTCAAGTCATGAGTGAAGATAGAGAGATTACAAAGGCTAGAGTTGTACTTGTCCAACCGTATTACTGTGCAGTGGTATAACATACATCGGAGATGAAACAGCCTCCTTCAGACGATGTCTTTCCACATCTAAAAACACTTGAACAAATCTAACATTTTTTTGCAGACCGTGTAACAAGCTCACAGTATTATGCATGTGGCAGTATGTTCAACTCTTCTGTTCGCTGTTTTATAGGCCATACATCTCTAAAGAAAGGAGAATTATTGACATAAGCAATGATGTTTTGAGAAAAAATAATTGGTTGCGACACAATTCTCAAAATTCAATATTGAATGTTAATGGAACACGAAAAAAATTCTAAATGTTATTACATAACCAAAATATGCGATCTATTCATGATTTTGAAATATTGGTTTCCGTAAAATTTCAAGTGGTTTGAGTATAATGCGTTTTGAATATAAGTGCTCTTTTACTCACTGTTTTAACGCCTAATAATTAGTTGAATATTCTACTCCATAAAGATGATCTCCACCAAATGAAAAAGTGACACAACACACACTAACAATACAGCCCCCAAAAAGCTTCAATGTATTGGATGTATTGAATGGTTAAGTGTCCTGAGATTTTGATATCATGTATACGCTATTCGAATTATTACTGTTCTTAATTAGTTCCACTTCTATAATCACGGATCTCCATCAGGCTTGAAACCCACAGTTCACTCGCATGCATCTTTTCCCTCACTGTTATCACTTGACAGCATTGTTTCAAACTCGACTTCAGCTTCGATTATAAACCAAACATGTAAATAAAAAAGCCCTCGTTCCTTCAAAATGTTTCAAGTCGATGAATGGTATTTCCTAAATAATTTTATAACTTAGTAAAGTGGTGTTTCACAACGCCACCTTTGTTCTAGACCGTGAAGGATTGAGGGAAGCCATTCTCTTTGTGTATGTAGCCATGTCTTTTTCACGCAACAAGGTTTGTGTATAAAAACTCAATGGTGGTAGACCTAAACACTGCAGGTTAGTCTTCCACTTAAAATGCTTTAGTTCATCATATAAATATACGTCAAACAATGTTTAGATGAGAATGACTGAACATTTAAAACGCACTTTAGCAGACGTTTCCTCAAAACGAAAATACAAGAAATATGTACAAATTGGCACAGGTCTTTCAAATGATTCTATTTTTTCATATATATATATATATATATATATATATATATATATATATATATATATATATATATATATATATATATATATATATATATATATATATTTGTATATCAAACATTGACAAGGTTCTAGTGAGGACGTTACCCAAGGCTATTTCCACAGTAGGAAGAAATCTAGTAAACAAAGCTAAGGCTGTCTGCCATGCTGAGATAATACTCGATTCAACCTGTGAGATGGCAATCTTCTCGACTTGGAAAGGAGTGTGAAGAAGTGTGAAGGGGGAGTAGGGAAGGAAGGGAGTGAGAGCACACCTATAAGCAACAACATGTATGTGGCCAAGTTGGTTGTGGCCACGAAAAGGCAAGGCAGGCAAGCAGGCAGCAACGCTAATGACAATATAAATGCCTTCTACTTCTTATAAAGCACAGCTTTGATACAGGACTTATACCAGCACTTGTGTTCTTCACCTTCACGCTACGCCACTTTTTGATTAAACTTCAACCTCCCTCCCCCTGCCCCTGCCAACCATTATCACGTAACATGTAACTTAAAGTTACGTTACGCAAAAGTCTGTGACATGAAGCCTATTGTACAACACATCTTTTAATCAATCACCAGATGCCCAGAAGAAACTTAGTATTTGATGAAGAGACAAATACTATATATACATAGTGTATATGTAAATATTAGAATTGTCAAGAATTATTAGCGAAATGCTAAGTAAGATTGTATATCACTAATCGGATATAAAAGTTCAGTATAAATAGTATTTATATTTTATATAAGCAATACAAACCAAACGTGATTACTAATTATCTAGACATCTGAATGCAAGGCTCGTGAATGATGTCATAATAATGACATAATTCATTTCATTTAATTCATTTTGATATCATTTTATTCTACAGCTTTTACATTATGTGCACTCTGCAACACACGAACACAATACAGAACAATACATATTCTAAATAAATTACATTTTTACACGGTATTCTTAGAATTAGTACTGTGTTGGGACGATTGATACTTTGTATTCGTATTGCTTTTCATCGATATTTAATAAAGTGACGTAGAAGCCCGCATAAGAAAGATTCTTGTGTGCGGGCTGACTAAAATAAAAAAAACATTAGAAACAATTGACAGTTGAAAAACAGGAGATAATTTTCATCAAGAGGTTATGTGATGAGAAAGTAAACACACGAGTAGACAAACCGGCACATTAGCTGAGTGGTTAGCATACTTGCTTCGTGTGGCCCGGGAGGTGAAGGGACATATCGGACCCGGTTCGATCCCCGCCACCGCCCATCTTTACATGGGTTTTTCGTGGTTTCCCTCTGTAGTCTAGGCTAATGCCGGGATGGTTCCCACAATATAGGCCACGACCGCTTCCTTCCACTATCCTTCCCACTACCCATAAAAACCATCATCCCATCGTCTCATTAATCATTCATCCGACGCCAATAGATCTTAGTAATCATCACAGTGCGTCGTTAAAACCCAATATATATATAAAAAAAAGAGTAGACAAATTATGATCTCAAGTTACAGTTGAATTTAAGATGAAAAGAAAAAACAAAACAGAATATTTCTTGATGAATTGATTCATATACCCTACCAGATATTGACAGTTTTGAAACATGATCAATTTTTCCATTATATAGTTTCTCAAACTGTAGGCCTATATTAATTCCATTTATTCCAAGAAACACACGAAACAGCCAGCTCGTGTTGAGATCTAACTAGTTGTTATGATGGATTTGGTGGCTCTCTGCTATTATAATATCCTTCTACAATCCATTACAGAGGGACTGAAGTCTTAGTTGGCGCGCCTTTGTCTTGCAAACTGTTTGGGGTTAACCAACCATGGCGCTGTAATATATCGCAAGGTAGGTTACCATGACGAGCTGTGGTCGCTCTCAGGAGTTCTACCTTTGCCCTGCCTTCCCTAGGGGTATACAAAGACCGCCCTAATTAAAACTGTCCTCCGAGTTTACAACGGCATGCCGACAACTATCGGAAAGAAATAAGTTCTGCAAAACAGGCGTGTGTTTTAGTCGAGTATCCATCAGAGTTATACATACATGTCATAAGAGTATACATAGGCCTAAAGAGTTCATGTTGAGTACATGAAAAGTTATCGCAAGTTGGTTTGAATAACAATTTAGAATACTTGTTGATCTAATAATTAATATTATTGATGAAGTAATCATCTCAAGTTGAACAGATTAAAATGATGAGATGAAATTAAAAGACATCACAACTTTGGAACAAGATTTGTACGAATGATGACGATATTCTTTTTTTTTTTTAGAAAACTAAGGATCATGATCATCATGTCAGGAGTTTCAATTCAAATTTATTTTTCCTCCAGGACCCAGCCTTTTTTTCGAGTCGTGACGTGGACATTACCCGATTCTGTTGGTGTTTCTATACAGAATCGGTAATGACCAACTCATGTCTAGGTCTCTGCAGGCTAAGAAATGATCAATTTTCTCATATCAAGATGGTGGTTCATATAGTTTTCTCTAAAATTGAGGAAGTAAAATGATATCGTAATAATTTATTTAAATCTAGTTTCAGTGTTGTGATATCCTTTGATTCAGGCACAAAACTGACTGATTTGACATATTAATTGACGTTGTTGTCAAGAAATAAATAGTATTTCAGCTTTCGAAATTAAAATTGTCAACCAACAGAAAATACGTCCATGTGAATATTGCTCATCGGCTGGAAGTTTTTGTGGATATGATATACGCAAATCATTGGACAAAAATGTGTGGACGTCGATATGAAAACCAATAGGCCTACAATGAAGGAGGATGAAAACGAATGAGAAACCGTAGAATCTTTCTGTTCATCGCCATTTCGGTATATCCAAAAGTCAACGATATCAAGAACCGAATACGCGAGATCTACATGGCTTGTTCGTATACACTTGCGTTCACGTAAAGTAGTCAATCAAGACACACACATTTAATTGCATCGTGAGAAAAATATATCAACACAATAGGCCTACACACTAAAACTTGCAGAAAATGTATACACACGGATTGGACGTAGTAATTGTGAAAAAATAATGATATACATTATGCGTAGATTATATATTAATTTCAATTGAAATTTCGGTCAAGTCCATTTTATGTGATCGCAAGTGTAGAATAACGTCAGTGCACCTCGTCTGTGAGACTATATTCTATACGCAAACAGGTGTATGACATATGGCTGTGAATGGTGGACCTCTTCTTCTTTGTGCGCGCAGATACTAGGCTGATATACAAACACTTCCTTCCTTCCACTCGTGATGGATAGGTAACTGAAATAACATCAACGAGACAAATTGCCATAAAGCACATGTCAAAAATGACTAATCACAGTCGATCAGCTAGACGCCATATCTTAGACCCATACATTCAAACACGATACAATACAAATAAGATGCCGCCCTCGGTAACTCAGTCAGCTGAGGCACCGCTTCGGTTAATGATGTCACCGTTGGGAGTGGGTTCGAGTCCCGCAAAAGGCATGGGTTTTTGTAAGCGTCCTTTCACTTATCACAACTTCATAGTTTCATAATCACCTGCTCATTCGTAACCCCGCCTAACCTAGCTGTCAGCGGGGTCGTTAACCAAACAATAATCAACCAATAAATAATTTGGTCAACACAAATGTCAACTTTTTGTAGATACATTCGCTGCACAAGTGTCTCTATAGGCCTATATTTATTATCATCAACTTCGAGGCTTTTTTTATATCGACATCGAAACTTGATACAAAATCATTGTATCAAGTCAAAGCTATGTAAGGATTGCTCGGATGGGGCACTACAAGGGCGATTTCACCACCTCAAAGGATATTTACTAAATACTAGGATAATTACTGATGAGATACCTCATTTAACAAAATGGTAATTCTTCGGAACTTCGAAACTTGGACACAAAATCAATTCAATTAGATTCCTCAATTGGATAGGATTGGTCTGACGAGTCACGAAAAAAGAACGCGATCTCGACACCCCAAAATTATAAATATCGTGATGCAACTCATTTAACAAACTTTACTCTCAATATCAAGGTATATACAATCTATACGGGGGTTTAACGACTGAACTGAAGCACTGTACTGAATGACTACGATCTATTGGCGTTGGTGAATGAATATGAGATGGTGGGATGATGAGATGAGAGGTTATTTTATTGGGTGTTTTTGGATAGTGGGAAGGAGTCGGTCGTGACCCGTTGTCTATAAAACCATCTCAGTATTGACCTGAACGACAGAGGGGATTCACGAAAAACTCCTGTCAGGATGGTCGGCCATGGCAGGAATCGAATCCCGGTCTCCTGAATGACGGTTCAGTGTGTTACCACTCGACCACTCGCCTCAGTACAAACGACAATACACCGGTATGTGTTTGTTAGCCTCCAACGTGTCCTTTTGCTATGGCAACCTGACACCCACGTGATCTCGCCACACGCGTCTATAACGGAACCATACACACAAGTCACTGTGTATCACAAAACACACTCGATACACAGAAACAATTCCAATGCGATGCCTCAGGACTGAAGACTGAAGAGGACTCACGCTCCAAACTCGGCACCTCCACCAATATATCGTGGTGCTGCCCAGTCCGCCGCCGCAAAGGTGTGTCAGAAGAGAAGCGAGGAGAGGGAGGACAGGAGGGACTGTTGGAGAAAAGGGGAATCTAGAGGCAGGCAAGTCAAGAATGGCGAATGAATCACAATAATTCTCTCAGCCGTGACCAAGAATTAGCAATAGGGTTGCATGCAACTAGGGAACCTGCCATTTTCAATGACCTATACGTATATATACGGTAGCCCTCCCCCATCCTGACATCGCACATAGGTTGCCTACATATAACAACCCCTGTATGACTCACAATTGCGATTCAAAAGAAACATCCCCCCCCCCGTTCCCATCACCACCCTCTTTAATACAACACCGTAGGATAATCAGCCATGTCTTATATATAATAGTGGGGGTAGAATCATCAGCAGAAGCATTTCACATTTCTGAATTAAAACATATGAGGCTATACTGGACAGTCATTTTCATCGTGATACTCCTTCAATGCTTGTCCTCAAACTCATACTCTGCGTACTTTCACATCTTTTTCTATAATAAGATTGAATGTAACAGTAACGGGTCCCTATATACAGCGATTCGAAGCTGAAACTACATGAAGTGTATGAGTAGGCCTTCAGAACTGAGACGAGTGGACGAGTGGCTAGTTCATTGAACCGTCATTCAGTAGACCGGGATACGATTTCCGCCATGGTCGACCATCCTGACAGGAGTTTTTCGTGATTTTCCTCTGTCGTTCAGGTCAATACTGGGATGGTTCTTCAACAACAAGCCACGACCGAATCCTTTCCACTATCCATACACACATGAATAACCTTTCATCTCATCATCCGATCATCTCATCGTTCACCAACGCCAATAGATCGTTGTCATCAGTACAGTGCGTCGTCCAACCCATTTTTTTTCAATAACATCCGAAACTTGATACAAAATCATTTTTCCTCAATTGAGGCGGTGAATGAAAGATAGGATCGTTTGACCGGGGCACCACAAGGGCGATATCTTCTCCAAAAAGTCATACTCAAAAACCTAAACCCTGATATAAATAAAAAATGAACATGTAGGCCTATCTTACTGAAAAATCTATGAAAGATGAAAAAGTAAAACCAATCGGAATGTTTTTGTTCACCTATAATTGAGTCTTGATGATTATCCATAACACAGAGACACTATATTGTATGCTATAATTAGCGTATAATGTGAATGAGCCTGGAGAGAATGTTCTCGCGATAAGCAGGCGTATCCTTAGCTAACGTGGGGGGCATTGCGCACACTCCCACTGTAAGTAGGCACCTCCCTACAGGTGTTATTACGTTATCTACTTCCAACCTGCACATTCTATTGGCTCTTTTATATAAACCCAGCTACATAGACTCGACACCCCATGCTCATGGGGCATCTACCTGTGCATCTTGATCACGCATCCAACAATTTCACTTATAACTATCTTATCTCTTGTCCCTTGTTGGAATTATTAATATCTACCGGTATCTATATATATTTTGGTTATACAATGCAGTGTAAAGATAATCAAGATGAATTAGAATGAATATAGGATAAATAATTTATCCTATATTCATTCTAATGAATATATATTTTTTCGAATAAATAATTTTTCTAATGAAAAAAAATTCATCTGATGAACCCATCATCTCATTTATAATTATTATAAATGAGATGATGGGTTCATCAGATGAATTTTTTTTTGATAGCGGTAAAAATAGTGAAGGAAGCGATCGTATTTTTTGGGTACCACACCGGCATTATTCCAATGAAACATCTCTGTGAAGATGATCAGTGGCGGGGATCGAACCAATAGGCCCAATCTAAACCATCACCTCTCGGTTACACGGACCACACGGACCACGCGAACCACCCTATACATATACTAATTATCGATAGATACCGATATACCCTCTCACCTTCCTCACTCTCGATTGGCTATAAGAAATGAACAGGTGTTGGGAAAGGTTGGAGTTGGGTTGGCTTCTAAAGTAACCTGAATAAAGGATGTTTTTCCTTGAAACTTCAATTAACGAATCTCCCCTCAATGATCTACCACCTCCCTATTTTTTTTAGCAGCCCTATAACAGTTTGCGATTGGTGGCTGAAATAACAGTCGGGTGGGGGGGGAGGAGGGGGGGACAATGACGTACTTGACAAGCAGGTAGCTCAGGTGTGTCATGATTGGTTGGTTATGGATGAGATCCACGACTCAACAATGGAAATGTTTCAACAGGTAGCTTTACTTTGGTTAAGGAAGGTGGAGCAATTCAAGTAGAACTTATTGTATTGGTCCAGAAACAAACATGGGACAACAACTTATTGAAACAAAGATGCATACAGTCCGGTCACATTCAGTGAATTTAATTCAAATAGAATCCATTTCCATTTCATCTCTAATTTTTTCTTACTTTTTGGAGTGCGTATACATACGTACAGTCTATAATTTAGTTTTGATAAGTTTTTCTATAGTTTTAGTGCGTACAATGTCAGTAAATGATTTTCATAATGTATTTTAATGTGGTTTGATCGCTGCCTTCATATGATGGCAAGTGTACAACCCATACGACACTAGACGAGTCTGACTAATTACTAGAGTAAATTGAGTATGCTCATCCAAACTAGTGAACAAGCTAACTAGTGGGGTAGAGTGACGACGATGTTAATCGAATTGACATCCAGTTGATTGAAATATTTGTGAATAATTTGAATTCACAACTTTGTGATTTTCATTACTCTATTTGAATGAAATTGTTCGTATACATATAGGCGTATACAATAGCCGCCTGCCTAGTCAACTAAGACACCGCTTTGGTAAAGGGACGCCCGATGTCAGGTTGCTCGAAGATAAAGAGGAAGAGAAAGAGAGATAGATGGAGAGAGATAGAGAGAGAGAGAGAGAGAGAGAGAGAGAGAGAGAGAGAGAGAGAGAGAGAGAGAGAGAGAGAGAGAGAGAAGAGAGATCCGCCTATCACCGGCTCTCACACCTGCCCAGTGCGATCCAGGTAGCATCGAGCCCCCTGATTGGCCGACTCCACCTGCATCGATCGGCACACAGACACAGTCGGGGTACAGGTGCGACGTGGCTATTGGTCGCACCGATAAGCACACACACACCTTTCGTTGCTAATTGGTCTGCCTCCTTATCAGCAGCTGGCTGTGGCACGCTCGGGGTGGCGCACGGCGAGAACACGGGGAATAGCATTCGGGAAGAGACAGAATCAATACAAGAAGATAGGTGATTTTATTCGGGCGTTTTTACATCATGAATATTGGGTTTGTATTGACTGCCTTGAATATGAGTGGTGTTGCAAATAGAATAACTGGGAAAATTTCAAGTTTTTGGGGTCTATTTTCTATCCCGTTATCGGCTCATTTGAACGGTCGTTTTTTTTGTGTAATCGTATATGTATGATAAATGTATACCTATATATGTATAATATGTATAAATGTATATCTATATATATATATATATATATATATATATATATATATATATATATATATATATATATATATATATATATATATATATATATATATATATATATATGTATATCTATATATATATATATATATATATATATATATATATATATATATATATATATATATATATATATATATATATATATATATATATATATAATATATATATATTCATATATATAATATATATATATATATATATATATATATATATACATATATATATATATATATATAAATATACATATATATATATATATATATATATATATATATATATATATATATATATATATATATATATATATTTATATATTCATACACATATTACCTCTTATTTATTTCGATTTTTGAAAAATGATATAATGATGTAGCAAGTTGACGAATTTTCATGATGGATATTTCGTATCTTCAATTTTGTTTAGTCTTCCTTCCAACTAGGTCTACCTAATTATACATCCCAAACACCTGAAGCAAACCTTTTGGCGATTCCATGCCAAGATCAACAGTTTTAAGTGGTGGCTAGAATTCATTGCTGAAATCTGTCAAACTTGCGAGGAATTTTAATCATTATTCTTTAGTGAGATATTGTAGAGTTTGCTGTGCATCTAAATAATATCCGACTATATGCATAAGGGCTATACACACTATATTTCACTGATTTATTACCATGTTAAATAAAAACGTTACTCAAGCTTTTTATATGTCTTAACTTTTTACAACATCTAAATGTTTGACAGATGAATACCATCTTTTCAAGCTATTTACACATTCCTAAGCAATGGCAAGCAACATGAAGAATGTTACTTTTATTATTGAACCCAAGAAACGTAGTTTGCACGGCCCTAAATCGCGTCGAGGGCGACAAAAGAACCATAGCACATCATTTGGTCTACCAACACATTTGGTCTACCACGACAGGTCTACTCAACAGGTCCGCCTAACAGGTTTATTAGTTTGACCTATCAAGGCGATGTTTCACAGAAGGTTCTGCTTACCTGCTGTGAAACACGGCCATACAAATCACACGAAGGCATCAAGTGACTCTCTGAAATCAGACGACAAAAACACTTTCCAGGATGTATAGTCGAGACAGTCAATCGACAAGCAACGCGAAGATTGAAAAGAACCATTGGTGTAGGCTATACAGCTTAAAGCTGGCAATTGTGTTATTGATCTGCACGTCATGTGCTGGATAAGTCTCACGAAGGAAAGGTGTAAGTGTCGGGAATAAAGATAAGCTTCCAGGCATGACGGTGACCTAAGGTCGAAGTGAGGTCAAGCAAAGGTCAGCCGTGGCGAGGCGAGGCTGCGATTGATGGTGGTTGACTCCCTGGCGACAGTTTCCACGATCCAGAGAAAACCTAGCTTGCTACCTTGGTGACACCCCCCCCCCTTCCCACACACCCCTACTCTCCAATATTCTCGACACAAGACGAGAAATGAACTCGTAAAAAAGGCTACTTTTGCTCGTTGGTTGCACGTCATTCGTTGGAGCTGGCTAAGCCACACTATCTACGACTACCATGATGTATATGTAAAAAGAAATCATCTCCCATCCTCTGATATTTTTTCGACCTCAACTTTGAGGTTATCTGAACTCAGCCATCGGCTATATATGAAGCCATAATATAGTTTGGTCAATGTCCTCCTCACTCATTGCATATTGGAGATCAAAAAGGAATAGGTCTTTTTTTATGTCGGTCACTTTTTCTACGTATCTATCTCTGGTATACCGGATTTCACGTGAAATATTTCTGCATCAGAAAAAACGTATTCATAATCACTGTTAATTATCAGATTATATTGAACATGAAATCCAATCGATTATTTTGATGAAGGTATAATAATACATAATGAAGATTATATTAATACGGTAAACATTGATGAGATAGGTTTTCAGATGAGCGCTAACTTCACAGTGTATTGATTTTCTTGAAAATATCGAACAACCGATTAAATTAGAAAAGAAATAAAAGGGGGAGATTTCATACCAAAACTTCTTATAAGTTATTAAAAGTAGATTCATGATTACAAGGCATAGTGAAGATGTGGAAGTCGATTTTTGAAAGTGAAGTTTTTTTATTTTTATTTTGTGTGCAGTGTTAGTATAACAGCACATACGTTTGAATGCTAATTGTTTTGTCACTTTAATTGAACAAGCTGGATGTATTCATTGGACAGTAAAAGATGAAGTACACCATACCCAATCGTCTCACAAAGACACTTCTGTCGATTCCTGCTCAAAAACATACATCTATGACCGACGACAGTAGATTTAATAAATTTAGTATAGTGTTACTCATTTCATTCGATTCTAAAATAACAAAACAAAGGATTTGACAATTCGAGAAGGCACATACTGTGAATGAATTCATTTTTTTGTATCTTCATACATATATTTGTTGGATTAAATGATGATTTTTGCAAGCTCTTCAACTTTACCTGATGGTCATCCAGGCGAAGTGTGCCGATTCACGATAGGCCCATAAGATTTACACATTCTCCTTCCAGTGATTCCTGATAACAGAAATAATGCATCTCGCCTATGACTAACGTATAGCCCGGAAAACTGTATACAAACGTGATATGTATGATGATTATTTATATGAAATCTATTTTCAGAAAATATATTTCATCAGGTTTTTATTGTTTATATATAGTGGAGTTCAATCACGCAAAACTAGCCTATATATGTCGAATGGTTTGGTGACCAGATATTAAATTGGCAAACACATCTACTCCAAATAAGTTGGTTCAACACACCTGGGTCGCAGCCAATTCGATACATTTTCAACTTAAATATTAGACGAAATAAATCTTCTTAATAAAAAGCTATAGGGTTCTTGTCAACTTGCAAAGTAAACCTAATCTAAATCGTGAAGAGAAGAAGTTCCTTCTACTTTATTATACTCCAGTATAAAGAAAGACTTTTGAAATGTTTTATACAATTATTTGCGCACGAAATATCATGAACAACATTCGAATGAAAACTTTTGTCAGAATCTACTAACTTGTTAGTTTTCCGCTATCCTTCATTTCGTTTCCAGTCTACTACTTGATGATAATATTGCCAGTGTCTTTCATTTCAGTTGTATAGTAATTTCATATTATATCAAGTGTCATTTTGGAAACAATGATCTCTCTCTCTCTCTCTCTCTCTCTCTCTTTCTCTCTCTCTGTTTCTCCTAGCACACTGGAACGATTCAGGAATAAACAGAGCATGCTTGCAAGGAGGTGGGTGGGAGTGAAAAGGGAGTAGGTGGACGGGTGAGTGTTAAGCGGGAAGGGAAGAGGGGAAGAGGCGGGGGTGAAATGGATCGTGAATTGTAATGAGAATTGCAAGAAGTTATAGTATACTCATCTTCAGTGCATACCACATTTGAAGTTGTAAAGATTATTAATTAATATTCAACAAATCCAGTATTGTATACTTGATTTATCAGCAATCGTCTGGCTAATTATATATCAAGTGAACCGTATATCCACATGGATATTACCTAGGGTAAATAACAATATGGACAATGCGATTTTTTTGTACCATTTCTAATCTCATCATATCAATAGAAGTTTATTCTCATTCAGGCTCAACGCTTGGCGCTAATTTTTCTGAACGTTCCAAAATTCACTTTTGCAGGGAATACAAGTTATTCGACTCACTATTGTTTACACACCACATGACTGAGCCACTATATATAGAATGGATGGGATCACCTTCCCGGTATCAACCATCAAATTTCAATTGTATGTTCAGCGATCACGTGTATTGGGATGATACCAAGTACCGCGAGTAAATGGAAGGAAAATTATTGAAAACATCAGTACTATATAATTTAACTATCACTGAGAAACTCGAGGGCACAGAAAACTTCACATTTCATGCACACTTTTATTCTCCGTCTTATGGTATTCTTATCTGGGGGGGGGGGCTCTACCCGAACCAACCGCATTTTTATACTTCAAAAAACGTGACTTACACATATTTCATTGTCGTTATCTCTTGACGCAGCTCATGTCGACAACATTTCATCGACCTAAGGATATCAACACTTACCTCCGTCCTGATTCTAGCAGCCTGCTTCTTCCGCTCCCATCCTGAAGTACCCCTAACTCCACAGTTCACAGGTGCGAACTAAATTACTAACAACTATAGGAGCAGTGAGTCCGTCACATCTCACAATCACTCCTCTTATACCAAACGCCCTCACTACTTTTGCACCACTTTATAAAATAACCTACCTACCCTCTTACATCATAGAATCGAGCCAACTCAAAATATTCCTCACAGATCTGAATAAAATCTCCTCTTGAACCATTCTATTGCATCAAAGAGTTTACCAAGAGACCTCAACTTTCTGACTCTGATCTTGACCGTGATTCCTACTTCCTTTTCTACACACTGCATCTCCTAATATGATTTTAATTTCAATATTATTGTAGCTTTAGCCTAGTTATAATGACGACTCCCATATTGGTACATTGTGTTACTCGAATGGAGTATGAATGAATGAATGAATGAATAAATAAATAAATGAATGAATAAATGGTTCACTGCCTGAACTAGTCCACCTATAAGCGTATACATGAGACCTAATACATAAAAAAAAATACTTTTTCTTGCTTATTCTTTACTGTAATCCAAAAATAGCACTGTATTATAATTTAGGGCGTATAAGCGAAACTTTGCTCACCTCCTATATAGTATGATTTCATGGAACTGTATGTCTATCTGTCCGACTGTCGTCTTGATGTGTGTGTATATAGGCCCTCAGCCTTTAACCATCCGAGAAGAGTAAGAGTAATATTATAAAAAGCGCATCTTAGACAAGCCAAGTGGACCGCGATGGTTGTGTGCGTGTGCGTGCGATGAGCGACCTCCCATAGGAAGTGACAGATTTGTGACATTTCTATTAGCCGCTGTCCTTAACAGGATTTCTGTGGTCAACTAGCTTCTCGTCCTCGTTATATATATATATATATATATATATATATATATATATATATATATATATATATATATATATATATATATATATATATATATATATATATATATATATATATATATATATATATATATATATATATATATATGCTCGACTTGCATCGTCTAGCTCAGCTCGATTTCTCTCTGTGCAACACTCTGGAAAAGGAGGAACCTTTTCGTTGTTTTTCTTTCACTTGATTTGATTGGGGATCAAGATATAACTTGTATATATATATATATATATATATATATATATATATATATATATATATATATATATATATATATATATATATATATATATATATATATATATATATACATATAATAGACCTATATCGGCACATGCAGCTCGGCTGTTGACGCGCTCGCCTCACGTGATCAGGAAAGTGAGGGGCATATCGTGCTTGCTTCGATCCCCGCCACCGTTCATCTTTACAATGGTTTTTCGAGGTTTCCCACTGTAGTACGACCACTCCCTTCCTATGTACTATCCTTCCTATTAGCTAATAAACCTTCATGTCATCATCCCATCATCTCATTACTCATTCATCCGACACTAATAGATCTTGATTATCCTCGTTCAACCTCATATAAAATATAGATGAAGTTGTATTTTTTTGATTATTATTAAATTTTAAGACTCATCCTTTTTTCGAAAATGGATGATTTTGTTACTGCTCTTTCAATTATCACGGGGTCACGGGAATACAGGCTATTTTCCCAGAAGTAATAAAAAAAAACATTCATAAAAACGTACATAAAATACAGACTTTCTACTACGGACAATCTAAAGGTGATAATAGCCTTGTTAGGCCTACATATTACTACTAACATTCTGGTAACGTTTTCACGAGTGACGGAGATATGAGGTGGGCTGCGTGAGAGAGAGAGAGAATGAGAATGAGGAAAAGAAAAAGAAAAGGAGAGAAAGAGAAGAAGAGAGGAAGAAAAGAGAAAAAGAAAGAGAGAGCGAGCGAGAGAGAGAGGGAGAGAAAGAGAGAGGAAGAGAGCGAGAGGGGGAGAGTGGCCACCTATCGAGACAGGAACTGATTGAAAGCGATGCATGTCGACATTAACCCCATGAATTTACGATGATTGCCTGGCGTTATCAGTATGGCCCGTGTTTCCTCACCAAGACGCCGGCACATGCTAGAAATATGACCACCTTTCTTCACACTGCGGCCAGTTCAGTGTAAGAAAGGAACTGACACCGGGAGACGGAAAACTTATACAAAGTTACCTAATCATATGGCCTGATGGGGTCAAACTTTGAAAAGCATACTTGATTTGACTCTCATCTTTCTACATGATATTATGAGTAAAGATTACACTTCTACTTTCCAACGCGGGGTATCGTATTATTCTGTTCTTTCTATGCCCATTTGGTTTGCATTGTGTTTCCTATCTGTATGATTCAAAACAAAATAGTGAAGTATATACTCAAACAGAAGCAAATTGAATTGACAGGCATGCATACAGACCTCTTATAATTATATGTTAAAGGGCTGGGTTTTGTATGAATATAACGTTTGATCATAGACTAAATTCAATATTTACAGTCTACGTTTTTATTCATTCTGCGTTTCTCAAGAATAGTTATTTAACTCATTTAAACAATCATTTTGTGAAAGGAACTACGTTGTATTCAATTTCCACAATTTAATCATTGGGGACTGGGTGATCAATACTGCGTTAGTGGTGTATCTTCTTTTGTTCAGACATTTAGCTTTATATAGTTTATGCTCATCAATACATTCAATATATTCTTATCAATCAATATAGCTCCAGATGAATATAAAGATTCTGTCAATTTTTTTTTGGCGAGAGAATGTAAAACAAATTTCAATCATGGAGCATGATGGACATCCTCAGTTTGGCATTTTTTAAAACGATTCTCATGCATATGAACATTATATAGACCTATACCCATATTTCAATGAGGCGCTTTAATTATACCTCACGTTCCTCAGTACACTTTAATGTTGTAAATAATAATCACACTCAATTTCAACTGAGACAGCGACATTGATAGACTATATTAATTTCATCCATTCATCACTCGAAGCGACTGAATCTTATAGCTGTAACAGTAACTGTTCGAAAACTACTTCCAGGTCCGAGAAAGAATTGATCAACCAGTAATCAATTCCTGAATGACAAAACAAATAATGGTGGTCATTTCTTTGCCCATCGTATCTAATAGTTATTATCAAGTGTAACCAGTATTCGATACGTTTTAAAAAACTGGGTCCAAAAACAATGCACGCGAAATAAAGTAAGATAAAATGAAAATTCACTTCTTTTACAATTCATTTCAAACTTTTTAGTGGTCTTTATGGTCGACCTATTTGATTCCCTCAAAGGGCACGATTTACCAATAGTGATCTATAAAGTATGGATGAATTATTCAGGTACTATCTCTAGATTCAGAATTTTGACACTATATTAGTTCCTTACTTTTTTATGAAAAAATATCTTTGCCATTACGGTTTTATAGAAGATTTGAGAATTGAGTGAGATGCACCTGTCAATACTTCAGCAGTTGGGCCTGATCAAACTCTCATGAAAGCCATGATCCAAATAGAATGTGCGGGATAATACAATGCTGATCCATTATTCTTTGAATTCGACATTTTTAGGAATGAAAAATGAACAACAACAAAATGAATGATCTTGTTCTTGTAAGACTTATTGATATAATACTTTTACTATTAAATTTTATTCTATGTACAATATTCCAATTCCATAACTGTGAGTTCAGTTCATTCTATATATAATAGGCCTATATTGAGTTTGACGACGCACTATAATGATAGCAAAGGTGTATTGGCGTCGGATGAATGATTAATGAGATGATGGGATGAAGGTTTTAAGGGTATTGAGAAGGATAGTGGGAGGGAAGCGGTCGTGGCCTATATTGTAGGAACCATCCCACCATTAGCCCAGACTATATAGAGGGAAACCACGAAAAACCATTGTAAAGATGGACGGTGGCGGGGATCGAACCAGGTCCGATATGCCGGATCACACGAAGCGAGCACGTTAGCAACTGATGCGTCGGTCTCAGTTCTTTCTCTATCATCATGTCGATACTTTCAATACGATTCAATTCATTTCGATACGATTTTTTATAACGATGCCAAGTATTCATTTGGTACTGAAATTCCACGTTACTTGACACGACAGTCTCTTTAATTCATACAAGACTTACACCTGTAAATAAAACCTCAGTTTTAATATATCATTTCAAAAAAGTGTCTACGTTTCGCTGGAATGTTCTCCGATCTCTATCTGGTAGATCGTTCTGTCAATGTATAGTGAGTAATATGCTACCAAAAAACGTTTTGCTCTACATGGAATAAGAACTCTAAGACTGTTCAAGGTTTAGGGGTGGGCTAGTTTGTCCTGTATATAGACCCGCATTCATGGTCAACACTTTGCAACCACCATTTCATGGAACCAGAGAGTTGCAAAGCTTAACCACACACCCCTCAAACAACCCTTACACAGGATCTCGACACAAAAACTAATACAAATAATAGACAGACATCATTTCCATTTTCCGTTAATTTTCTTTGTGACAAATGGTGAATGTCATCAACAAATTAGAGCACGTTTCATTTCAAATATCAGAATGCACAAGTCAAGTAAAGGTCGCCACCATACAAATACCAATTTATTATCAACTTATATATGAGTATTATATCGTGAATTGGTGTGAAATCAGTAATTCAAAACGTTGGTTCACATAGCTAATGCTATAAAATTATACTGAAACAAGTGGTCGAGTGACTAGCACACTGAACCGTCATTCAGGAGACCGCGGGGCTCGATTCCCGCCACGGTCGACCGTCCTGACAGTTTTTGTTTGTTGTATCCCTCTGTCGTTCAGGTCAATACTGGGATCATGATAACGGGGCCACGACCGACTCCTTTCTACTATCCAAAAATACTTGATAGAATAACCTTTCATTTATCATCCCAATATCTCAAATAGCATTCACCGACGCCAATAGATCTTAGTCATCGTACGTACGTGACGTGGGTCGTCTTATACCAAATATAAATACATATAAAATCATAAATATAATAGCATTATTCAACCAGAAAATATTTCAATTTCGTTTTTCACTATTTAGTGCACTTGATTCAGGCATATTTTTCTATTAATCTACTGATGCATTTCTTTCTTTCTGTATAATCACACCGTCAGTCAAAGTTTGTGTGTGTAAATAATATAAACATTATTTGGAGTGTTTTGAAGAAGATGGATGCCACATGTTCGGATATGTTTGTTCTCAGACGGTATATATTTATGACAGTCAACCAGGTATAGAGAGAGAGGTAGAAGATAGCCTTGGAATTTGCTCTATACAAAAAAGGTATGGCCATATTTCCCACCCGCCTCTTCCAACACTGTCTATTATTCCTACCTCCAACTCACGGCCGAGACGGTCATGAACACAGACCATAAGCTGAAACAGGTGAAGCGCCTATTGTTCGCCATCTTGGTTTGTTTTATTGTTACCATCTGTATATAATAAGATCGTTTCTCTGTGGAAAGCTATTAAACCGTGGCCTCCCAGGTTGTTCCCCAGATCCCATGATCGCTGCACCCACGCTATCAGCCACATGTGTACGGCAGACACCGCAAACATCTTCACACAAGGTAGACAAAATGCACGTTCTCAATATTAGATTGGACTGGATATTTCTTCATGTCGAACAATTCTACGGAACAATATGTGAGTATAGGATCCATGGCAATTGTCAACACAATTAAATAATGTAATATAACTTTTAATTGCAATAACTCGATGTGTGAACACACAATCAATATTCAAAACACATAGGCCTACAAAATACAGAAGACTACATTGGGAGTGGATAATTGGAAATTATTTCCATCTGATAAATGATCATTACATTAGATCTTTTCAACAGAAAATACAGGTTCGGTCATAATTAATTTGTTGAACTTATTTTTCAAATCATTCTTGCTGTTGATCATTTTAATTGTTATGAAGCTTTGTGCACTTATATATATATATATATATATATATATATATATATATATATATATATATATATATATATATATATATATATATATATATATATATATATATATATATATATATATATATATATATATATATATATATATATATATATATATATATATATATATATATATAAATGCAATCCTGCTCATATAGCCTAATTGTAGACCTACTACGATCGCTATCAAGATGAGTTATATTTTACTTTTATTACATTGTACGTGTACATTGTTTAACGACGCACTGCATGCTAACCAAGATCTATTGGTATCAGATGAATTGGGATGGTGGGATGATACGATAGATATATATATTGTACTTAAAGCGAAAGCTAGTTGAAATGAAGCGGTTGTAAAGCCTAAACATTGTATATAGGAACCATCCAGGCATTCAGTTGGGCTACAGAGGAAAACCACAAAAACAAGTATGTACAGATGGTCATTGGCGAGGATTGAACCCAGGTTCGCTCTATACCCTCACCTCCCGGTAACATGTAGTAAGAGAGTTACCGCTGCGCTACCAGTCCCGGTGATAAAATAATGAAATTTTTCACTCACAACAAGAATTCTCCACACATGAGGAATAAAAAATAAAAAATGACGTATCAAAATTCTGCATTATGATAAATAGGTCTATATATATATATATATATATATATATATATATATATATATATATATATATATATATATATATATAAACCCTACGCCAATGACTGATTTGAAATTTCATTTTGACAGTATCTATACGATAATTGATTAAATGTAATACCGTGATAATCTAGGTTCCCAACAATCTTTGAATTGTATGCGACGAGACTTTCATATATGTCTGATGATTACTGACCCCACTAGAAGCTAGGTTACTTGGGGGATCGGATTAATGACTCTGTGATATATATATGAATGATGACAATGAAAGCCCACGTCTTACGAGAGATTCAAACCCATGCTCGACTTGACTTCGGTTTGAACAGCAGAGTGGCTGCAGGACTGAGCCACACGAAATGCATCTATAGAATATAAGCAAGAGAATATGGTGTAATTTACGAGAACATTCAAGGATTCTCTTAATAATTTGCAATTGTCATCGTCTGATGCACCAGATGCATTCACTATAGTTGCAGTTTGAGATATTTTAAAGATTCAAGTTCTCCATTTTTCATCAAATTCGAAGAAATGGCCTTGTCTTGTGCATATTCTAAACTATATTTTATTCCTTATCGCCAACGCTTTTTTGAATGACATGATATAAACACTGGTGACAGACCTCGAACTATATAGGACGATTATAAGCATAATATTTTCGAAAAAAAAAACGATATATATTCAAACAAAAAATCGTATAACGCCCTTTCCCTCAAATTGAAACTTATGTAAGGTTCAAAGTTGAAGCACGCATTGAGAGCCTGGTCAATTGATACATGTTTTCACAGCTCTGGTGATTTTTTAAAATAATAATCAGTTATTAATGTGTTTCATATTTCAACATATAACTTCCCCTACAATGTGTTCTGAAACCGCCCCATATACAATTGTATTTTCATTTGAATTAATTACAGTGTATTATAACAGCACGTATAAATGACGTTTTCAACATCACCATTGTAATCAATTGGAATGAAAAAGATCTTCATTGTTATTATTATTATCATTATTATTAATATTATAATCAAAAGTGCGACTGGAAATGTACATAGAAAGTATGACAGGGTTCCCAGCCCCCTTGAGTTGATGCATGCCGGTGGGCCGAGTATGTGGGCGAGGTTAGAATGGTAATATCTCGAGCAATATTGAGATGTTCGTCCGAGTATGAATACAATTTAGAAGTGAATGTCAGAATGTGCGTGAGTACGAAACAGGCTGGAAATGAAGAGCGCGGTGAGCAAAGCATTTCATTTTAAATTATCATATATCATATAATATATACAGATAGTCGGATGTGTTTTCATGCCCATCTGAAACAATCCATATAGGAATGTTATAATAGAAAGTGATCGAGTGTGTAGGGACGTGACCAGAACTTCAAGGGTGAAATCATAATGTACCAAATAATTACAAAAATATGTTATTGTTATTATTATTACCGGTATTGTTATCATTTGAATATTTGGCACATACGACTCTACTATAGCCTATATGTCGCCAGACTCGAGGTGACGCTTTTGAACGGTCGTTTCAAGCCTCTGCCTGAATTGGGAAACAATTGTATAGGCTCACCAAGATTTCGATGTTAATTGAAGAGAAAGACGGAATTATTATTACATTATTTTTTATAATCATTGGATTATTAATTGTATTGAAACTAAATCAATTATAATTATTATTTTTATTGAAATTATTATGTATTATTATACTATATATATATACAGAACTGTATAACTGGCTTATTAGAGTTCGAAAACATCATTATTTTTCCAACTCATGAATTAAAACCTCTCAAGTTATTGTACGTGCAATTACACCAATATAATATTTTCACAATCAGCTAGTTCATCATTGAGGCCAACCCACTCACAGCGTATAGCATTTTTAGCGTCAACATGACATATAAACGATCGCAGTGACTTTCCGGATGGACATAATGTAGTGAAACTGCTTCTGAGCATTCGGAGAATTTTTTTCTGACATACTGTCGATCTATAAATCATAATGAGCATTCACATTAGGTTACGTGTTATTTGTATGTAACGGTATACGCGGTATAAGGGAAAAATCGATTTAAAAAATATCGAGTGTGTGACTGTTACATACAAGTGATCTTTCTAACTTGTTTATGATAAAACTCAGCTCATCAGTATTCTTGACAATTGTATTGTTTGCATCAGACGATGTATATTTGCTAATTTTGTATCTTGCACGGTTTAAATATATAGTATGATCTGTGAAATCCTTCTGGTGGGACCCACGCCCAACGGTGATTTCAGTTTCTGAAGCAGTGCCTCAGCTGACCGAGCTACCGAGTGTATAGCTGTATATATATATATATATATATATATATATATATATATATATATATATATATATATATATATATATATATATATATATTCATATATATACATATATATATATATATACATATATATATATATACATATATATATATATATATATATATATATATATATATATATATATATATATATATATATTTATATATTTATATATATATATATATATATATATATATATATATATATATATATATATATATATATATTCATATATATATATATATATATATATATATATATATATATATTTATATATATATATATATATATATATATACATATATATATATATATATATATATATATATATATATATATATATATATATATATATATATATATATATATATATATATATATATATATAATCATGCATTTCAGTGAGATTGTTGAAAGAATATGGTTCATTCTTGGAATACAAATCTTCCATTCTATACGATCTAGTTTGTGTGCACTCGTTGGATGGCTGTTGGCAAACATGTAAAGTAAGGTAACATATTGCTCATGTCAAATGCCTCCTGCCAAGATACCTTTTACCGCTGACATCTGACCATGTGACTAGCAGTTCGGTCCGCCCACGTTTCCCTGCTGTACCCTCGAAATCGTCGACACTAGTCAACTCGACATATATAGTCAAACACCAGAACAAGAGAGCGAGGCACCTCGAAACAATTCATTATCGATAGTTTGGGTGATTTGAGTGATCAGTTATCTACTGAAATATACAATTTTCACACAATTTTCACAATTTTTGTACAGTCAATGACCAGAATAAGAGAGCTAGTGAACTCAAAACAATTCATAATCGATAGTTTAGATGATTTGAGTGATTAGTTATCTACTGAAATATACAATTTTCACACAATTTTCACAATTTTTGTACAGTCAATGACCAGAACAAGAGAGCTAGTGAACTCAAAACAATTCATAATCGATAGTTTAGATGATTTGAGTGATTAGTTATCTACTGAAATATACAATTTTCACACAATTTTCACAATTTTTGTATACAGTCAACGACCAGAACAAGAGAGCTAGTGAACTCAAAACAATTCATAATCGATAGTTTAGATAATTTGAGTGATTAGTTATCTACTGAAATATACAATTTTCACACAATTTTCACAATTTTTGTACAGTCAACGACCAGAACAAGAGAGCTAGTGAACTCAAAACAATTCATAATCGATAGTTTAGATAATTTGAGTGATTAGTTATCTACTGAAATATACAATTTTCACACAATTTTTACAATTTTGATACAGTCAACGACCAGAACAAGAGAGCTAGTGAACTCAAAACAATTCATAATCGATAGTTTAGATAATTTGAGTGATTATAGTTATCTACTGAAATATACAATTTTCACACAATTTTCACAATTTTTGTACAGTCAACGACCAGAACAAGAGAGCTAGTGAACTCAAAACAATTCATAATCGATAGTTTAGATAATTTGAGTGATTAGTTATCTACTGAAACATAAACAATTTTCACACAATTTTCACAATTTTTGTACAGTCAACGACCAGAACAAGAGAGCTAGTGAACTCAAAACAATTCATAATCGATAGTTTAGATAATTTGAGTGATTAGTTATCTACTGAAACATAAACAATTTTCACACAATTTTCACAATTTTTGTACAGTCAACGACCAGAACAAGAGAGCTAGCTTGAACTCAAAACAATTCATAATCGATAGTTTATAGTTGAGATGATTCAAGAAATTAGTATCCATACCAAAATATAGGCCTTCCATTTTTTCTGGTGAACATCGTATCAAATGCGGACTTGTGATGGGTTATCACATCACGAAAAACTTGTTGATGGATTTTTCATAGGGTACATTGCCAAATCTTTGATTAAAAACCCAATTTAGAATTGTTCATATTATATATTTATTGTATCACACTGAAGCGTTATCAAGGAGACCGGGGTTCAATTCCCGCCATGGTCGGGTCTGACAGTTTTGTTTCGTGGTTTTCCTCTTCGTTCAGGTAAATACTCAGATGGTTACTTAACAACAGGCCACGACCGACTTCTTCCCACATTTAAAAAAAAACACCAAATAAAATAGCCTTCCATCGTATCAACCCACCATCTCATATTTCATTTACCGACGCCAATAGAACGTAGTCATCAGTACAGTGCGTTGTTGAAACCAATATATGTAAAAAATAATCTATAAGTAATCACAATTGCGAAAAATGTCACGAAAATTCATATCAGTAGTTGAGCAGTTCTGAAAGAAATGTTTGATAATGTGCCTAATTCATCACAGTCATCACACAATATTGGCTCACCTTCTAATTATAGTCTGATGGATATTGTTAATTGTAGTCATATAATGGATAATTTGAGCGAGAGTCTTAATATTTTAAATGGACATCTTACACCGTAGAAATAATATATATCTTAATCTAATTACTTTTCTTCTCCTTTTCCCCCCTCATTTCCTGCCTTCTCTTTTCATCGCCACAAAGCAAGTATAAGGTACTTTTACACAAGTAATCAGAACCAATTCCACGAAGTCATTAAACAGTTAAAATATATCACGAACTCCATTGTTAAATTACCACAAAACTTCTTGCACTAGACAAAAAGCTAGAAATTGAAATATTGACCCATTTCTTGAATCTTGCACCCTCTTTCTGCCAGCCCATTGCCATGATAATCATAATACACCCCTAGAATCACCTCTGCAACTGTGCTGTTCATCGCCAGATTTCTTATTCATATTGGGTTTAACGACGCACTCTGATAACAGCTGAGATCTATTGGCGTCAGTGATTGATAATTAAGATGACGGGGAGATGAGATAGAATGTTATTCTTATAAGATGTTTTGGACAGTGGGCAGGGAACAGTCGAGGGGAATCACGGAGGCTCTGTATACGGATAATTCAATCATGGTGAGAATCGAACCCCCGTAATGTCAAGCTACTGAGACGAGTGGTCGAGTGACTAGCACACGGAACCGTCATTCAGGAGACCAGAGTTTAATCACAACATGGTCAAGCATCCTTAATGACAGGTTTAATTCTTTCGTGGTTTCTCTCTGTCGTTCAGATCAATATACAGGGATGGTTCCTCAACAACAGGCTACGACCGACTCCTCACCACTTACCAAAAACACATAATAAAATAATCTCATATCACATTATCTCACCATCTCATATATCATTCACCGACGCCAATAGATCGTAGTCATGTCATCAGGACAGTGTGCCGTCCCAATATCGATGGAAAAAATAGCAAACTATATGCTAAATGAATGTAACTATTCATCTATCGGTCTAAATGACGGTTCAGTAAGTACCATTCGAGTTACTTTTTTACATACTCCGTTCAACTATGACCTGTATCATTATCTAGAAGCCATTGTTCTGTTAAGCTGTTATCTCATTTGTACGTGAGTTAATATTACTGTGTCAGTATCATAGTTTTATTTCATTCTGTAACTCAATCTCACCACGCAAAGACATAGTGGTTCTCAATGCCCGGCCTGTCTTTGAATACATATTATATATACTTTCTACTTGCTACAAACTAATTTGCTATGTCAAAGACAGACTTTGAATTTTATTTTCACTCAACATTTTTTTATTGTTATTATTTCTACGTCCATCAAGTTGGAAATCACCCACAGAAATCTCCAAGAATACAAATGAACATGGCCATAAAAAACAACAGGGAATTAGTATACACCGTGTATATATAAGTTATACAGTGAGTAGAATTCAGAAATATAAGTTGGTGTGAGTGTTGAACCGGCCGTCAAATCGAGTGCGAACAAAATGAGGTATGAAAGCTCTTCTTTCGCTACGTAATAAACCGTATATAAATAAAACTAATTGGCATCGTTGAAAGTTGAATTTGTTAGGCATTATTATGTTCCGAGAAGAATAGGCAAAGGCACACGATTATATAACTTATTATCTGATGAATAATGTCGCTTTTCCCGGTTACTGGCTTTTCACAAAATAATTTCATAATTAAATTATGTTACCGAGTAAATTGGCCATTATACAAATTAAAATAAAGTTTTCACTGTTATCATAAGAAGGGACATCTCTTTTTTTTTGTTTTCCAGACAGAGATAATAAAGGCGAGAAAAATGGGATAAATAGAATGAAAGGGGTGACTATGCCTTTCTCTTTTCTCTTATAAAAATAGGGCTGAAATCTCTCAATTCATTCATTCGAGATAAAATGTCTGCTCAACAAATTGTTATTATCTTTAGGACCGGCTTGAAGGCTGGGGCCGACTTCACAGGAAAACCACGGCAACGAAAATGAAAGATTGTTTTCATTAATACAAAAAGACGAACGTAATTATCTTTGATGGGCTGTGCTCAAGAAGGTGCATGCTACCCCCCCCCTCCTCCCCCTCTCACTCACCACCCGTCCGCCTGACGTTTTAATTTCATTCAAAATTGAATATTTGTTCAAAAAAATGAAAAAGCCGTTATTTTAATTAAAATGAGCTGCTGCACTAGCTAGTCTGATCCCAACCCTTCCAGCTTGAAAGCAACCAATCCATGCAACCAGCCAGCAGTAGTTATACAGCAAAGTTTTCAAGAAACTTTATGTAATTTTATATGCCGGGCGCAGGGGGGGGGGGGGACAGAAACGCATAGCTTGCGAGTAAAAGATGAAAAACGAAGTAAGGTGGTGAAGACGATGTGAAATGAAATGAGTCGAATAATGAAAGATTGGATAAGGGAAATGCGAGATAGTAAATACATCTCGAAATATCAAGGACAAAAAGCCATTAACAACACAAGCCGCCCGCAAGGAAGAGTGGAAGAATATTAAACACAGTCATACATTAGTCTTGGTAGAATCGAGAAAAGTCAAAGTTTTAAAACAATGATGGGATTGAAATTAAATAAGGTTATGAAATGTGTTTATATATATATATATATATATATATATATATATATATATATATATATATATATATATATATATATATATATATTTATATATATATATATATATATATATATATATATATATATATATATATGATATATATAATATATATATATATATATATATATATATATATATATATATATATATATATATATATATGTATATATCATAAAACAATGCTATATTCAAATTCGGTAAACTTGTTTTTTCAATTTCAACATCCATTTCTCCGGAAATGGTAGAACCTAGAAGCAATGAGATCTACTTATAATTATTGCCTGGGAATGATGTGAAGGCATTTTTCAAACTGATTCTGTTTATTGGGGTAATGGAGTAATAATAACATCTGTCATCATATAAATAATACTATTTCATCCACTTATTGGACAACAGATTTATACAAGTATATGACTTTCGAGTTTCTAACTCCTCTCATTAATTACCTCTTTTTTCAGTCTGATAGGCCTATAGCTTCTCTGTGGGAAGGGAGCGTCTCATATATTTACGCAGACGAGTTTTGAAACCTTGAAGGATCATCTTATATTTTGTCAACGATTGTGATTTCAAGAATCAAATCACTTTCATATTTCCATCGTTAATCATACGATTGAAATAAATACTTCTGTAATTTTGATTCAATCAAAGCAGCATTGTAAGAGGAACCTATAGTGTACAAAATCATGGCGTTCTTTTACATGGTTTGAACAGGAAATCTCGACTATAAACGCAAGAGAGTCAAGATATACACAAATTGAGTCTTCCAATTCGTTGTCTAAACGCAACTTTTAGTCAACTAGTATCTCTTTTTCCTCTCCCTCGCATTTGTTGTGTGAAGCAGAAAATGACGTACTGCCCTTATATACTTTCATTCACTATAAAAATATAGTATAAAAGCACTAGACATGTATAATAGTGAATATAGTCCTTGTGTCTCATTTCCATTGTATTTCTTCAACTTTTACAGACTTATTTTTTTTTATAGGAAAATCTCTGAATTAATCAGTGTGTACAGCAAATGCTATAGGCGAGCCAACTAACTGAAAGCTCGGTGATTGTGCGTGAAATGTGCGTGAGTTGTGCGTGTGACCAAAATACGCCACTGTACTCGTGCTAAACGACCCTACCATCAGCAAGGTCATACGGGGGTACGAATGAGCGGGTGATCATGAAACGATGAAGTGATGATAGGTGAAAGGACGTTTACAAAAACACATGCCTTATGCGGGACTCGAACCCACGCCCGACCTGACTTCAGTTCCTACCACAGTGCGATAGTTGACTGAGCCACGGGGTCTCGACAGCTACTCGACATTAGTGTATTTTATAGGTATAAACTGTGTCAACTGATGTTTTCATCTGACGAAATATCGATGAAAAAAAATTGGTATCCAAACTGACCGATGGACGTGAACTCAGGTTTGAGTTGCACCTGAAAATAAAAGTTTGATTCAAGCTGGCGTAACCACACTGATACAAGCAAATATCTCTGGATCCCACCTAATATGTCGCGCGGCGGCCTATCGTTCCATTTATTGTGATTCGGCAAGCTTTACGAAAGGTCAAAGGATTGCTTTGTCAAGGGTTTGTGATTGTTTCAAGAGGGTAGCCGAAGAGTTTTTTTGCGATGGTATATGTTTGACGGAGAAAAAGAGTGGGGGTAAAGGGGTGCAAAAGTAAAATGAAAAAGACAGAAAGCCCCCCCCCCCTCCCCGAAAACAGACCCAAGTTGAACCAATTGATCAATGCCACTTGGATTATAAGTCAACCACGGTACAATAATGGATTGTGTATCTGAATGTTTGGCAAAAGTTCATGAAATGGTATAGAAAATGGTACGGTGAACAGAGGACGCTTTATCACATGCATATCTATACAGCTAGCCTATATGCACAATGTTGAAGTAAATTAGCATAATTACCTGAGTATCGACTATGTCCGTATTGATATCGAAAGAAATGAACAGTATAAATATTAGCTCAATTGCAAGGTTTGAACTTCGAGACCACTGATTGAGCTAACGGTTTACGTTCTGCTATTAGTATCAAAACATTCAATCTATTAAACTTCATTGAATCATTCAAACTATTAATGACCACCGGTATCTCCAATATTGTTATTTTTAATTCGCTATTTGAACATTGGCTCTTCTGAAAACACACTC
>OZ023327.1:15671827-15726827 GCA_964007535.1 Brachyptera risi | reverse complement strand
AATCAAAACCATAAGTTGCTTCACCAATCTGATTCATTTTTGGTATGCTTCAATATTTAAGAATAAAAAACGTCAGAGGGAAAATTCTTACTCAGTGTTCACGGATTACAGATAATCCTATAATTTTACCCCGTGTTTACCAATGATTCCCGACTTATACTTTGGATTTCAGTTTGCACGTGAGCAGATGACCGCTTGTATTGTAATACGATAGAAACAAATTGTAGTTTTCAAACTTTCATATAATTTTAATTGTGAGAATAAAGACTAATATATACATGGACTGCATTTGCATTTTTGGCAAGACACTGTAAGATGAGGTTATTATATAAAAATAATATAATAACAAAAAAAGAGATTTCGTAAAGTCAACCAACTAGTAACAACTAATTATACCACGTATAGTAATACAATATATTAACAAGCGAATGTATTCATTTTCTCCCCAGTCACTACTGTCGCGCTCATACGGCATTTCCCGGAAGCATTATACGCCGTTTCGCTCGAGATTGGATTCATGGCACTGTCAACTGCGGTACAGTTATAATAATTATTATTGTTACTCACTGATTATTTTTACCCCTTTCTATTTCATAGGCAGACAAACGAGGCTTATTTGCATAATAATTTCCATCAAGCTTAAGAATAAAAATAACTGCTTTATGGAACAAACTTGGTGATAACAACTTTTTAAATATATAATTACATTTTCTTAGTATTTTGCATAACTGAAGCTTATGACTAACTTTCTACACCTCATTAAACCATAGTTTTATTTCACTATTACGTGTTTTTTTTATTATACTCCTAATTTATGATTGCGTTATTTGCGTAATATCCGGCCGTTCTTCACACCCTTATGCATACTGGCTTCTTCTTCACCCCCCCCCCCTCCCTCCCTCCCCCGACCAAACAGAACCTTCTGATATTCACAAGTTATTCAGTTATTCTCGTCGGCCGTCACATATTTCAGGTTCGTACCCTCGAAAGAAATCACCGTGTTTCACATAGGTACCGAATGTGTATCAACTATACAGTCAACTATATCATTTCGTTGCTTCCTTCAGATGGCGTGGGGTTAGGAGACTTGCACGATCATTGGTCGAATGATTCATCAAATGATACAAAAATTGCTGATTAAATCAAAAAGAAAACTGAAAATACACGTGTGCTCTGTATACATAACAAGAGACCGATCTAATAAGTGCACATCAGCATCATGGAATGAAAATACGAGAAATAAAGTACGAGAAATGGGGGTACGATTATTTTCATGCTTGGCAAATGAATATGTAAATCGAGAGAGTATGCCAATGTGATGTGTAAAGAAATCGATGTTGACGAACAATTCAGGCATCAATATTGTTTTCACATATAATTGATAGATGAGCAGTGTGTTGTAATAAAGGTCATAGAGTCAGCTTGATTTATGCCCATTTCACTCAATAAAATGCATTGTGTGGTCGCACATGAAAGGTAAAACAAACTCGACTAAATGGCTTACAAAAAGCACATTTTCTCGTGTATGATTAATATTTGTACATTGTATGGCAATCCCCATCAACAAACCGATGATTTATATTATTTTCGATATCAAATGAAATGCAATCGACAACCGAATCATGTTGAATGTTTATTAATAGGCACGCTGCATTAGAAGCCACATCAACCCATCCTTGCTGAGAGAACAGTGAATCCACCGACTGGCCAATCATATTTGAACGGGTAAATTAACATAAATAAATGTAGTCATGCAAAACGTATGTACATGATTTAGTATGCGTTGTGTGAGGTATGCATTCTATCCCACGAAACTGCATGTTATTCCAGTTTTCGTGCTGGCATGGCCAGCGAGTAGCCAACACGGCAAGTAGATCAGCGATTGATGATTAGAATAAGTCAAACAAGAAACAATTCGCATATACATACTATATAACAGCATATGCATGTCCATTGTGTAATATGTTATTGTATATCGCATGGTGGGTGGAGCGGCCATTATAAACCATATAAATACACATCGAATGTTGAATATCAACTAGCCATACAAAATATGTGCAAACAAACAGGTTGGCACAATCAAAATATTACGTATCTGTTGGGTGGTGGTTTTGACGATGCGGGGTGGAGGGTGCACTGATTCAGATGGGTGGGTATTATCGCCGATGTATTTGCATTACCATCATGCCTTGTGTAAAGAGAGAGAGAGAGAGAGAGAGAGAGAGAGAGAGAGAGAGAGAGAGAGAGAGAGAGAGAGAGAGAGAGAATTAAAAACGCACTTGATTCAGCAAAACTACGGACACGAAATAAACAACACAGATTCATGTGCTGTTTTCGATATATATCGCACACATTCATGAATGTCATATCCATGTAAATAACAAAGTAAAAACAGACTTTAATGAGGGATGCCGTGTTTTGAATATTTGAATGTGATTAGTTTCACCCTATACCTTTCATCAATTCAATGATTTTCTATCAAGTTTCGCTATTGGTGAAAAAAAAACTTCTGTGGAAAAATGAGGATACTTGCTAACTTTACTATAATTGAAGATACTTCTTAGTCAAGTTCTCGGGAATACATTACTTATATAGGTACACAGAAAGTAAAAACTCTCACACACATAATAAAAACTCGCTTGTCTCATCTGACTGGGAGTTGAGAGTATGGATCAGTTCTTGGTTCGATCCCCGCCACCCCACCAGCTTTACATAAGGTTTCCGTGGTAATTCCCTATATATAGCCTATACGTGAATGCTGGGTATTATTTCCACTTCCTACAATACAGGCCACGACCGCTTTCTCTCCAGTAGGCCTACCCTCTCATCTTCTTGAGAATATTTCATTTCATCATCCCATCATCTTATTAAACATTCATTTGACGCCAATAGATCGTGGTTCTCATTACAGTGCGCCATTAAGCTCAAATGTAAATGCATAAATAAGAATACTGCATACTAAATTATATCAGATGATCTTTCAAAACAATCATGCAAAAGTTTTAACGTTGCTCCATGTGGGAAATATAATTAAATTTCAATACTGCTCCCTGCTTTGCTGTATTGATGAACTATAGAAAGTAAATATATTTTTTGTAATAATGCATATATCTATTTTTCAGAGCAGATTTCAAAATGCCACCCAAATTCCCTACAGAAGGCTATGGGCTATGACACCGGAAGGCTATGACACTAGGGACTGACACCCCCAAACACAAACCAATACACATACAATTGGTGTGCCATTTATCCGACAGGCTGACTTATATCGAATTGATATAATATGATACGGAGTTGTACATAAAAACTCAATAGGTCAGAGATTGACATAGATAGTTTTTTTTTTAATATGTTTTATTTAGAGTATATTCAGAGTATGGTGAATAAGAGAGCATTCTGCTCACTGCAATTGTATTGTCAGCGCGTCCATCTCACGTTCAATCAACTCATTTAGATGTGTCACGTGATGTTACCTAGTTGCCAAGCAATTATAGCACGTGATTGCCGGAGGCGAGGATTTTTCTGCAAGTCGGTTTTTAAAAGGCACTAAAAACATTACTTGAAAATCACAAAAGTTGTGTAGATATTTTCGTTTCTGTGCTCAAATTGAAAATAAAATGAACGATAACCATGCATTCAAGACGAATAGTCATTTTGTTGTAAAAGCAGTGACTGCGTCGGGAATCGAACAATGCGTTAAGCAGCGATACTTACAATAGCGCCACAGCGACATATGCTCTGCATACTGCTACATATATTATTTCTTATGTTTTTAGGGCTGAAACAACATGATTAAAATACGGCAAGCAATATCTGGTACGTACATCACCGGTGTTGTGGAAGAATGGTCACATTCACTTCGGACAGCGACAGCTAGGATTCGATTATTCAAGTTATTTCATCAACAGGTATATTCAACACTAGATGCGTACTTCAGAAAACTGATTCATAATCGAATGTGTACAAAAACGATGTGAAATTGAGTTTAAAAGTGCCAATCTTTGACGCGTGTGATACCTTGCTAGGCGGCACAGTAACTGGCAAGGCCGGTGCCTGTTGGGCTTGTAGCTGGGATCGGGCTTTTGAGGGGTATTATGACAAGACAGGCGGGCAGGTAGGCATCCAGGGGTAGCCCTGTTCCGACCGTGACCCTGTGTGCATGGCTGAAAGGTGACGTCGCAGTAACCCGAGTGAAAAGAGACAACTGGATGAAAAAACATCCAATATCGGTCGCTAAAAATGAATCTTCTGATCGATCTGTATTATAACCCGCGTGGTCAAGTATGTATTACAATACATTTGTAAGAACAAAAAGTAGCGTGGGGTGGGTATTCGAGCCTTATAACACCCTTGCATCGAAGGCACACGAATCACCTGTGATTTGCGCTGTGGATTAATTACTTTGTAGAATACGCAGAGGGGATGCTGAGGAGCGTATAACTGAATGAAGTATACTCGGCTGTGTGACATGAGATGTGGGATACTTTTGAATGGATCATTGTAAATGTGGTCAGAGATTCAATTATGGTGAGACACCAATACCATTACACAACCGAGTATACTCCAATCCTGTATACGTTCTTCAGGCGCCTCGATAGCCCGAGTACTTCCGGACGGCCCTCGTTTGTCGTCGCAAGTGGAATATTTCCCGTCGTTACCTCTGCGTGTCTCGGGCTATTCTGACACCGCCTCATTTAGTCGCCGGGCGTCGAACCAACGACATCACCACACCACATGGCTGTCCGAGAGAGGACACTATAACACCGAACACGCTCGGTACGAGCACAATATTACAAATGTTTGACTTTGCTCAAGTCTTTCCCAGTCTCCATAGGGCAAAACGTTCCCGCCAGGATGATTCTTCAGATTCCTCTTTCCCATAAATGATCATATAGGGCATAGGCCTAATGGCCCGTTCAGACGAGGCACGATCGTGCCGATCCTACGTTGTCGAGCAATGAAACACCCCGTGTGAACGCGTCAAGGTCAACACTGCGTGCCTGAATCACGTCGAATTTCGGATAGACAGGAGTTCTATATTTCAATCCTATCGTGTTGGTTTATGCATGACTGACCAATAGGAGAACAGTATATTCGATTCGATCAGTGTTGAATTCAGAGATTTTGTTGCGGGGGTGCTTTTGTGTTCACCGGGGAGGCAAGGGAAAACCGAAATACAAGTTTCTCAAAAAATAAACCATGTATCTAGTGTTTAATGTTTTTATCCCGGGGGGGCAAACGACATCCTGCGGGGGGGAAAAGCCCCCCCGCAGGTATGCCTGGATTCAACACTGGATTCGAGTGATCGATAATCACAACAAAGCAAATCGATTGAATATGGCCGCCTATAGACAGAACTTTCTATTGGTCCATTCATCACGTGACTGTGACTTTCCAGCAACGCGATGCGCGGTGTCAAACTTGTATATCTGAATGCCCCAAAGCTCGCATCGTATTGCTCGACAACATTAGATTGTCACGATCGTGCTTCGTCTGAACAGGCCATAACTTGAACCGTGAAAGATACCAAATTAGCAAACACATAATCTGATGCAGACAATATTTGTCAAAAATGCTAATTAGTCAAATTTCATATAATAACAGAAGTGGAAATATCACTTGTAGGTATAACAGAACCACTCGATATTCTTGCTGTTGAATTTTACCTCACAGCGTATATACCGTCACATACAGATAACGTAGCATATGGTGAATGTTTATTATGAATCACCAATATTTTAGAGGGTTGCCTGTTGAGGAATCATCACAGTATCAACATGCACGACAGAGGAAAACCACAAAAAACACTCACGATGGTCGACCACGGCGGGAATTGAACACCGGTCATCCGAGTGACGATTCTGTGGGGCCATTCGACCACCAGTTTCAGTGAGTATACCTGAATAAACATTGTTTGCTTAACTACCTCATCAACAGCTAGATTACTTGGGGGTACGAATGAACAGGTGATGATGGAATTATGAAGTGAGAATGAGTGAAGGGATGCCTTAGGCCTTATGCAGGACTCGAACTCACGTTCATCAGTGACTTCAGTTACTACAGCTGGGCCTTAGTTGACTGAGTTACGAAGATACCTACCGTGGATATATGGCGTTTTCCCAGCGTGACGGTCGTCAAAGAAGCCATTGGTGCTATTCATGTGAAGCTTGACCTACATATCGTGTTATCTCATGATGAGCAATGAAGTCATCAGTCTTCATCTCATTCGATATTCATCATTTGTTAATTTCCTCCCTTCACACCCCTGTACCTCACAGGCTACCTCCTTAATTGCTTGTCAAACACTTACATTTGCAGGTTTTCAGTCCATAGGGTTGCGCCCTTCACTTTACGGCTTCCCTTGCCTGTAGTTGACGATGATTATTGTTGGCTTAACTACCCCACCAACAGCTAGGTCATACGGGAGTACGAATGAGCAGGTGATTATGAAACTATGAAGTGATGATAAATGAAAAGACGCTTACAAAAACCCATGCCTTATGCGGGACTCGAACCCACGCCCAACGGTGACTTCAGTTTATAGAGCGGTGTCTACTGATTGAGGTGGGGAGGGGGGGGGGGGGGGAGGGGTTGTTACCAGAAACAGCTGATAGTAAGACAAGAATCACATGTTGAGATGTTGTGACCATCTTGAAAGGATTACTATTACTTGTACCTGCGTCGGGACGTGTTGTATGTGACAGTTGAAGCGGCTTACACCGAGTACAAGTGGCCCCAACCTGGCCACCAGTCGACACGTGCATCTTGCACTTGGTCCACACAATTAGGCGTTAATCCCTGTCGAACTACGTTCTTACTGGTTCTAATGTCAAATAAAATATATATGAACTGAACAACACTATTGTACCCAATTCGTTTTCGTATAGCATCATCGTCACAAATCACATGTACCTATACATATATTATATATATATATATATATATATATATATATATATATATATATATATATATATATATATATATATATATATATTTTTTTTTTTTTCATAATCGTACTTATTCTGTTCATTAATTATTAATTTGTTAAAAAAATGTCACCGGACGTTTATGAGAGTCCAAAGCTGTAAATAGTGAATGTATGAATAAATATCGTAACATGAAAATGTACAATGATTACAAATTGGTCGTTTATGGATTATGTCTGAGAAAACTATAGTTGGATCGGTGCCTGTATGCGAGTATTTTTTTTCCCAGAAAACAGATACGGTATTAGCTGAATTTTGAGGAAAGTCAATGCTAGAACACGCTGAAAAAATAAATGGAGCCTGAAACAATAGACCAACGTAACCGCCTAACCCAACTGTACCTAATTTGAAATGAATCGATTAGTTTTCATAATCATTTCTATAAAAAAAACCACACATTGTGGAATGGACAAATTATTGTTTCATGATGAATCGTGATAGTGATGAGTAGTTAGACGTGAGGGCTGATACTGGTAACGAAGACCATGTTAGTGCAATTGATTACATAAAAACAGAACAATCGAACAAACAAATCTCAATTATGATGCATGATCCATGCAGCAATGATGAGTATGCAAGTGGAGGTCGATCGCTTGAAAATGGAGCATTTTTTTCAACCTTCATTCCAGAACGCAATTTGCACGTAATTAATAACTGAGTTTCGTATGAGAAAGTCTTCTTGGATCTATTAGAGGGGGACGTGACTGTAATCGAATACCAATTGTTTGTTACCATTCGACGAATCTGAGGAAAGGGTTGTCACCCAGCACCTACGCGTGCTACTGACTTTCTGTCGAGACTTTCAAATCTTAACGTTATTAGTTTTGAAAATTCATTTCGTTGTTCCCATCCTTCTCTGCGATTCTCTACTTCTCTTCTCTAAGCTATAAGCACAGTGAAGTGTTTCGTAGAGAATTCCTATTGTATATTTGTATAACTGGCGACGCCCTGTTATTAAAATGGCTTTCATCTTTTCATTTGCCGTATTATTTTTACGTGTTGCGCGGATTGCAATGACGGCTCCCCCCCTTACCGCTCCCCTTCCCCCACCCCATCTACCCACCCACCCCCACAATGTGCTATATTCAATAAGTCCCGACGAACAACCGAAGGTGCCCAAATAGGAGAGTGAGCGTGCACGGACGAATTACAGACAAAGAAAGAAAATACAACTTTCATTTCATTTTCATATATATTTCCCCAAATAGAATTTGAAAAAGAATCTTCTCTCATTGACTGTGGATTGACACAAAAGTAATGCAGCAACGACATATAAATGGTACTGATGCCTGTTAAAATACAAGTTGGCATGTTTATTTTTCTCATAATTTCTCTTTCTCAGTCTTTCTCAAGACTCCATAACCTTATTTATAGCTCTGTTAAAAAGCGGTAATGATATGTGAATTTTAATCTGCTACCAGAAAGTCCCCAGTAGAATAAAAGCAGAGTAGATTAATCAAAATCCACTTGTAATTGTTGATTATTGTCATTTCATAATCTGAATGCCACAAACGCATGTGCCTCCGAGTCATTTACACTCAGAAAACCATGTTTCAATATTCGCCGAATCAATGTTGCATTAAGAAAATAGTATTTATGTTATGCGAGTGCTCATGGATGCATGTTGGAGTAGGAGCTGGGGTGTGAGTGAGGGGAGGGAAGGGAGGGAGAGGTTATGTTCTAGTCCCCCGCACCCCTGACATGCTAATGTTTTAACAACGGGCCCACAACGGCGTTTTCACTACCAATAACTCAACAACTTAATAACTCTTCTGAGCCATTAACTCTTCACTAACAAGCGTGTATACTTCATCCACTCACTCTTTTATCATAGTTATGCATTATCTTTATTGTAATGATGTGGATCATTTGTAAGACGGTGAATGTGTACAGTGCTGTTCATTATGGATGTGAAAGTATAATTAGTTGATATATTAATTTATCAACTTCAGGTGAAAATTTCAAACTATCAGAAGGACTGCTGACTTTGTATAGGCTTGATCATTTGATAATTTATGCAAATCGTTTTTGATCCACTTATTCTCGATGTCGTAAAAAGCAGTGTCAAATTTAGTGTTTAAATGTATACGTAACAAATCACACACACACACACACACACACACACACACACACACACACACATATATATATATATATATATATATATATATATATATATATATATATATATATATATATATAAATATATATATATATATATATATATATATATATATATATATATATATACATATATATATGAATATATATATATATATATATATATATATATATATATATATATATATATATATATATATATATATATATATATATAAATGAATATATCGAAACAGTCAAACAAACTTGAGATTATCCAAAGATTCAATAATTCAAATGAAGAGCCATTCAATTGAGGATGAGAAATCGTGTGAAATATTTACGAGAGTTTGTTCAATTTATTTTTATTCTGTTGACCGAGGAGAGTTGTGACGTCGAAATTGTTATCATCGTCCGTAGATGTTGGTGAATTTTCAATCGAGATTGCATTATTTCATTGTTTATGTTCTTTCCATTTTCCACGTCAACAATTAGGATTGTACTATCTCTGACCACTACAAGTGATCGTTACAATTGGAGGGTGATCTCTTCAATACAGGGTCGTGTGAATGATTCAGTACAACACAAGATTCAACAACTCTTGTTTTTATGAAGGAAAAACTATGTGATAAGTGAACAAAGACTAGAGACTTGCACTGTACTAGAAATGTCCGTACTATGATAATAAATGGCCAATTGTATTATAGAATTTATTCAGTGTTCAGAGTATTTTATTCCATAATAGAGTTTATACATTGACGATATTTTCAATAGAAGAGTGCTGCTTTTATGACAAAGAAACTCGGCAAGAGATAGTTGTTGATAAATATAATATATTCACTCAAATTTGATAATGCAATTTCCATTTCCTTCCCGTTTCTATTATCAAATTCGTTGATAAAATAGTCAATTGAGGATGTTTTATAGGTATATTCGACGGCTGGGTGGCAGTCGATATTTACCGTTTGTAGCTATACGTCGTTGGTGTATAGAGAAGGGTGTGTGATAAAGAGGAAAAGGAAACACAGGGTAGACCTGAAGCAGAGCCCGATCGACACAGGCATGGGTGGAAGAACGAGGGATTGTACTGCAATGCATACTCATACAATCTTATCCAGAATGGGGGAGATAATATAGATTCATGAATTACGAACGGATGCGAAAATGTATTCTTTCTATTATCTTCTTCCATTCGCCACCACAGATCTAGTTGCTTCATGAGTTAAAAGTTGGTTTTTAGTAAACGTCACATTACCACTTATATACCGTTTGCCATTATTTATTCATACATTATATTATATATTAAATTATGAAGTTGGATTATGGTTTTCAAATCATGAAGCTATATTGCTATAGGAATCGAAAATCTCTATGAAACATCAATATGAATAAATCATTGCAGATAATTCTTTGAAATGAAACCACTCGTTTCAATTCAATAAATAATGAGTGGTATATTTATGATTCAAAAGCCAGTTTCCTGAATGGAATTCAAACCGGTTTTCCTGATTTTATAATTCTTTTCTTGTCCTGGTATTTGAATGTTTTATTCATTAAAACACCTCTATTTCTGTACGCAAGCGGAGTGAATATAATGACGTTACACCAGTTATACCAGCTTGGGAAAGAATCATCATACACTGTGTAATAAGTTGACTAATAATTTAATAGCTCAGGACAGTCTGATCGATATTATCAGCGTTATATATAATGAAAGTGATGATATTTTGATGGATAAATTAAAGAATATACTGTGAAGAATTTTTGTAAACCGATATTTCAAACTTGAAACACCCTTTAAAACCTTAGCAACCCTTCAAAACTCTTTAACACCATATAAACCTTAACATTATACACCCTTCAGAGCAACACAATCCATTAGACTTTTTCTCCTAAAATATCCCAACATAAAATAGTAGACTAGTTGAATAAACTATTATTATATATTTATTTTTATCCTTATTATATATATATATATATATATATATATATATATATATATATATATATATATATATATATATATATATAATATATATATATATATATATATATATATATATATATATATATATATATATATATATATATATATCTTTTTTTTTTAATAATATCGAAACTTGATACAAGATCATTGTTCCCCAATTAAGGCTATGGATGAAAGATGGGATCGTTTGGACGGAGCACCACAAGGGCGATCTTACCATGCCAGATTAGATAAGTCTTTCAGTTTCCGAGTTCATAGTTATATGAATTATTTTTATATCATCACAAAATTGATTTGATTATATTGTATGGAAAACATGTCTGAATCTGAATGGAAATATATCTGGTATTTCAAAACGTAACGTTCACGAACTGCCCATTAAATATAATCTTTATTATCAATACTAAAAGTCTAAAACCCTCTACTTTCAAGTTCTAGGGTAAGTCAAGCGTCTTATTGGGTTCAGTTTCTATGAGGTCAAAGGTGACACGTTTGTTCTGGACCACTTGAGTGCATGGTCGTTTTATTCTTATAGGGAGTGGAAGAGTTGGGCACATTATACACAGAAAAACAGAGTATATGCATACACATTCGGATCAGGGCCGTATCAAAAGGCACAGGCCCAGAGGGCGGAGTCTGGGGCGCCAAATTCTCACCAGCCTATTAAAATTTAAAAATACATCATTAGGTGAAGTGGTATTCATTTGAAAAGAAGTGTGTTTAATATCATATACATTCGTACTGTGAGAAATCAACTTCTGAATGAAAAAACTATTGAAAACCAATGCTCAAAAAATACTCACTACTTACTACTGAAATGTATATGTATTCGATGGTAAATAGTTTATAAGTAAATGGGAGAGGATGAGAACGCCCACAAATTTCGGGCCTAGGGGCGCAAAATGTCTCGACTCTGCTCTTATTCGGATGTCACTCCATATAAAAGGCGATTATTGCTGAAAATTAAAACTGTATATAAATGATGATCTTATATTGACACATGCAAATAGGTTTATACACTATACAGTAACACAAAGCATGGCACAGACTAGATCCCACCCTGTGACATATGTCAGTGTAAGTCGAGATAGACTGGCTGGAAGATCTATAAGCTGCCGTGTGCATGGAGAGGCAGTACAACTTATAGAGATTGGTGACAATACAACTTCATGCCAGGGTAAGGGAAGCAACATCGTAAATATACACTAGAGCAATATCCCGTAATGACGTTTCAATAGGTCCCTAGAGGGGCCTCTACCGCCGCTACACACTCAATTGTCCAAAATGGGCCCTTTTAAAGACGGTCCCCTGGCGTCGGTTCACCGCAACAATCGCGATTTAGATAAGAAAGATGAATAAGAGAATGACAGACGGCTGTAGTTTGATAAGTCGATAAGGAATTGATGGCTAAATAACAACGGAATCACGACGGAATGTAATACACTTCCTACCTTCAAGCCAGCATTGTGTCTAGCATGGACGGATCTTACACACAATTGAAAGACTGTGATACGCGAGAAATTCTCACAGACAAAAAAAAAAAAAAGCTTGTAAATGCAGACGCTCCACCATTCCAAAAGTTGAACATTTTGAACTTTTTAAAACACCATCGCTCTATACAGTGGAAACTATTTGTGATAATTTCAGAAAGCAATTGATTGATGTGCATATAATACTCATATAGATGGGTATAGCACGCCACAGTTTACCAATGTACAAATATTTCTGTTCCAAACCAAGTACGTTCAACATCAAAGCTTCATAGATCTCAGTATACAATATGATCAAGAGAAATCTCGAATTCACTATTTTTTCTACTCTATTTAATTTTGTTTTCTTGGTTGATGGAAAAGAAAACAACTGCTCAACAACCTGTCCTCATTTCTTATTTGACGAATTTTATTTTTATATATTATTTTTGTTTCTTAGTGCACGTCTGGAGGTAGATAGTGGTGTCGGTCCGGGGGGGAAAAGGGAGGACGGAGGGAGGGGGGAGAGTGTCAACAGAGCACCGTTGAGTTAAGGTTTCAACATCACAAATAATTAGGTCTGTCAGCTTTTTGACTACACATTCAAATAAAATGGAGTGAGGTGGGGGATTTTTTTTCTGTTTTCTATTCTAAATGTCAATTCACACATTTTTTCGATGAATCAGGTCAACAGCAAAACTATGTTAATTGTATAAGGGGATTGATCTCAATGGAGGTTAGAAATGAAAGTCGGCTTTATGGATGCTCAGATAATGATATTCGAGTTCAGGTCATACATACCCTACATGAGTACGTTACCCTACATGAGTATGGTTCACGTTTCTTGCAAACGAACATCATTTACAAGCACGTGTAGCTCAGTACTGACACGCTTGCTTCATGTAACCTGAGAGATGAGAGTGAATCGGATCTCGGTTCGATCCCCGTCACAGGGGTTTTCGTGGTTTCCGTGTAGTTCCTACAATATACGTCACGACCGCTTCCTTCCCATTCATCCTTCAACTCGAACCTTCATCTCATCAATCACTGATCCGACGCCAATGGATCTTGATTACCATTACAGTGCGTCGTTACACACGTGTGAATAAAACAAATATATATATATATATATATATATATATATATATATATATATATATATACATATATAACTTATATATATATATATATATGTATGTATATATATATATATATATATATATATATATATATATATATATATATATATATATATATATATATATATATATATATATATATATATATATATATATATATATATATATTTAAAACCGAACATCTCACTCAACCGACGGTCAAACCGTCAAAGTACCGCCTCATATTGCGTATCTCATGATGCTCAAAAAATAAACCCTTGCCTAATATTTTACTGTCCATCATCACACGTCTTCATATACCGGACGAAGACCGAAAGCAGTCGAGGTGCCAAATTGCTTAACGAAGCCACCGAATCGGTGACATTTCAATCAAAACAATAATAAACAACTAATTCATTTCAAAAATGTGTTTTTGAGTTTCATGTACTCTGATTGATCAAACACTATCCTGCTTTGTCTGGAGCTAAATACTTGATTACTAATAACTATGAATTGATTCCGTCTTAAACAAATGAACATCTATAAATATTTGAGATCAACAGACCAACATTATAGATGTATTCAATCATCTGAGAATTGTTAGTACCATTTTAATAATGTCTATCAGCTTTCAACTTCAACATCTTTGTTATGGAATCCAACAGTGTTGCGCTATGCACTTGTACCAAGGCTGCACCTCCACTGCGAGCTCGACAACATTGTGTCACTGCGTGGAGTGATTACAAGTGATTATACGAGTGACTAATTGAAGTCGAAGTTGTGCCATATGGTTGGTCATGCAAGAGATAGATACGAATGGAGAGGATATCCGACCCTGGCGTTGTTATCAAGAGACTGGTGACGGATCGCTCTACTGTTGTCTCGAGGGTACTTGCGTTATCGACAAGTGATAGTCAATGTGTATGACTGTAGCTTGTAGAAGAGAGTGGACTGAATAGTATTAGGTAAAAACTCCCCGCTCAAGGCGACATAATTTCCAACAAATTTAATTAATTCAATGGTTGAGAACAAGTAATGAGACCGTGTGAATGGAAATAATGAACTGAGTAAAACTATGCCATCAAAAGTTCAGTTGAATACTTTTCATTTAAAACAATGTGTTCTATTTTCCTCGAAGATTGAATGAAACCGTGACTAATCGAATGTTTGACCTGGGAACAGCTGTATTGAAACACGGCTAGTTCAACATGCCCAGCTTACCTCAAAATTCAACTCAGCTCGTTTTGGAAATTTAATTATTCATTCAAAGAAATTGAAGTTGAGTATTGAAATCAATTAATTTGATGGAAAATTCAACCATATGAACGGACCTTCGATATAGGTGCATTTTACCAAAGGATGACGGGATCAGAACCAGTTATGAGAAGATATTAACTTGATTGAATCATGTGAAAAGCATTGGTATCTCAATACTATAGTACAGAAGAGTTGGGGATGAGCCAGAATTGGCCATTTAAATGTCCAACGTTTGCTTCAAACCAGATCAGCAGTTTCAGATAATTACGCTGTGGGACATGTGTACAGTGCGAATAGATTAATCCACATTATCACTGACAGGATTCGACCCCACGCTCTGAATACTGCACTTGTTATCGGGTACGTCTTTCAAAAAGTATGAATCGTTTTGTGTTTGTTTTATATCTAACCTCAATCCAATATAGGTTTTACATTATTAAAATTAACTTGGTTTAAAATTTCCTTAATAAATTTGAAAGTTTTTTTTTTGCAATAGCCAAGTTTCTTTATTTTGTTCGGAATAGTTATTGGGTAGCTACATAGACTATAGAATTCTTTAGTCTATGGTAGCTATTATTAAAAAAAAAAAATGATATATAGTACACCTTGAACCAAAAGTGAATGTATCGTTTTCTACCTAGTCAAACCAGTCAACCTTGTGATGTTGCACATGATCAAACAGGTATGAGTCGAACAGAAACAGACTCTTACTTATGGTTCAAGCCTCACACTTGTGGCAAAATTGATAGATTACTTGTTGACAGCAGTAATGTAGGAACAAAAGAGTCCGTGTAAGAGTAGGTACTTTATCTGGTGGTGGGACTCGAACCCAAGCTTCTTCTCAAGACCTAATACCAAAACACCGGATACTACAGAGCACTCTAAATACAGGTTATTTTACGGTCACATTTTCTCTCTATACGAAGCCTTGTACACTTGCGGTCTCATGAATTGATCGATCAAGCCGAATTAAAAAGCATTCTGAAAGAAAATTACTGACATTATGCACACTAAAACTAGCAGGCAATGTACATCGCAGTCTATGTTTAGTCTGTGAATAAATTAGTGATAAAATGTGCGTAGGTTTCTTTTTGAATTCAGATTTCAAAAAAGTCCATACTATGTGACCGCAGATGTAGGCCTACTTATGAAACAAGTAAATCGTTCCGTAAATTGACGGGATACGTTCTGCAAGTGGAACACGGAATCGTATTAACGACAATGGTTTTTCAATAGTTGTAAAGCAAGCAGGGAAAGGGACATGGAAGCGGGCATGGAAGCAGGCAGGAAGACATAGGGATGATTCACGAATGAAGTAGATCCGAGCCAGGAATTAAAGGAGTGTTTTAGAAACCACACGTAAGTTTGGATGGCAAATCCAATTGCCGCCTTCCTGTGGCGTTGTGGCACAATTTATGCCTACTCAATTAGAAACACCCAAACAATGAAAATACTCTCGAAACCTCGCTCTATATTCAGTGATAGCACAGGGGCTGTAAACACGGGTCACAATGGCATCGGTGCAATGCACGAAAAGTCCGTCCATATCAACAACTAGAAGCCATAGGCTATCAAGTGATAATGCCCAGATATTAGCATACAAGCGTGTCTACTTGAATAGTGAGTATTTTTTATTTTTATTCTTTAATTTATTCATTCCTTTATTAGGTCTCATTTACAAGGCGAGGTTCGGTCGTGTATGATCGCTTTTCCACTTATTATTTCCCACATTATTGATTAAAAAAATGAATGTTTAACACATTAGCGAATAAGTAATACACAAAAGTAACCTATATATAATCATATTTAACCTGCTTTCTTCTCAAACATGGTTCAAGCAACAGAATATCCACATATTATGTCTTCATCAAGCTATAAACAAGGCCGTGTTGAATAATTCGTGCTATTGTTCCGGAGTTATAAATCTGTGATCAATATAATTTGCAGATGTCACGGGAAAATGGTTTAGATAAAACAACGAAATCTAAATTAAGGAGGATAGTTATAATTTCAAAAAAAAATGATAACAAAATTAATCATGGAAAAAATATCAAATGAATAACAACAATAACATATATGAAGACTTTTTGAAGCTGCGATCTACTTGCACGATATCAAAATTAATTAAGAAAAAAATATCAAATAATATCAACAATAACTCATGAAGACTTTTTGAAGCTGCAATCTACTTGCTCGAAATTCGAACAATATCGTTACCAAAGGGCACATCGTCTGGAGCCAACTTTTATTTTCATTGTTCGATAATACGACTCCAGACTACATTACCATACTACCACTACTCCGGTACTGTTCCACCGCATTTCCATCCATTACACGACCTTAAATAAGTGTCTCTAGCGCACCTGGGGCTACTGCTACTACAGCTTACTTCATATTAATAAAGACCACTGCACGCTAGCCTCCCAGCATACCATACCACTTTAATTGCTGCCGATAAATTAACCATTTGCTATTATGAAACAGTTTTAATCTTCTTACTCCCATTTCATTGGTTTTAATTAGTCATCCAAGTACTTTATACAGAAATATCTTGACATATAACTTGTTTTTGTTAAAACCAAATTAAAAGAGACATCATCCCAAGTTTATTCTTTGGAGGATACACATTACGATAGAACCACCCTAGTTAACAACCACAATGTACAAGTAATGTAGTATGATAGTAATGGGTGTAATTAGACTGTGCATACAAGGAACAATATACCGAATACACTACTATAGTTTGGAATAAAATCATACATTATTTATTATGTGTTGAAAATAGTCGAGGCAAATTTCATTTCCACTCGACTACTACGTTGAAATATCAGCAGGCAACGGGGCAGCGGCATTCTATTAATAACACTCGATTTCAACCATACAGTATACACCATAATTAAACGGGAACATATACTGCAATAATCTACACCTTTAATTAGAGCATAATCATTGATGATTGCATAGTCAAATTATTGATACAAAGTCAATAAAAAATTCTGTTTATGCTTCTAACATCCGGGTCTTTGCCAAACCCTGCATGTTGATCTAGATATATATAAATAGATGTATTTATCAAAGGCAAAATACATATAAAATCATTTTTTAAGTGTTTCAAAGTTCGAAAGACATCATTGTGTTTAATTATAGGTGAAACAGAAACTAGTTTTAGCAATAAAACGAGCAAGTCATTCAGTCAGACTGAACATATTGCTTCTTATCAAAATAAAAGATGACCAGATTATGAGAATGTTTGACGGAACATAGAATCTACACTAATTTTTAACTCATTTACTTTTCTCTTTGGTCTATTACTCTATATAGCCTGTTCGTTTCTCTTATTATATCACAACAAAATGACAGACATGAGACAAACTGACGATGAACTTGAAACATGCCAACATATTGTCACGATAATGAAGTATCGTTGCTACCCCGCGTATCTAAACAGCAGCCTATAGTCTCATTCCTACTTCACCATCGGATGAAGAGACTATAGGCACATCAACTCGAGTGGAAAGAATTATTAATTAAATATTATTGATTATTAGAATTTGTAAATTTGCAATACACTTTTTAGCCTGATTGTGGAAGTTGTTGTGTTGTTTTCATTGCTGTAGCTTCTGAACTACAGGTCGCAAACTGGATTTCAATTTAGGCCTACTTCAAACGGGTTCAATCACTATTTATACTTTTCGTTCGATCGTTGCTACCCCGCGTATCTAAACAGCAGCCTATAGTCTCATTCCTACTTCACCATCGGATGAAGAGACTATAGGCACATCAACTCGAGTGGAAAGAATTATTAATTAAATATTATTGATTATTAGAATTTGTAAATTTGCAATACACTTTTTAGCCTGATTGTGGAAGTTGTTGTGTTGTTTTCATTGCTGTAGCTTCTGAACTACAGGTCGCAAACTGGATTTCAATTTAGGCCTACTTCAAACGGGTTCAATCACTATTTATACTTTTCGTTCGATCATCTATACTATCGAAATGATAAAATGTAGACACAACGAGAATATATCTGCATATTTACATAACCAACATTAGGAGACGTTATGTATAATTGTGGTCACATAAAATGTTTCAATCCAAAATTTGAATTTAAACGAAATCTACGCACATTTAACCGCTAGTGTTTTGATGGACTATGCGTTCGAGTGCGTATGCACATTGACTTCTAGATTTAGTGCGTATAACATCGGTACATTTTTTTTCAGGATGCATTTTAATGTAGCTTGATCGACCACTTGATGTGACCGCAACCGTGTCATTTATAAGATAATTATCGATCGTAATCAAAGAATCGAAGTTGAATCCGAGTGTCCATGTGGTAGCTAGCTATGGTCCGCTGGACGGAATGAATCAATGAATAGAGTAACGCTCTCTATCGAGCATGGACGGGTCCTTCTCGGCAACAGTACAACTATTCACTGCTGTAGGCGCACATATCACTACTGTACATGGCAGGACTTGGAGCGGGAAGGCGTTCGAGACAAACACGATTGTTTGCGTACTCAATCAGCTGCTGAGTAAAATCTTATTCTGTATTGTCGTAAACTGAGATTTTTCATTCCGTGATAAAATCATAGAAAAATCCAATTGATATCTTAATATACTATGGTCCAGAGATTATTAAAATATCAATTGGATTTTTGTATGATTTTGTTACGGAATGAAAAATCTCAGTTCACGCCAATACAGAATGTTGATGGAATACACTACCATATATATATATATATATATATATATACATATATATATACATATATATATATATATATATATATATATATATATATATATATATATATATATATATACATATATATATATATATATATATATATATATATATATATATATATATATATATATAAATATATATATATATATATATATATATATATATATATATAATATATATATATATATATATATATATATATATATATATATATATATATATATGTATATATATATATATATATATATATATATATATATATATATATATACATATAAATATATATATAAATATATATATATATATATATATATATATATAAATATATATATATATATATATATATATATATATATGTATATATATATATATATATATATATATATATGTATATATATATATATATATATATATATATATATATATATATATATATATATATATATATATATATATATATATATATATGAGAATGAAATGTTGATTCAACGGTCATAATGTATGAAAATGATGAATACTTCAGGGTGAAATCGTATATATTTTAAATAAATTTATTTATTTAAGAAACCTAACGTTTCGACTGGATTGCACCAGTCTTTCTCAAAGGACAGACACAGTCACAACTTCTGAAAGGATTGAGCTTATCAATCCTTTCAGAAGTTGTGACTGTGTCTGTCCTTTGAGAAAGACTGGTGCAATCCAGTCGAAACGTAAGGTTTCTTAAATAAATAAATTTATTTAAAATATATACGGTTTCACCCTGAAGTATTCATCATTTTCATATATATATATATATATATATATATATATATATATATATATATATATATATATATATATATATATATATATATATATATATATATATATATATATATATATATATATATATAAATATATATATATATCTATATATAGATATATATATATACAAAAATATACGATAATAGCGAACGGCTGTCCCCAGTATGAAAAATTTTCACCCACGGTGATATCACAGATACAAATGATCATAAAACTTGAACCGTGCAATATACAAAATTAGCAAATGCATCACAAATGCAGATAACGTAATTAGGCCTATAGTAGAGAATGGAAACAACTCAAATTTCAAAATAATATACCTAAAAAGATCACTCCTGTGATCCCGTGAGTTTGTGCCTCAATTTTTACCTCAGAACTTATCGTTACGACGTTACATACAAAAAACACGTGAATTGTTGTGATTGTTCATTATGGATCAACAATATTTTATATAGGGTACTTCTCTGAATGGTGTGAAGCAGTTTCAATGAGATATGTTCAGACGGAAAGTCACTACGATCTTTTATACAATGTTACGCTATGGGTGAGGCCCTCTTAAGAAAACTGTCATCACTTTCGGAATGCAATCAGTGAAAAAATTGGAAATCAATTGTTTGCCTGCCCTACGTTTTGACATGATTTGACGCGCCATTTCAAAGGTATTGATTCCACTTATACACAGATTCAATATAAATAATATTATAATGAAAAAGAAGAAGATCAATGTAAAAACACACTCTTCTATAACAGAATGATAATCAATACACATAACCAGAATATTTTCATGTATGAATTATACGTCCGAATTTGAATTTGTACTCATAATTCAGTATTTTAACCCACAGTCAAGTCTCTTTTGAAGGGCTTTGTGGATGTTTTTGTTTGTTTTGTGATTTTCTTTCTGTATCAGTGTATTTGACCAATAATGAAAACGGCCGTAATAGTTAACAGTGATCATGAATGTTTTAAATGTTATTATTTTTGAAACATTATTTTAGGCTCACTCGTCCACTTTTTTTCATGTCTTCTTCATTATATTTGGGAATTTTTCTACAGAAAGGCATGATTTCTAACACCTGTATTAGGCCTACCGATCGATCTCATAACGAGTAGGGTATTACCATTTCATTACTTCACTCGACCTGTTCACTACCAACAGTCGGTCCAAATGCTGAATCGCTTATTCCCCCTATAGGGTGAGTTTCTCTTCAAGGTATTTTCTACACAAACCATCTTGTTTCGGGTTGTCTCACCTAATATCCCGGGAAGAGAATGCGACTGCCTAAAAGGTAGACATTGTTTATTTGGGGAACACGAAACATAAACAAAGAGCATCATGTCCCACACTGATGCATGCAGCCTCATCTGCTCGCTTCATCGGCGTCTCAGCCGGTAAGATGTCCGTGTCGTGTTTGGATGGGTGACGGGGATCGGCGGGGAGAGACTTTGCCGGTTATTTCCGAGCCGGCTAGCGCACACATGTATCCGAACCACACCTGGTAGCCGTCAAACCACGACGGTGACCTCAGACGACGACGTCGACGACGACCTCAGACGACGGGGACGCGAGATTTGCACGGTAAAGGTGGTATTCACTTTGAAAGGCGGCGACGTCGAGTTATAAAATAAACAATTATACTTGTAGGGTACAAAACACCTGGTCGAGAATTTAACCAATCTGTTTTCTATTAATAGGAAGCATTCCGGTGTAGAACAGTGCTCTAACCGTCAAATAAATCACGTATTATTATTAGATTTAGAACAGAAAAGCATCTTGTTCACAGCCATCAAATTGTGTACGTGTCTACGAGAAAAGTCAAAGCAGTCACTATGACAGAGTGGACGGACGGACGGACGACAAAAATGTTGTTCAAAATAATCCATTCCATGGTGAGCAATGTAATAAGTGATAAAGCTAGTGTATTAACTGAGCATTTCCACAAGAAATTCCACTTTGTGTTGTATCAGAAATATGTATGTAGCCAATATTCAGTGCATGCTTATTATACTTTGTTAGGCCCTAATTGTTTGGTCATTACAGACGGCAATTCATTTGTTTTGTCTTTTAGGAGGGACGTACATTTTTCAGTTCGAACTCTCGTGTACAGAGGTGGCAATGAACATGTCCAAACAAACCAAACATTAGATTCAACAAAGTGATACGATAAAAGTGATGTAGCGAGTGATATGACGAGTGAAAGCGAGAGAGAGAGAGAGAGAGAGAGAGAGAGAGAGAGAGAGAGAGAGAGAGCGAGAGAAGGAGAAGGGCGTGTAGTTTTAGCTGAACCAGACTGTACAAGAAGACACTAATCCCTCCAACAATTGAGCTGATATAATAATTAAGTATATTTGTTTTCATTCTTTCTACTTGACTGAGACAAGTGATCTCCTCTCTTCATCCCCCTCACACTTAAGCTTCTTCTACTGTCTTTTTTCATCCTCACTAATCCTTCTCCGGTACTGGGTGGAGTGCCTTAAGGACGCTCCCCCTCCTCGCAAGTAAAAGTCAGGACTTCATGATCCTTATAAGGGAAGAGTAGGACACAAAGCGAGAAAGCTCCCACTAATTGTATACAACGAAGATACTAACTGCCTGCCCTCCTTCTCTACTTGCTTGGCTGGTTCTCGGTGACGCTCCAAGCACTCGAGTTGAAACAAGAAAATAGTATCTCAAATTCTTTTTGAAGGGAACGCTTATTATTTTCAAGGAGTTAAGAGTGATAGTTTGTGTTAAATATACAGGCAAGTAATATGTCTAAACGCGTAGAGAGATATACGTATCGTGTACAAGCTGAATACTTCCGTGAACCAAGATTTTATGTGTTTTTATAAATCAATATTGAAAAGTGAAAAGTATACGCCTTTTTTTAAACAGTCAACTGCAAGTGCTAATAAACAGGAGAGAGAATCGGATATCAACTTGGCGTCGTTATCTAGACCCGCATTGATATAAACTGTTTTTTTATTTATATTGGGTTTAACGACGCACTGTACTGATGACTTCGATCTATCAGCATCGGTTAATGATATGAGAATAGATGGGATGGCGAGATGAAATGTTATAATATAAGGTATTTTGGGATATTGGGTAGGCCTATAGGAGTCGGCCATCGTGGCCTGTTGTCGAGGAACTATCCCAGTATTGACCTGAACGACAAAGGAAAACCACGAAAAACCCCTGTTAGGATGGTCGACCATGGCGGGAATCGAACCCAAATCGATTGACGGCTCAGTGTGTTAGCCACTTGACCACTCGTCTCAGTATACTATTAACTAAACAATCAATAATGATATAACACCAACATTTTACGGATGAGTATGTTAGAGGAGAAACACACTCCATGATGCATAATAAAGAAGTGGATTGAGTAGTATTTGTGTTGTGAAAGAATACGATTAATCAGGGATATCTCCGGCTTGTTGTATGGCAGAGGCGCCAGCGACATCGCATTAACCCACGGTACACTGGCTGGCAATAGAAGACGCCACAGACAAATGAACGGCACACTCCTAATGAGACAAGTTATACTACCCACAAAGAACTTAAGCCTGTAAAAATAATTGTAAGTAGCAGTCAATGAGATGGTTGGGCCTATAACCCATGACTGCCCCCCCCCCTCCCTTTAGTCTTTCTTATTACTGAAGGATTTCATTAGTATATTGTCTCTGTCTCGCTCCGTTCAAGTTTAATCCCCACGTCGAGAAATGTAATTTAGTAGACCATGTCATAATAATATTATAAGCTTGTCCAGTGGAATAGAGGAGGAGAATGAAGGGGGGGGGGGAGGCGATAAAAGTCGGATCTATTTGTTATCTAGTTCAAAGGAAACTTGCTACACGAGGATGGTAATAATGGACTATACCATTTCGACTCCAGTCACTCCATATCAGTCTTTTCGAGGCAATTATTTCTTTACTTGTCTTCTTCTATAATTCATGCTGAGATTATCGAAACTTACGTAGGGCCTACCGGTACACCACTTACTTTTCTTTCGAATAGTAAATTATCCTATCAGTTTTCCCACGGTCTATGATGAATTCTGATATAATTTCTACCTTCATAAAATGGTGGGCCTATCTGTACATTCTGATAGATAGTGTTTTACAATAATCTATCAATTATTGATGACCTTTTTTGTGTTGAAAAACAACTATCTTGCCTCAATAAGATATCAATAAATGAAATTACAACTCTGACCTCGAAAAACTTTCACCCATAGGCCTATATGAGTATAAAAGTAGATTACATCTTTAAATGATCAGAGTTCACAGTTCACTCCTCCGAGAGGCAAGCACACTTATTACCGCGTTAACCTTGTTAATGCCAATAATAATATGACTTCTTCATGTACAAACACTAAAACCATATCGAGCTATATTCGGAAAAGAGTATAAAACAATACACGTTGATATGAAAAAAAAAAACACATAGAAATGAAATATGATTAATGCTGATAATTATACCTGAATATAAAATAACCAGTTCGTTTTATTATTTCAGCTTTTTTTTCTCGGTTTATAATCGTATGACCTGTCTAATTGAATGAGTTCTCTAGCGGAAATGTTCGAATACTCCGAATACGGTACCAAGCGTAATCATATCATCTCTGGATATATGTATACAGTGGTGGAAAGATATATACATTAGTACTAATCCAATAATGTAATGGGGGGTGGAATATGTAGCAATGTTGCTGACATGTTACCGTCCTGCCCCCTGGAACATCCCCACCCACCCACCCCTCAAAAGCCAGACCCTATACACACATGAGCTGGGCCGATAGACGGAAAACCAAATGAAATTAATTCCGCACATCAGACTCCGATGCTGACAACTCGCATTATACGATATTAGAGCAACTCTCTGCTGGGTAAAAAGCTAACGTGTTCTCTCTCTCTCTCTCTCTCTCTTTTTCTCTCTCTCTCTCTCTCTCTCTCTCTCTCTCTCTCTCTCTCTCTCTCTCTCTCTCTCTCTTTTCAGTCACTTGTAATATTTGGTCGGATGTATGACAATCAATCGAATACAAGAGCAGTAAACTTGAGAAGACGGCCTGCGATGATTCAACTCTGCCCATACGGCATCAAGCCATTGCCAATCCACATATGCTACATCTATCACACGGAAATAGAGAAGAGGCAGTATCAAGAGAATCCAATACCGGTATGCGAATACTTGGAAACAAGAAGATTAAATTATTTTGTTCCAACAGAATAGATGACCTAGTTATATATATATATATATATATATATATATATATATATATATATATATATATATATATATATATATATATATATATATATATATATATATATATATATATATATATATATATATATGAGAATGTATTTCAATTCATTTTAATTGCATCTTCGAATTGAAGACTCACATCATTTTGTAAATGGAAAACAAAATATAAAAATTATTGACAAGGAGTTACCAGACTGGAGTTGTATTCGAAAAAGAAGAAGCATAGATCGACTGTCTTCCCTCCCTGTACCGCCACAGCGCACGGATGGTTCGCGCCTCCATTTCTCGTGTATACAACTAAACCTAATCAACACATTGTTTTCCAGAACTGAGAGATCAATACTTGAAGAGCAGAAGGTGAATTCGAATGACAACCACTACGGCCAGTCTCTGTCCTAACAGTCTACCTTGACGGGAATAGAATCCCGCTCTTCTGCAACCCTGTCGAGTCCGCTGCCGCAACTGTGACACCATACGGTTCAGCGACAGTGCCATGGTATCACATATCTGACAGAAATAATGTCATAAAAGAAATTCCTCTCTACTTTACGTTCACACTCATATTTTCTGTTTGATTATCAAAATGAAATGGTAATATTTCAGAGAGTGGATGAGAACCGGCCAAAAGTGAGTGGAAGGAGGTGGTAAAGGAGGGGGAGTGAAAAGGAGTGCATTTATTGAATGTGATTGTACTACACTAACCCTAACAACACACAAAAAATCTCTGTACGAACCGGAAGTGACAATTCGTCGAACCGGATAGAAATCGTTGAGAAGTGAGCTCGGTAACGCACGCATAGCATTCGGGTCGCATGCATGCGTTTGTCATTTGTTATTGCACATGATTTCACATTTCACGCATCAATGTCTCATTTATCCACTGCCAACCTAGGCACAAATTAAATTAAAACTCTTCTCCTCACCCTTTATACCCGCCTCGCACTCCCCACCCGCCCTACGTCACAACTCATTCCCATTTCGTTGATTTCAAGTGACCAATGGATTACAGAAAGGAAGCTTTAAAGGACGGTAAGGTATAACTGAATCGATCATATCAAAATGATCACGTGATGAATTACAACAGCAAAATCGTACAGCTTTTCGAGTAGACGGATGATATATTACCAAGACATGTCACGCACTATTGAAATAAAACTGACACCCACTTTTACCCCCGATACTTTATCACCATTATCTCCTTTAGCCCTATCACCTGTAACACCTGTGGTGCCTATAGGCCTATGCACATTTTAGAAAGCATACTAGAAGGTACCCTAGATTAGGCTGCTGCCCAGCAGTCACATGGGCCGTTTCTTCAGTGGCAACCATATAGGTACTGATTGCAGACGTAGGCGAGGAGAATGGAGGTGTGAACGGGGATTCATTCTTATTTAGCCATAACAGTGAACTGTCTTGATAGTATATCTCCAACAAATAGACCATTGAAACTTTGTTTTGCTCAAATAATACCGAGATCTGAAAAATTGTAATTATAAGAAGTGTTGCTATAACCTTATTGAAAAGAGCGTCGAGAATGCTCGTGGCAATAATACACTTGAAAGTTCTGCATGTTTTCTTTCATATGATTATTATAATGTCGTGGCTCATACTGCAGCCGAATGCGATGTATTTGTTGAAACTAAAAGCCTAATTGCTTTTCCATTACTTGATCTCTGCCACGAGCAGTGCTGAAGAATTCCCGTTCTCATTTCCTCATCACGAAACTAATCGTACTCGTTATATATCGCTGTAATAGAAAACCTGACTATACATGTTTTCATTTGTATGAAGATCGGGGCTTTAAAACGAATTAAAATTCAGTAAGAAATCAGCTGCAAAGAGAGTAAGTGTTGTTTGTATCAAAGGAATCGAATCTGCCGAACATTCGAATGCATACTCAAATAAATTGAATCAGTTCCGATTATAAGACGTCCATGTAAAGTAAAGAATGGGAAAATCAAGATTCTTTATCTTCTGTTATTCAAAACAAACAGAAGGGATTTAGTTTACAGAATGCTTTTAAAATATTTGTATTTTTCAGGATTGGCTATATATATGTATAGGTCTATTCGTACATGAATCGCTTCAAAACGAACTGTTTTAATCTTGTTTTGCAACATTTTCATCAACTGTAAAGGATAGACAGAAAGATAGAAATAACAGACAGATTTATTAGGCATGCACTTGAAACAAAATACAAAGCCACCGAATCATTACATAATGATTTTTTGGTCTGAAGATTAAGCGAAAGTGCCAAAAATCAATCTGAACCTGTCGGTGGAAGTGCCATATACGAAACATTATGGTGGAGGTGCCGTAGATCTCAGTTACTATTACAACACGACGTAATGTAATTGTAAATCCCCTCTTACCCCCATGAAATTAACATCACCAACCTACTGACCTACAAGTTGTGAGGTCAAATGCCACAGCCAGCGAATGGCAAAGACAATTGGTATGTCACCAAGCAAGCACGGTACCGCGGGTCTCTTACCGTGACATCCACTGAATAGGGCACAGGCTCACGAGGCCCGGGCCCAGGGCGAAAATATTCAAGGAGCGACAAATTCTCAAGGGGCACTAGCCCATGGAAAATGAAAGAGACATCATTATATAAGGTTGTATTCATTAAAAAATGTATTTTTTTTTTTTTTTTTTTTTTATTAATCTTTTTTTTCACATACAAAAATACACATGACAGTCAAAAAATCCACAAAGTCTTCAAAGAAGACTTGACTGTGGGAGAAACAAAGAATATTATAATCTGTATATTTTTTTAATTTTTATGTTGAATTTATGAAGAATTTATGAAGAATTTATGAAGAAGGTGATCAAGAAAATGTAAATATGATGATGAATTGAGTGGCAACTATGAAAGCATAAGTAAGAGATCTAATTTTTAGATTGAACAATATTTAAAAAAAAAAAAAAGAGAAATACCTGAGAATATACTATCACAAAAAAATTACAAGGAACAAAACACCACTGAAAAATAAAATTGACATACTTCTTTGCATTATGAATGAATAATAATATTGTGAAAGTGAAAAATGAACATAACAATAGCACCTGAACAAGAGTCTTGAAATAACTTAACTGGTGCATCGAGAAATAGTAAATATGAATACATTATATTAGGAACAAAACACTACTGAAAAATAAAATTGGCATAATTGTGTACATTATGAATGAATAATAATATTGTTAATGTGAAAAATGAACATAATAATAACAACTAAACAAGAGAGATGACTTCTGATGCATCGAAAAATAATTAATATGATTGCATTATATTATATAGAGGGTGACATGATGATGATTACATGAACAAAATATAACAATATTATGATGTCAGTAATATGAATAATGAATGATGTGAATGCCGAAGAAAAAAAAAAATATATATATATCATGTTGGAGTCTTATGTCTTATCAGTACAACAATACACAGAAGTACATCAGTATTGGCAATGTAAATTGAGACTGATTGAATGTAAGTCGAGACTAATAATGATAAATGTATTAAAACAGAAACCTACACGAAATTATAACCAAAGGATTCAATATAAGGTCTACTATGGGAATATGAAATTAATAGAGCCTAAATTATTTTATTGACCAACCATGTTTTGATTTCTGATTTGACATTTTTATAAGAATCGAAATTACGTAAACTTGGAGGAATGTGATTAAATTTGGAAGGTACAGCGTATTCGAGACGACGTTTACCATATTTATTTATATAAGTAGGAATATTATAATTTCCAAGGAGCCTATATCTAGTGTTTGCTTCATGATCATTCAATGTTTTAAAAGAAGGGTCGTAATAATATTTTAGAATGAATTTATAATCGAATAAGTAAGTGACGGGGAGAATATTACAATACTGAAATAATGTAGGAATGTCATTATCAATCGTATTTTTCACCTGATCGGGTGTTATACATTTTATCATGTTAATTTGGAGGTTGATAATTTGTTGTAGATGTGAGTTCGAAGCGTCCCCCCAGGCTAAAATACCATATGAAATTAAAGATTCAGCCAATGCTAAATAAACAGTACGCGTTAATATTGTAAATCCCCGTATAACCTAGCTGTTGGTGGGGTCGTTAAACAAACAAACAATATTGTAAACATTTGTATTGTGAAATATCAGCTCATGAATAGGGAGTTGTATTAAAAACAACGTTAAAAACATATTTATTGAAACTTATATGTATTTGATGTTGAATTGTTTCGAAAGTGAATGGAGGAATAAGGGGGGGAAGGGGCAATAATTTTCGGGTCTAGGGGTGCAAAAAGTCTTGACATGGCACTGCCACTTGAAACTCGTACTAGGACCCTGTATCTCAGAGCGACTCAGCCTTTCACTCGTGAATGTTTACTACAAGAGTTAGCCACAGCGACAATGCTCTAGTCTTTCCGTATTGCCACTGCTCTTCGCGAGCAATCCTAGCCCCGCTTATGAGGTGGGCTACAAAATATGGCAAATTATTGCAATCCAAGAGACCTTGATTCTGTTATTGAATTGTGTTGAATTAAATCTACACATGTTGAAATTATTAATAAGTGAATTGAATGATTCACTTTCAGTTCCAATAGGCCTGCCCCAATTTAATGTTAACTTTGACTTCTATATTTCCTACCACTCTTCGAGGTGGTTACTTCCTATATTCATATTTGGTTTTAGGACGTTCTGTAATGACTAGTGAGATCTATTGGCGTCGAAAAATGGTTAATGAGATGGTGGTTTCTTAGTTGATGGGAAAGATAGTTGGCATCATTACAAAGCTATGTGTTCAGGGTTAGGTAAGTTTGGTTCTAGTTTTATCGAATGTTTCCTGGCTGTATTTTGTTCAAGTTCAGGTGAAGAAGGTTTAAACTGCATATTCTTCAGAGAAAAAGTTATATTTTACTGTTTATTCTGCAATGATTTGAGTGAGTAGAGCTCCTGCATTGGGGCCTTGACGGCATTGTAAAGTCGCAGACATGTGACCGTGATTGCCATTTTGTCTGATGTCAAGCTGGGAATAAACCTGACGGAAGTGAATACCTATAGGCGTGTATACTATTGCACGGCGTACCGATCGAGTTGCAATAGTGCAGTAGTTATACTTATCGTCCATTTTCCACACAAATCTCAGATCACTCGGCTCCTCATTCTCTCCTCAGTCGTATATACACACCTACCATTCGTTCATTCATTTTAATTCCACCATTCACTTCATTTCTAGCACACTTTTCCTATCGTATGTACTATAGGGTGTATGCGAGTGTGGCCTTTTTCATCATATTTCTCTCTCTCTCTCTCTCTCTCTCTCTTTGTCTATCTATCTATCAGTAACAAGAAAACAGGCTGAAAACCGCGACCCAACTCAATACAGTAAAGTGCTTTCTCAGTCTCGGCTTGCTTCCCCCCCCCCCCCCTCTAACCTGCACCCCCCCCTCTCACCCCGCACCCACGTATCAACTACCCTTCCTAACTCCACACTTTATCCGATACAATAACGTGGCATCCCCATCATAGCGTCTTACCCCCAATAAGCCACTACTTTGATAACAGGCCACGAGCAGTGGAAGGCACAATAGCGTCTCTTATACCAGTCAGCGTCCTTGTCAGCGGACAGACGCTGACAAGGACGCTGACCTGACTCTTACCTAGCACGATGCCAGCGTCTTTATACACGTCACACTTGACACTAGAAATGACCAGTGGTGTAATCATCAATTAATTCAGCCTGAATGAATATCAAAGGTAAACACCGACATAAGATGAGGGAAATGGATTATCCTACTCGACGCTATAAGTGCATGGAAGTCATTGCTTTGATTTGGCCCTCATTTCAAATGGATTGACACGTTTAAATATACGAATATGGCATCATTTTAATTACATTTTGAATAAATTAGAACATGTCCAATAGGAAGAAAAGAAGTCAAGCGAGTGTATTCGATCATGCTCAAGCAAGATTTGTCAAAAAGATGGGTTCAAAAGGTGAATGTTTATGAAGGAGGTAATACGCTTCGTGAGAGATACGACGGTGATTTCTCCGAGTATAGTTGGTGCTTGAGTGTCGGTTGAATAAGAATAGATGGAGTAGGGGTGGAGGTAACAATGTAATATGCCATTAGCAGACAAATCTCAATTGGCTTTGCAGACCTCTAGTATACGGTGTGTGTGTGTGAGTGTGTGAGAGTGGGTGCGAGATGCAGAGTTGGGAGTTTAATCTATAGTGCAAGGGGATGATAAAATGACGTGTACATAGCCGTCTTAAGTACATACATGCACGATGAAAAATAGAAGCTCAATATAAACACAGGGTGGCTGATAAGGTACTGTTCAAATCAAACATTCAGAATTATAACATAGCATTACAGCTACATTTATATCACTCCATCATTCATGATCAATACATCATTATAAAAACAGAAAGATTATACTAAATAGTGAAAAATGTGCAATTTTATTGGATGGGTTATAAATTTACTCATCTAGAATATTAATATGGAACTTTTTGAAATTCCCAAACCTGGCACCTCCACCAAGAACATTCAGTCCCGACAGACTATCTATTTTGAATATTGAGCTCCAATTAATTTGACAACATCGTATACACATCAGCTAGAACTGAAACCAAATCCAATATAATATAGAAAAAGAGTATAATATATTGTGTTCCTTGGGCCTATAAAAGTGCTGTCGAGTAAAGGTACAGCATGATATTGCATGTGAGAATGGTCCATGTGTAGGCCTATAGCTTGTATACGTGTCGAGGGAGAACTCGCGACAGAATTCAAATAACCGGTAAATGTCAATATACGGAACATTTGAAAACACATAAAAACTAGAAAATGGCGCGAGAAAGTGGAGAGAGAAGAGAAATCAAACGTTATACTAGGCTCTATCACAACATTTACAACATGCAGACGTACGGAAATGAAGCAACTAATTCTGCGTGCCTTATTTGTCACATATATCAGTGAATCGAGCCGTATCCCCGTACAGGCAGGCAGGCAGGCAGGCAAACCCGCGCGTATTCGCAAAGCAATTTCAATTGAATTCCCATGTGCCATCGGAGAGGAAGCGTCGTAGACATAGAAAATGACTTTCAACGTCTGCGATTCATTTTGAAACCGTTAACAACACATCGGAGATTGAAAAAAAAAGAAAAACACCAAAGAAAGTGTAAATTCCTTATATTATTCCAAGTGCGAGTGAATAAGAGAACGAATCCATGCGCTTACACACACACACATACACACACATACACAAATCGACACAACACCGACAACCGGGGAAATGTAATCAATTGAAACGGCAATAGGAAGGTATTATTGAAATTTACGTTGAAATGAAAAACGTTCCGAAACATTTGTGCCCTTGTTTCAGATGTGTTGAGCGAGCCAATTTATGAGTATTGATAACATGCAAATAATTAGAATAGGGGAGAGAGGGAGGAAGAGAAAAAAGAGGAAGAGAAAGGGAAGGAAAAGAGAGAAAACTTATTAAACGCTTCTTGCGAGGAGATGACGTAACGATTTATTTTCCAAACTCTTCTCTCATTTTCATGTGGGTCTAATCACATACAAAGATAACATGGCTATGTGAGAAACGTAGGAGTGGAAAACAATAACAAGAGAACATCGTTCCCATCGAAGCAGTCAAATTCATTCGGAATTGAAAGGTTTACAATTTTCCTAGATAATAGAAATTGTATTTTTTATCTATGATGATATACATTTTTTAATGGTGCGAGAAAATTGAGGAGAAATATCTTTAATAATAATTCTTGTATCCTATGGGCATGGATGGTGAGATTCCAAGGTGGATTTCCTCATTTGGGTGTAAGGAAAAACGACTGAACAGTGGTCCAAATATTTGAAATCTTCACCACAGGTTCACTACGTAAAACAACAAGATCCTAGTGAACACTATATGGCCCTATAGAGAACATCAAGGGTATAGCGAATACCAATGGTTTAGAAAACAAAGGTCGTAGAGAACATCAAGGCCCTATAGAGAACATCAAGAGTATAGCGAATACCAATGGTCTAGTGGTCTAGAGAACAATTAAGAGACTGGTAAACACCAAGGGCCTGGAGTACACTGGGCATATCAAAATGAAGACTATAGGAAGCCAAGATATGCAGTTGGTCATTTGATGCCAAGTACACAACCGTCGTCTTGTTGGATCTGGCAAGTGATGATACCCCAGCAGTGAAATAGCGTCACAATTTCAACCAGAGTCAGCTAGGCTTTTCCATGGTGACTAATAACAACTGATAACACATGCCTCTCGTGCCACGCATGGCACGGTACGTAGGCACATTATACTCAAAACTAGAGTACGTGGATTGGAAAACAATGGCTCATAATTAGTGTTCACGTTAGAAGTATAGAAATAACCCATCATTGTATAAAACATACAGATTTACGTATTCATTTGAACCGTCTATATTTATGTCAAAGAGTTGCTATAAATAGCTTCGTAACGGAATAAACACGTAGTCTACGTACATTAACAATGTATGCTGGTTTTTTCAACCCCCTGAAATCCTTCCCCCTACCCCCCTCCGCCCCCCGGTAACGTGCAGAGCACAGAAGCTGGGTATAGTCGAGTCTTTGATAGATCGCATCATCGGCACTGGTCGAATAATAGCAATAATATAGTCGATTAGCCATGCCTCTAACATTAACAGCGTCACACTGGTCATTCGGACTACAGAATGAAACCAGTGGCGTAGCCAGAGGGTGCAGGGTGGGGGCTGTGGCCTCCTAGCTTGCAATGCCAGCTTCTTCTGTTGTAGGCCCTACACCACCTGTTAAACGACAAGAGGCGCTTTTAGAAGTGACAAATGAGAAAAATACAATCCAGGCTCATGACTAACTTTGACAGTACCGGTACGTAGCTTACTCATAATTCTCAAGAATTAGAGACTTACAAATATAAAATTCTTCTCAAACTAGCGAAATATATTGGAATATTTCAATATTCGGAAAATGCCCTGCGGGGATGGGTGGGTTATTGAAGTTTTAATGTCATTCAAATCCTGAAAGCACTGTTTGAGAGAAGAACGTCGTCTACGCTTAATTATATAACAGTTTCGCAATATACTCCTTGATGTCTGAATGAAGTCCTCAACTATAACAAAATATATTGGAAAAAATACGACTTTTCACAAAATTAACTGCGGGGCTGAAGGGAGATCATTTGAGTCGTGTGTACGCGATAGCATATTCTGTTTTCTTAAATGATTATCATGGTTTACAACTATTACTACAATCCAGGAACGAAAGAACCGCGAGAAAACGAATACCCGATCAATTCAAAACAATATGACACCCCTCTCCCCTCCCTTCTCCCACCACTCTTCACCGTACTAACATGTTTTGATATCCACAAAAATGGTTGGTTCCCCCCCACCCTATAAGCTGCGAAACCTGGTTACGCCACTGGACGAGACTACTATATAGGGCCTACAGTCCTGGAACTAGCCTTATCTATTGGGATCGACTCACCCTATAGCCTACAAGTAACAGAACGACGCAAAATATTTACGATATTCTTGCTCATTTCATAATGTGACAGAAGAAGAAAGAATAATTAGATACTAAAAAAGTTTAGTATGGACTTCTGTCAAGTGACGTCACTCATTGTTGATAGAGACAGACAACAATGTCCATCAGTTGGAATTGACCAATCAGAATATTTGGTAATCCACCAGTTTGCTGTGTTGCTATGGTAACTATTGTTTGTCATTTGTTACTTGACAGGAGCCTATTGAATATGTATATGAGGTGTACAGAATGTTTCACCTCACGAGTACAGAAAGCGATAATACTCACTAGTAATTAAACGGAAGAAAATAATAGAACTGACGAATAAATATTAAATAATGATAAAAATGATGATACTGATAATATTATCATTATCATTATTATCACACCATAGTCCTGAAGACAACGGCGACGCACAATAAAACTAATAAATATCACGGTCTGTTCTGGTATAGTTAAATCGCAGAAGACCACCGAGCTAACAGTTTGACTGTACTACGCACGCACGCACGCAGGAGTGTCTTTGATCTCTAACAATTGCTAACCACCCCTTTCCCCCCCCCCCTCCACTCTTACAATAAGAGAAGAAAAACAGTGCGATAAAGATATATAAAAGGGATGTTCTCGTAAAATAGGAACAGTTCCACTTTCACATTTTTTCCTTCAACCCGGATGCGACAATAAAAAGCAATTTAACACCGTAACAATTGTCAAGAATTCCTAGCTTTCGCTTTTTATTATTTGAAAAAAACCTTCGACTATTCCAAACCATTTGTAAAAGCGCAAGTGGAACAACGGATAGTCGTTATTTCATCTCTTGAGTGAGCCTATGTATAAACATTGCATTCTTCTATATGACCTAATACGTACGTTGGAAGGGTGAGGACGGTCTTAGTACATTGGCATAATTTTTACGCGTTGCATAGAATGTTTCTTGTGGGTGTTGAGACCTGCGACGATCACGTACGGTCAGATGCAGAAGTATTTCGTGAACTAACAGCTGTTATCATATATGCAATGAGATCAGACTGAATTAGTTTTACCGGGAAGAAGTTCGTATCTGACCGTACCACACATTAACAAAGTCACAGTCTTTATATAGCAGACCAACTGTTTCACAGTATAGACTGTGAAATATTGCACTTTCATCATAAATAATGTTAATCCCTGTACAACAAATGTAGGCCTTATACTACATAAATCCTTGTCGACCTCTTTTCCAAAAATTAAAAAATGATGACCTTGTCATCTATGTAGCCTATACACTTACAGCACTATTACAAATCTACATAGGATACAGTCACCTTGTAGGAGAGAGTAATAACGTGCATGCTTGATCACATAAGCAGGTGAAATTTGCTATTTAGGTTTTGATAAATAAATATTAGAACAAAAATCAAGAATCAAATTTCCGTATATAAGTATCAACTACTTTAATAAACTGTCACATTCAATAGAACTAAAATGAATGAAGTATAAAATTGGATAGGTCTTGAAGAAATTACTCACAATACAATGTTTCTATTCTATGTCGAGAAACAATTTCAACCTTTCAGCATTCCAAATGTGTATGCCACGATATGTAGAATCCCCCCAATTTAGACCCAGCTAAGAGAAAATTAGATCGAATCAATGAATAAACCCCTGCTGTAATTGATAGAATATCAATTTGATGAGGAATTAATTTTAATGTGATTGTACCATATGGAAGTCGATTTAGCGAAATATCAGTTTTTTAGTAATAACTTTTGAACGGTATGAGAGTTCGAAATTCTAATGCATTGGAAACACAGATAATTATAATAGCTTCAAGATGATATAAGTTAAAACCATATAACTCATGTCGCATAACTGTCAAGCGTATATACAGCTAAACAAACACATTATTTCAGCTGTATACGCTTGACAGTTATGTGACATGACTTGAATAGTAATAACTTACATCATTTCGAAGGTATTATAGTTATCTGTGTTTCTTGCGTATTAGGATTTTAATATATCATACCGTTCAAAAGTTATCACTGAAAAATTGATATTTCGCTAAATCGCGACTCCCATGGACTCTTAATGATTTCCATTCAACGACGTATTTTATGACTGCCTCATCTACTGTACCGTGGTTTCCAAGATAACAATAATTATAATTAAAATTATAATGCTGATAGAGTACAAGAACATGAATACGCATATAGGTATACACGGTGAAAAACGTGATGGTCTATTTATTTGCAACAGGTGAAAGAACTTTCAAAAGTTTCTAGAAAGACGTGAATGCGACACAATTTGCTCTGGACGAGTAGCAGGTGTGAAGTCGCTTCTCGGACCAAACGATTCTATACTAGGACTACTCATTTGATACTTATAAAACCTCATTCATATGATAAATATGATATCAATATAATACCAAATGACGAGAGATAGTAGCAAGAGTGATGTTTACATTTTGATAAACATTCATTTTTCCAAGTTGTTGCAAAAATCCGATTTTATTCTGAAAATTGTTCCATGTAATTTACATCCCAACTGGAAACCCCTCCCCGAGTGAAAACGGCAGCGGAGTCTCTAACATCAGAAAAATATATGATATCAAAAATATGAGGGGTTTTATATTATATTCATCACTTGATGAAGAGAAAATGTGATGAATTGAAAGGAGATGCACTAAGAAATATAATCGATGATTCTGATCGTTTGCGTTCAACAATGAGTACACAAGATATTCGTGGCTTAGAAGTCCCGACCAGTCTAAAAAACCAAATAGTTCTTGGAGATCAGTTCGATTTACGACAGGTCATCTTTAGCGGATCGCTGATTTGTATCAAAGGTAAACAACAAAGAAACAATTCTCAGTGTTAAATCTGTCTGCACCGTCTGAGGAGTTGCAGCTTGATCGAGAACAAAGTGACTTGACTAGCACGTCCCACTGCGAACGAGTTTCAACAAATGTTAGAAACAAAATATACCCACCAATTTACCTCAACACAGAGTAAAAAAAAGTTCCAAAAATATGAAGTTGAATTGTGCTTAACAACCCCACCTACCGGCACAGTAGCTCAGTGGTTAGCGCACTTGCTTCGTGTGTTCCGGGAGGTGAATGGACATATCGGACCCGGTTCGATCCCCGCCACCGTCCATCTTTACAGAGGTTTTTCGTGGTTTTTCCTCTGTAGTCTAGGCTAATGCCGGGATGGTTCCCACAATATAGGCCACGACCGCTTCCTTCCCACTATCCTTCCCACTACCCATAAAAACCTTCATCTCATCATCCCATCATCTCATTAATCATTCATCCGACGCCAATAGATCTCAGTAATCATTAAAGTGCGTCGTTAAAAACCCAAAATAAAAAAAATAATAATGAATAAACCCCACCTACCGATAGGTTATATATACGCATGAGCAGGTAATCACGTTTCGATCAACTGTGATGATTGGTAAAAGTGCACTTGCAAAAGCACATGCCAACAGCGGGACTTGAACCCGCGCCCGTTTGGCTGTAGTTTCAAAAGCAGTCCTTGACTGTCTGAACCAAACGAAGGGCAGTTTGACGTTTTTTGTTCTGCGGAGAAGTCACAGAAAACTTGAAAAACAAATCTATTTATATACGTGACATGAACTTTCGCTACGTTCATCTAATAATAACATGCATCTCAGCAACATATACCGTACACACATAGATGCGTGAAATATGCCGTATAAAATTGGAAGAAACTTTACTTTATACATCTTATAAATGCGAAATAACAAGGAAAGAGGTGGCGTTTGTACACCTCATGGGCACTGTTAAAAATTAATTAAAATTCAAACCATTAACATAGAAAAACAAATTTGCCACTCGATCAACTTTCACTGTTGGAAAGAAAGTTTTCCCTTATTGGCCTATTGCTAGAGCTAGCGTGAGAGAGCATAGCTGGCAAGGCGCTTCGTCCCAGTACAACCATAAACAAGTTCACTTCCTAAACTTAGAATAAACTTCCTAATCTTAAAATTAGTGTTTCAAACGTAGTGGAACGTATATTCCATGAGAATCGTGCGATCGCCATTAAATTGAGCTTAAACCGTATCAAGACGTAAACGTAACGAACTATGGAAAGTAGAAATCTTAGCTGTGTTTTGTAGCGACTTGAAAGAGTGGATGAGGAAGGAAGAGGGAAGAGGAGGGGGGGGGAGACAGTTAAGCATCATATCTTAATCTTATATATAGGCCCCCTAATATCTTCTCAATTTAATGCTATAGTCCACCGCTGTGTCTGTGACTCCAGAGTTCGCGCTCGAAAGCGAGGCGTAACCCTCCTTCGGGCTCCCAGCCAAAACACAGGCTCCCTGTTCTGGTACACCTATCCATCCTCCTCACCTTGCGTAATAACACGTCTTCGATACACGCTACTTGGTCCGCAATCTCACGGTCATCTACATTCCGGCATTCACTGGGAACTCGCATTGAAAATATGAAGAATTGAGAGAACATTATACAGAACCGCGTGACTACTAGCTTCTACACTACGGGTTTATTTGCACAGGGTCCAAGCCGTATCTATAATGCACGTCAAGGGAGGGTACACTGAAAGTATTATCCTGAATAATCTCTGACAAATCATTACAAAATAACATTTCTTGTACCAGCGTAATTCTTACGAACCTACAAAATCGCTTTCATGGTTCCTTTCAACTTCAAAAATATCCCTGCGAGCTGAATGAGAGCCTTTCCCATTATCTGCTCGTGATTGCGAACATTATTGGCATTATTGCCATTAAGGGTGTAGTCATCAATATTAGCAGAGCAATTATTTTCATTAGCTGGCTAGTATTAGTATTTGCACGTGAATGCATATATAATTATGTTTTCAATATACACATATTTGTTGTTTCCACTAATGAAGTGAGAATATTGGAATACTAATGGTATAACACCCAACTATGTATATTTTGCATAATCATAGGCCTATAGCTTTGCTAGAAAATATGTTTTCAATTTTTTGAAATGAGCCGTATGCACATGTCCTGCGTGGCTGCGCACGGCTATGCTTATCTGTATTACGAAATAATGGACAAATTGGCTCAAATTATACTGTGATTGAATGAGTGTCTACAGTTTTGCACAACGAGCAAAAAAGAGCGAAACGAGAGGCTAAATACAGTGTGTGTATTTTCAGAAACTCATTTCATTTTACTCACGTCAATTTTCATATGAATCCAAAATATGACGCTCAAACAATGCGTTTTTCAACTATACATGATGAGACCTTGGTAGGCCTACATATCGGTCTGTTCGCTTGCAATATTGTAATTAAAATATCGTGCATTCTCTGCAAAAAACAAAAATCGTTCGGCGCGTTCATGCGTGAATGACGCAGGTAATGCCGTTTCATTCCCAATAAGAAATCCTGATATCAAAACTTCAAATCGAATTATCAACCATGTTTCAGTTGATACAGAAGAGGGGAGATGGAGAGGGATCTCTCAATCACGCTCACAAGATATATACAACTCAAATCATTCATCGCTCTATTGATTCAATAAACAGGGATATCGTATTTTATAAGAGAGAAAATCAGTACATATATATAGTTCATATACTGTATATACACTTGCGTTTTTATGTGATGGTTTGCTCTGAAATCAGGATTATAATATTGAAATAAAATCTACGCACATTCAACCAATATTGTTTTCATACACTATGCGTGGAGTACATTTGCATATTATTTTCTGATTTCAATGCGTATGCAATATCAGTATATTTCCTCCACAATGCATTTTCAAGTAGCCTGATCGACCACTTCATTTCATTTCATTTTCGTCCAATGAAGGATTTACAAGTTTATCATTGAAAAAACAACAATAAATAAAATACAGATCGTATGGACAGTTAGTTAAAAATACATAATCACTATGAAAATAATATCAAAATGAATACATATACGGTGAATGCTATTCTTATAACCTATTCTGCTATTCTTATTCTTATATAATATATATATATATATATATATATATATATATATATATATATATATATATATATATATATATATATATATATATATATATATATATATATAACCGCAACCGTACACTCACAGATACTTTTCTAATTAAATATGTATAGGCCTACTATACGATACTTTCTTACATTTAATCGTTGGTAAAATGCCAACGCATTGCTTATACTGGAAGCGATTTGTCACGGTACATCCAAGTCGCCAACCATATATACGTATCCAGTGTGAGAAACGGAGCTATTCCCTCTGAATGATGCTTCGCTGCCAGTAGTGATACGCGCGTTCGCTGGAGGGTGGACCGACACCTTAACTCATCTGTCCGGTGTGGAAAGTCTGCCTCCCCCCTTACTTCCCCCCCCCCCCTCTTTACCGACCTCGAAAGAGATAACTCAAGAGCTGGCGGGGTGGCAATCACAGACCAAGCTGGCTTATCGAATTAACAGACCTGGACACCATTTATCAAAGGTAATATGAATTACACGCCTCAAGAACAACACAATCGAGAATCCTGTGAGACCACGTGCACTAGATCATTGCTAGTGTGTGTTTCACTTACGAAGTACACTCAGGTCAGCAGGGTTTTTTTCGTCACTTTCTCCTGCTGATACGTGTAATAAGGCTCGACCGTTACAATATATATATTTTTTCTTATCAATAATTATTGTTTGTTTGTTATAATCCTCTCGCCTAATAGTTCAGCAAACCTAAGTTACAACTTGATACTGTTTTTATTTTCATTTAAGTAGTATTTATGTGTATGTTTTCTGTTGTCTGTGTATGTATTCTGGTACACATGTGAATGTGAATAAAATGATTTTAAATTGAATTGAATTGATACCAATCGAATTGTGATTTGGATGTTGAAGATCATTTTTCCTTATCTGTGTATCTCTTTGTTCATTACACATATTTTTTCCTGATAAATGTATTTATTCATTTCATGTGGATAGATAGAATGTCTAAGTGTTATACTTACGAATAGAATACACAGTATACACAGTGTGAGTACACAGTATGTTGTACAACAAAGAATATGTGAATTTCCAGTTTCAACTTCTACTTGATATATAGACTTAAGTCTATAATTTGAAAAGCTAAAATTTTTTGTAAAATTTAATGAAAACGAACGTATGATGAAGGATTTTTTCTTCGATATTCAATTCATATTCTTCAACTATTCAATTTATGGTAAGATGAAGAATTCTCATGTGATATATATAAAGTAAATTCTATAAAATCCCAGTTTCTGTGGCTGCAAGGAGAGTTATAGAGAGCGTGAACTCATAGATTCATCGATTATCCCTTCAACCTGAGTATAATCGAATAAATCATAAGTCATGTTTTATACAAGACTATAAAACTCTGGAAGGACAATAAATACGCATATAGTATTGATAATGGGCCTACCAATAATGATAATAATGTTTATATATTTATTTATTTAGCAATTTGGAACAAGTACCGGTACATGAAAGTTCACATAAAACCTCCAGAAAGCCTGTAACACATGCAGGCTTGTTTGTGGAATTAAATAAATATGCGTCTTGTATTTTCATACAATGAACCATAATTTCAAAAGTATACCAACAATAACAATGAATTAGTAATAATATTAATTGAAATAATAATAATAATGTATTTTGGTGGAACTTAGATATGATAAAAAGCCAAAGTATAACTTTCTGTTAGAAATTGAAATATTTCATGTTGCAAGTTGAGAAAGGCAAGCAGGTAGTAGGTATATGTGTGCACGAATAACTCTTCCCCCGGAAGTGAGCAGGTTCGCCACCCGCGCTACACCGGTCGACCGGCGACAGAACCGGGACATCACAGGGTAGCAGAACGTTATGGCATTTCTGGCAGTCCCCGTCCGGTATAGGGCACGCACCAGTTTCCGCCCGCGCTACAGACCTCGACCGCGAGCCCGCATGCCACGCCGTAGCCATACGTAGGGTGGCATTGTCAAAAGAGAGAGATACCTAATAACAGTGAGGTTTCCTTCAACATTTACCGCTCATTTACTTTTTAGACTTACAAAGGAGGTATCATTTCTCACCCACTATGTTATTATATTGCGGGCAAGAGGAACCCGCGTCAATGGTAACCTCTATCCTTCTATTTCAGAGGTGTTGAAGTTATGCCCATCGCCTCTTTCAATATGAAAAATACATATATATATATATATATATATATATATATATATATATATATATATATATATATATATATATATATTGGCTGTATGAAATTGAGATATTCCAGTATCATACCCAAGTTGAGATGAATTAGTTTGAAACAGATGTTTTGAAGGTAACTTAATCATGTATTTTTGGATGGTGGAACGGAGTAGGTCGTGGCCTCTTGTTAAGGAACCAACCCAGTATCATTCGACTTGAACGACAGGGAAACCATGGAAACCTACTGTTAGGATGATCGACCATGGCGGGAATAGAACCCCGGTCTCCTGAATGACGGTTCAGTGTGCTAGCCACTCGACCACTGTCTCAGTGGAGAATAAGGCTGTGGACAACAATTATTAAACAATTGATAATCACATAGAAAACATACAGTACTATATTATATATATATATATATATATATATATATATATATATATATATATATATGTATATATATATATATATATATATATATATATATATATATATATATATATATATATATATATATATATATATATATATATATATATATATAATTATATATAAGTTATATGTATAGACCTATGTCGATGATACAGAGATGAAGACATGCACTTGGAGTTATAAAATGGATTCATTTAAATTAAAACTTGAATTTAAATGACATACATGCATATTTTACAGCCAGTTTCTCCACTGTGTACTGACTATATACATTGTCTGCTAGTTTCAGTGCGTATAATAAATGCCAGTCAATTTTCTACAGGATGCATTTAAAATTGTACTTGAACTTGATCGACCACTAAGAATATATAAGATACAAACGATTATCTACCGAATATTATAGGTGCCTTCAAACGTAGAGTACAAAAGAGTATACGCGGAAATGTATTCATGTTGGCAGCCTCTATTCATAGGACCATCAAGCGGACGTTGTTGTTGTTATTGTTGTTGTTGTTCTTTCGCGCAGCCTAGAATTACCTCAACAACCCACTCTGACTAATCGAATGAACCTAACCTATCCGAAATAACCTGATGTTGTATGGATAATATTATATGATGATATTGGTTATATGGAAGAGCAGATCGATCAACTAAAAATCTGAATACCGTCATTTTTTGTTACAAAAATAAAGACAATTGTATGTATGTATGATGTAACTAGCCTAACCAAACAAACATCCCATAAATCCAAACATAAACCAACCTAAAACCTACATAAGGTTCGATGAATAGCTATACTTCGATTCATGCTATAGAGTATAGGACCTACTTGATGACACTCCGTAGATCTAGTAGACCGTGAACCTCGTACGTAACGCTATAGGTTTATAGTTGTATCTACCTTGAACTTTAATAAAATATAAATTTAAGTACAGCGGCAGACAAACGTCAATTGGCTACGTGTATAAGGCCTGTATGGGGTAATGGCGGTAATGAACAATTCGCCATGTGGTTAATTAAAGATGACGCTGTAACTGCTGTTGATTCTCTCTCTCTCTCTCTCTCTCTCTCTCTCTCGCTCTCTCTCTCTCTCTCTCTCTCTCTCTCTTTCTCTTCCTCTCTCTCGGTTCATCCAACTCAGGTTAATTGGGCTTAATTGAGTCGATTAGCTTAACTGGCTACTGTATACGCTAGTTAACGGATCAGGCTGTCTATAACACATGACGGTACCCGCGGTGAGATGTTAACTGCTGGCTTATTTAACCTTCAATTAGGACCCCTATGTGTGCAATGATTGCTTCATGCGCGATCCACCGAGATAGTAACTAATGACGAGTCTCGAGAGAACAATACATGTACCTTTACGTCGAGCATATCTGATGGAACTTAGGCGTGTTTTGTTCATGTGGGCCTATGAGTATTCAATTTCAGAACCTTTCAGATGAAACAATCGTACTCGGCACTAAAAGAAACTAGTGCAACATATTATTCAGGTGTCGGTGGAGCTTGCGGTTCGATATGCAAGTAGAAAATAAAATATGAAAAATCTTTAAATTATTCTAATACAAATTCTGTGAACTATTTTCTAATAAATAAATAATTTAAATATTGGGTTGGATAATTGTTAGCACCATTTCGTATTCTTGAGTGGTCCAGAAAGTGATGATATAGTTTCGATGACTTCAAGTTATACATTATTGAGTGATTACCCAATACACATACACATATACTAGCATTTTGGAAACAAGTGAGCATGAAGTGCAAGAGATGCGTGTCAAGAGAGGAGCGAGAGCGGTGTGCGCGGTGACATCTATGCGAGGGTCACCGTCGCAATGAGGACGCGGGAATAAAAATAAGGGGGTTTGGCTTGCATTGGGATGAGGGTGCGGGGGTGTGTGTTGATGGAGGGAGGGTAGGGGGTAAGATTGCGCACTTTGGTCCTCGATCTACTGGTTCGACCGAGTTCGGCTGCATGCCGCTGTAGGGCGCCTCTATCACAATTTGCCAATTGTTGGCGCCGAACGTGTGGCGTACAGTCGGGGCAGGGGCGAGTTGAGCGTTGGTGACAATCCCTGTGCACCCTTCCTATCTCGTCGAACAACAGTCAAACGACGTGCATGCAATATTCGCACAACAGAGCTCACGTTAGGGTAGGACACGTGTGATTTTTAGACATGAAAAAAGGTTTAGTTGGAATTAGAACGAATTGGCATCATCCACAATTATTGAATGAATAAATATATAATTACATATTTTTTAATTGATTCAATAGATATGTGATCGAAACGTACTGTATGTGATAATGTCATTCAAGCTCCAACGTTTTATGAATCAAGTCTTGAATATATTTCTATACTTCTTGTTAGTTATTCCAGGATTTCCAACAAGAAGGATAATCAGGATGAATAAATCCCGTCACCAATGCTGCATTGTATACAAGTTTTCAACTCGAAACAGTTTTCTTGTATAGGTAATGTTTCTACTTAGGTTATTCAAAATGTCACGAACGAAAGTCAGTGTAACTGACAGGAATTTTAGGTGGAAATTAGTGTATTCACGTCCTCCACTCTAGTAGTTGCTGTGTTAATTTCCTGCCTTGTATTTTCTGTGTATTATTACACAAAGAACAGAACTGGCTGCGTAATTATTTTAGAAGTAGCTGTTTATGTTAAGCTACTTTGAGGGTGCGAGGAGGTGGAGGAGAGAGCGAGTACGAGAGAGAAAGATATCGAGCGAGCGAGTGAGAAAGGGAAGTGGGAAGAGAGGGCTCGTTTCTCCTTCTTCTCAAGCTACACGCCAGGTGGATTTACTCTTGTGATTTATTTACTCTCTTCAAGCTCAATTTCAAAGCTCCCAGCTAAAATGCCTATGCAGTTCCTCTAATTATAATTAAATTACCCGCAAAGGGCAGGAAACTCTCCCCTTTACCTCCCTCACGCGTACCTTCACTAAGTACCTTTATTGTCATAAGGCACAACTTGACAATACGATAAGTGAAGGAAGAATGATTGGAACTAATTAATTGGAATACCTCCAAGACTAGCTTGAAACAATGACCAATTTGTCACTTTGTGAAATTACGCCGAATGAAAGACGATAAGTAGACTAATGTTTGAAGATGAACCTACTTTCAAATATCCCAGTCGTATGTGGAAAGTCGGTTAACAATAATGATGAGTTAAACATGAAATTTACACACATAAAATCGAACAAACAAGATATCAGCCATTGAACGAATTACAAATAATCAATCTCGATTATTTGAAGAAGGAAAGAAAGATACAACGGTATGTTACGTGAACGTATGAATTGATAGACCTACTATATGCTGTTAACTTAACGACACTCAACATTATTGCGAGTGTGTTTGTACCTTCAACTTGGATCTGACAAGTTGCTTACTTAAGAAACAACACCCCCACACCCCCTATCCACCCTTCTTTGGTTGGTACACTGTAAAGTGTCTTCAGTTGCCAGAAGCAAAGGATTTCATAAAATATCTACATCATAATAATACAACACCACAGAGATACGCGTTACTTGGATTGTGGAGAGGGAAGAGGGGGCATTTCAAATTAGGTTGTTTGTTCATAGAACTGGGAATCTCTTCTTGATACACACCGTACGTTTAAGACGAGAGGCAGGAGAGGATGAAGCATTAGGAGGATAAAAAGAAATCTCAAAGATAAAGAGAGGAAAGATGCATAGACAGACCGAGATTGAGAGAGAGAGAGAAATAGAGAGAGAGAAGAGAGAGAGAGAGAGAGAGAGAGAGAGAGAGAGAGAGAGAGAGAGAAATACACAGAGAAATATACAGAGGGAAAGAGAGAGACGGAGAAGAATAAATACGCCGATGTATAAAGCCGGTGTTCAAATAGATAAACGCAAGACAAGACGTTTTTGATGATGATAATCTAGCTCACAGTTGGATCAATCAGATAACTAGAGTACTACGAGCACATGCAACAATCACAATGTGTCTTCAAAGGCTTGAAACACATGTCATGTCTACGTAATGAGCCCATCTAGATGTACGCCTTATACACGGCTTATTCCGTATCCAGTACACAACCATAACATCACCATCCGTTTGTCAATTAACTTACGAACACTGTTTTAATGGACAAACAAAAACAGAGCCAAGAAATGTTGACATGCATCATTGTCAGTATTGGTTACAACTGATTCCATTGCAATGAGAAACAGTGTTATTAGCAGCGTGCGAGCGCAGGCATGATGAAGAAAGTGTGGCGAATGTTGCATGCACCGAATGTTGTGATGATGCGACCTCGGCTACGATTGTCAACACAAACCTAGCGAAATGTGAAATAATAAATTAATCTGGTTGCTCTTGGAAGTTGAAGTGAAGCTAGTTTGGGCTCCTCTCAAAGTCTCAGTGGATGCTGCATATACACGCTCCACGAATCTGTTGTCACGCGAAACTGTTTTGTGAATTCTAAATGTAAACCTCGTGTCGCCCGCTCCTCACCCAACTCGACACGGGAAATGTTCTCGGCTGGCAAAAACCAAGTCATATTTCTTCATGTACATTTCATACGCAATACCTTACAGATGTTACTTGAAACGTACAAACAAACAAACGAACAGACACAAGAAATCTCGTAGCGAGATACACAGAGAGAAGAATGCCATTCGGGTAACTAATTGAACGTGTTTCCTCATTTATAATCACTTGATGTCACTAATTGTTGAAGGTACACGCTTTCACTAGTAAATAGAGCAAGCGGCGATATTTATATCAACCAATTTAGTTTACATCTTGCAATATTACGTTCACTACGACAGCCCCATTACAGAATCGTGTCGTGCTAAAATTGGAAAGTTTCATTTTATCAAGTCAAACTGTGTCTTGTTTTCCTGCCAAGTTGCCATTGCAATTACCCATCTCAACATAGTTCATACAGAGTAGAAAATAGGCATCAAACAGTAAATAAATATAGCAAATTGTCATAATATAATAACAGTACGAGTGAATATAACAGCGAGAACCAGAAAAATGCAATGTTTACCCCATTTTTTTTTATTGCTATCTGTTTTCATGCTTGAATTCAACCAATATAAAATGAACGTGCATGCTTATTCAATCTTCTCTTTCATTAAATCTCAGACAGATATCCGTCCGCCATCCATGCAGCTCATTATTATTGCAGGTGCTTCGGAAGAACCCGACCAACGTCGCCGTTAAATGAGGGTATTAATTGTTTAATCGTATTGACGAAAAGGTAGATTAATTATGACCGACTTGACTGGCATTTCATTGGCCGTCACTGTGCCAAACCAAATACCTGGCCAAACCAATGGGGCCATTCGTTTCTTTCTTACAGACATATTGCACGTTTATGAAACATGTGAGCAGAGTGAATGTTTAAAAATAAGCGACATAATGTCCTAGCTCTATCATTTTTACTCGCACCAGACGCCTCGCCCCGTATACTGGTTGGATAATACCCGTCCATAGAATTCTCAGCGTCAAATAAACACATTTAATTTCAATGTGTGGTTTTTTTGCGTGATGTCATCGGTCTACAATATGACGTCATTAGATAACCTTCAATACACATTAATTCGAAATGGCACAGGATGGTTTGCAAAGTGTGCCATTACGGTAAGGTTTCATTCATTCGTATAGTTCAGTTAAGTTCAGTTCTTCATTTCTTTAGAGTGTGTATATGTAGTCAAGTTATTATTTCCAATAAAATATTGATTTATACAACTTTTAACATTAAAACTGAGCATAAAAATAGATTACGTGAAATGTAATATATAGTGTGGTATAACTAGACATAATTCGACCCTCAAATTTATGAAATTTATGATCCTAAAAAAAACTAGTGTTTTTTCAACTTCCCCCTCAATTAAATTCGACTGATTTAGGAACCAGTTGCAGTTTCTTACTTCCCTTCCATTCTCTAATTCTCCTGTTTAGGAACAAGAACTTGCCTAAATTTGTTGCAGCTTCCTCGAACTTAATTTTATAACACTCATTTCATATAGTTATAGGCCTACCGCTGCCGGGATGGTCAACTGTTCAAAATGATATTACACTTGTGTTCCAATACTTGTGAGTTTCAAATTTAAATTCAAATTTTTTGTAATTTTCCACGAATTCTGGCCGATTTTGTTTGTCCGACAAAATGCTATAACAATTGAGCGTGAATGCAGGAGTTTATTATACAGGGAAATATTGAAACCACTTTCATCTATGATGAGGGCCTGGATGACAGACTGTGTGTAGCATGCATGATTATAAGATATACATACAGCCTATCATCTATGTACGCCTACGCATAATCCGGTGAAGTAGATCCGAATATCTGTCAGGTAGGTCAACCAGGATCTATTTGCACCTCTCCATCCAGAAAGAGAATTGTCGCCATATATATGTATATATATATATATATATATATATATATATATATATATATATATATATATATATATATGCATATATATTATATATATATATATATATATATATATATATATATATATATATATATATATATATATATATATATATATATATATATATATATATATATATATATATATATATATATACATATATATATATATATATGTATATATATATATATATATATATATATATATATATGTGTGTATATATAAATATATATATATATATATATATATATATATATATATATATATATATATATATATATATATATATATATATATATATATATACTATCCACCGAGGAGAGAATTTGGTTAACCATCCAGCCAAAAGGAAATTACTATTCTATATATCTTGATTATATGATTTGGAAGTGTATTAACCGAACCATCCATAAAATGAAGTCGTACTCTCCTGTGTAATTGTATTTACAACTTTACAAGTGTAGATCGGCTTAATTTTCAGTATTATCAAGCGAGTGCATTAAATTACTACCGACTCCCAAAATTCAGAAATATTAATGAAGAAGACATAATTTGAAACTTTTTCTTGCATTGCATTTGGTTATAGCATGTGAAGCCCCCCCCCCCCCCTTTTTCCCCGCAAACTGTTTGTTATACATATAATTCCTACCGGTATCCCACCAAAAGATTTTTCCAATTCAGTAGTAGTAGTAGTAGTGTATATTCCTTTAACCCTCCTTCGAGGAAATCGGTCGCTGCCTCCTTCCGTTACCGCAATGAGGAAACTTTAATTGCTGTCAGTTTCTTCAGTTCTAGAGAAGTGGCTGTACGTTAATCGATAATCACAATATGTACTTGTCATTACAACTGAACTGTACTTCGGACATCAAGAAAAGGATATTGACCAGAGTCGCACAGGTGTACAAGGTGAACCCGATGTGGTGTGGTGACAGAAGGGGTTCGAACTATGCTGCCTGTGTGCGTATGTTGAGAATGCGTACAAGCTTACGGTCTGACTATGAATGAATTTGTTTCGGATGGACGCAGCTATAATCCGAACATGTGGAGAAGAATTCTAACCGGTTTGGCTGCCAAATGCTAATAGCAGATAAAGGTATAGTTATTTAGGTTAGAAAAACAGAAGTACAGATGTATCATAAGGGAAAAAAGAAAAGAAAGCCAATGCTTAGAATTCGGTTTCAAGAAATATGTGAAGAAAATAAGAAAATGATGTATGAAATATAAAAACGTTGTGCTATATTTTCCACATATGGAAAAAAAGGTGATATCGCGAGTATAGGGTAACTCCGTAACAAAATAATACACAGCTTTTTCATGAAGTAAAATATAAATCAAACACGTGTCAATGACGCCGCATTGATTATAACTAACATACACAAAACCCACAAACACACTTGAATAGCGTTATTAATTAACGATAAAATAATTTGAATGAGTATATTTGACTAATAACCTCAAGTTGATGTAATTTCTGTGATGGTGTTCGAGGACATACTCCTCGACTCACAGGACATTATACTGCTTACATTATGTTATGTTTCCAATGTACCATTCTACAAAACATTGTTTCCACGCTATATCGATCGTCTCCACTTGCATTCATCTCTCAGATATTGCATATAGCTCTCTACAGTTACACTAGCGTTGCATCACTTAGATCGGACTTCAATTTCAATTTCAATTTTAAATCATTTTATTCACATTCACATGTGTACCAGAATACATACACAGACAACAGAAAACATACACATAAATACTACTTAAATGAAAATAAAAACAGTATCAAGTTGTAACTTAGGTTTGCTGAACTATTAGGCGAGAGGATTATACGATAGCAATGTGAAGCCCGCGTAAGAACAGAAATTCTTGTGTGCGGGCTGAATAATATTGTGTAAACAAAATATGAAATACAGCTGACGAGTGATTAAACTTCAGCATCATCGAGAATTGAATGCAACGATTCAATTGAATATTAAGGAACACATCATTCTGAAATAGTTCATCCAACTGAGTATGTTAACTTCAATTAATATCAATTATAAACAAATTATGCATGAAACCAAATAACGGGGTTTTCGATGCTCTCATATCCTATACAATATAAACTGATGTGTCGTTGATCTGAAATATGGATCAATTTCACGCCTACGATCTATACTTCCAAATGACCCAGTAACCCCAACAAATACACGAGACATAAAGATCTAATCCAGTTAGATACAAGCAATCTCAAACTACTTATATGGGCAGATGATTACAGGCCCACGTCATAAAGGTAATGAACTATTCAACATAATCACAGAATTGATTGAAGAAATGAACTTGGAAGCGTTTACATTATACGTTATGGAAACACATTCACTAACAAATTGCTCTCATCCGATAGATGATTTTCATTAGGTCTAGTTATCTTCAAGTCAATCTTAATGATAATTATTGTATTTAGAATTAATTTCAATGTAGCATTACAGATAATCGAGCGGTATAATATGTGGAGATTAGTTGGTAATTGTAATCAATTGTAATGCAGTCATAACTTAGAAGCGCTAGTGAAAATGTGAGAGTATTCAGTGGGTGATGTATTCGATAGTTCATAATGTGCGTAACAAGAATGATGCGTGCAGAATCTCAAGAAAATATTGGTAATACACGTTGAAAATCACATACCGTATAGCAAACTGCATATTATAGGCCCTATAACGGTTAATTTAATGTAAGTTTAAACTGCCAACATGTATTCAATGTTCTCGAAAAAGCATAATTCCCTATGGGTCGAGTCCAGGTCAAGTCCAGGTCGAGTCTAGGTCAAGTCCAGGTCAAGTCGAGACAATGAAGACGCGAACCAAACCGTGAACAATCAGCGAATGTCGAGGCCCATGCAAAGAAGCTGAGGACGAAGATGGGGTCGACAAGAGAACTAAAAGATCACTATACCAGAGATTAGGAAAGCCCTCGAACTCATTGAGAACTAACTGAAGATAGATTTGGAATTCATTTGAAAAAAATGTAGCAACATTGTTTCAAGACAATATTTGCGATACATATTGCTACCACGATAATCAAATAAGTATTCTGTATACGGATGCAAAGTACAGGTAGCGGGATAGAAGTCAAATTTCAATGAAATATATTGTTTTTTCAACGACGCACTGTTCTGATCGATGACTACGATCTATTGGCGTTGGTGAATGATACAGAAGGTGATGGGATGATGAGATGGCAAGTCATTTTATAAGGCATTTTTGGATAGTGAGAAGTCGGTTGTGGCCTGTTGATAAGGAACCATCCCAGTACTGAGCTGAACGACAGAGGAAAGACACGACAAAACCCGACCATGGCGGGAATTGAACCCCAATCTCGTGAGTAACGATTCAGTGTATACTAGCCACTCGTCTCAGTTTTGTACAATATATATTATACATATATAAATATATATATATATATATATATATATATATATATATATATATATATATATATATATGTATATATATATATATATATATATATATATATATATATATATATATATATATATATATATATATATATATATATATATATTTTTTATATTGGGTTTTAACGACGCACTGTAATGATGACTGAGATCTATTGGCGTCGGATGAATGATTAATGAGATGATGGGATGATGAGATGAAGGTTTTATGGGTAATGGGAAGGATAGTTGGAAGGAAGCGGTCGTGGCCTATATTGTGGGAACCATCCCGGCATTAGCCTAGACTACAGAGGGAAACCACGAAAAACCCCTGTAAAGATGGACGGTGGCGGGGATCGAACCGGGTCCGATATGTCCCCTTCACCTTCCGGGTCACACGAAGCAAGTGCGCTATAACCACTCAGCTACTGTGCCGGTATATATATATATATATATATATATATATTAATATATATATATATATATATATATATATATATATATATACTATATAATATATATATATATATATATATATATATATATATATATATATATATATATATCTATATATATCTATATATATATATATTATATATATATATATATATATATATATATATATACATATTATATATATATATATATATATATATATATATATATATATATATATATATATATATATATATATATATATATATATATATATTCAAATATATGAATGAATATAGGCCCTACATATGAATATATATATATATATATATATATATATATAATATATATATATATATATATTTATATATATATAGATGATAAAAAAAAATAAAAAAAATATATATATATATATATATATAATATATATATTCAAATATATGAATAAATATAGGCCCTATATATAAATATAAATATATATATATATATATATATATATATATATATAAATATATATATATATATATATATATATATATATATATATATATATATATATATACATATATATATAATCCATATATATGAATAAATATATATATATATATATATATATATATATATATATATATATATATATATATATATAATATATATATATATATATATATGTATATATGTTGCCATATCGATTATTTATTTGCCGGTATCCAGCTGCATGAGACCATCCATCTGATTAGATCGTCACTTGCGTACATTTCCGTCGTCTTTAAACTTCTGTATATATACCTAAAGGTAGAAGGAGATATAG
>OZ023327.1:15656827-15664327 GCA_964007535.1 Brachyptera risi | reverse complement strand
GTCACTATTCATAAACACCTAACAGAATAACCTCTCATCTCATCATCACATTCATTATTCATTTCAGCCAATGGATGTTGGTCATCGTTGAACTCGACCTTTAAATTCAGAGTGATCATTTTCCAGTTGAACCTGTTGAGCACAACAGTATATACCAAAAGAAAGCACAGAAAAATATCAACGATTTTTTTCTCAGTATGTGAGACAGACACGTCACCATCACTCATCTAATCATGAAAGAATTCTCTTGGAGTTAAGATCAAAAAGATCAACAAAGTCTCGAACCCGGTGCCTCCACCAACGATAATTCAACAGTGTTAATTGAGTGAGATAAAATGATGACGCAAGTCAAAGATTTGAAGACAAAGTAGAACACAGATAGGTGCGGTGAACATCCCGGCACCTCTACTGAAGTCATACCAGTTCCGGTAGCTCACTTGATAAGTTGGTATAACATTATACTATTTTCAACAAAGAATAAGTAAAGAACACACATCAGCGTGATGAACAGACAATGCGGCACCTCCATCAAAATCATACCAGCTCCGATAGCTCACTTGGTAAGTTAGTATAGAAACATACTGATTGCAACAGAGAATAAGTAAGAGAGGCAAAGTCGAACACACATCAAAGTGATGAAGAGACAACCTGGCACCTCCACCAAAATCATACCGGCTCAGATAGCTCACTCGATAAGTAAGTATATACAAATATACCGATTGCAGCAAACAATAATTGAGAGACAAAGTAGAACACACATCAGCGCGGTGAAGAGACAACCTGGCACCTCCACCAAAATCATACCAGCTCAGATAGCTCACTCGATAAGTAAGTATATACAAATATACCGATTGCAGCAAACAATAATTGAGAGACAAAGTAGAACACACATCAGCGCGGCGGAGAGACAACCTGGCACCTCCACTAAAATCATACCAGCTCTGTCAACTCACTCGATAAGTTAGTACAACATTTCCAACAAGAATTAGTAACGAGAAGAAAGACAGTGAAGTGCGCCAAGTGACTAGTAATTACGTGTGTACGAGCACGCTGATCTCCAGCCACCGCTGCGTGCACAGCCATCAGAAAAGCCGCAAACTTCTAATTTCGTTTATTACGTTGACAATATTTATGAGTGTCGGTACGTCAACACTGCCAGAGCTAAACTAGCAAAGTAATTCACCATTGTGTTTAAATTAAGTTAGCGGGCGGCATTCAACGTGCAGACAGCATAGCGTGTACAAGGCACCTGACTCCTCTAGCTAACTTGTAACACACACAAAGAGCGTGCCTACTCAAAACGTCTTACACGAGCAATGGAAAGGGTGGGGGGACGAAGAGGGGGGAAGGGGTAAGCTTTAGAATTATACCGTACAAATTTACAAATTTAATGCACACTTCCCCCCCCCCTTCCCCCCTCCGACCCAACAACCCAGCTCTCACCTCAATGGTATACCACTGCGAGGTGAAAACGAAGGAAAATACCTCCTTATTTCAACAGCCGCAATCGTAACCGACGTAAAGCATACCAAAGACGCCGCCACCGCCATAGTGGTAAATCACTTATAATACACACAGGCTGTACAACCACCATGTCAACTAATTGAATGTTGATAATATCCAACCAAAAGCCACAATCTAAGTGAATAACTACGTTGATTACAGCTGTATATATACACGCCTCCGTAGCTCAGTCGACTGGAGCTTCGCTTTGGAATTTGAGGGCCCCGTTCGAGTCCCTCATGAGTTATGAGTTTATGTGCACGTTCTTTCACTTATCATCGAGTGATAGTTTCATTATTACCTGCTGACTCGTAACCACTAATAACATGTATAGCTGTTGGTAACAATAGATGAATATGGCATGTACTCATGCGACATCGACTGGTAGAAACTGATACGCGCTGTGTGCACACAATTCAAACTAGCTTCGAGTATGTGAGTGGGTAGATTACTGATTTCCATCTTACAATAGCTACATTCGAACAAATAGAAGTGGAACCTTTCACCACGTCATTAGGAAAAGCGCACGTCCACTCGATCAACACACGACCAGGCATACTTCCACTGAGAATATATATATTGGTTGAAATTGTTTCTATGCGCAGTAACCCTAGAAGATGGACGACTTCTCGAACCTCACACATACAAACTGAGAAATTGCATGAAGTTACAATTTTGTTGATCTGTTTTTTATATACAAATTATGTACACAATGGGAAATTGGTCACCTGTACTGAAAATCCACTCACCTAAAACTGGACCGACTGTATTAAAAAACACCTGTACTAGAAACCAATTCTGCTGAGAGCCAACTATGAAATCAACTGAACTGAACTTAAATTTCTTCAGCAATCTCTTCGGAAGTGAAAAAGAGGTTTCGCTACTCCCCTTCACACATTTTCACAATTCATCAAGTGTTTAGGAGGTTTTTCAGTGATGTTTGAGTTCAGGTAGGTGAGGTTTGTGTCAAATGAAATTCAAGAAGGGAACGCCAAACATCCCACTTCAACTTCTGTACAGTTTTCTCAAGAAATAGAAGTTGTCAGTTGGTTTTTAGTGCAGTTGATATTTAGAACAGTTTGGTTTCAAGACGGTCGAGTGTAGAGCAGTTGGTTTTTAGTACATCAGGTACCTTCTCCACACAATGTGTAAGAATGATTCCAGTTAATGATTCATCCATACAGCATGTATAGACCTATCACATTGTGATTCTGTAAATTCTCGTGTGATGAGATATTTAGCAGAATCAACTGTCTATGGAATACGAGATCAATAGGGAAGGTGAACAAAAGAGAATGAAAACATGAGCGTACGACAGAATGATTTCCAACTAGTTGTTAAACGTAGATATTAATCAAGAGAAGAGAGGCATACATTAGTATAAGGAGGAACAGTGACGACTGTGGAACACACAATAATAGCACAGGATGAGAGCGAGAAAGAGAAAGGAGAGAGAGAGAAAAGAGATTTGTATCGTCTCCCATCTTTCCCGTCATAACAATTACAATACAGTATAATCCATTTATTGCATCACACGTTTTGAACTGAATCATTCGAACGGATTCCCTGAATCGAGACACACTGTCTCTCAAAATCAAATAATAATTACCTTTCGTGTTCTACGACTTTCGTACCGTGCTGAGAGAAAGCTAACTATACACCATCTTCAATAAATAAAACAAACATCATCATGATATATATATATATATATATATATATATATATATATATATATATATATGTATATATATATATAAAAATATATTTACATATATATATATATATATATATATATATATATATATATATATATATATATATATATATATATATATATATATATATATATATATGTAGTTTATATAGCATAGTTCTACAAAAAAATGATCACGAAATATAGACTATACCGGTATGCTCTTGCATCAATGTTGATAGTTATCAAACAATACATGGGAAAGGGATATAATAATGAAAATAAAATGAATACAATCGCATAACTATAACCACATCGAATAAATGATGCTGTCGATGATAAATGCACAATTATTTCACATCCCTTCCTGAAGCAACACGGAAGTCCTTTGAGGGAGCAGCTGCAAACTCTTTTAATTCAGGATATTGAGCAGATCGGCTACCTCCCCCTCCCCCCTCTTCCCACAGAAGGACGCATGTTTCAACTGGGAATACAAACTTGACAAAGTTACGATTAATAATTCTACGCCTCAAACTTGATTGCGTTTCTTCCACCCTCACCAAAAAACAATGCTATTTCAAGGCGCTATGTACGGCAAACGAGAATTGTATATCTTAATCTTCAAGCCACACGAATTAGCTAAGCGACACCACCATACAACTTTGGTATGAGTAGGAAGACTAGATTAATACACGAACAATAAATAACCAGAAATAGCGATTTAATTAACCCCACTGCTACTTGTAAGTTTTCAATGCATCCTACCATAATGATGTGTTTATTACTCCCTACAACACGGATTCACCGTTCAGCACTCCTTTCAAAGTTTGGTACTTGATGATTTACTGGAATTAATGCTCACATTGTTCAAGGCAGCAGCACGACGGAAGATGAACTGAAGCTAGGTTGTCTCGAATAATTATCATACTTTACATCAATTTGGAGCAAATTATTACGTGAAAAATGTACTCAAATTAAAATTGCACACAAATTGGTATGAGATATTTCAGAATGGATCGGGCTGGTCGAGAAGGTCTTATATCACGTGAGAGCTGATTGTATTCGCGACGAGACAAAGCACACAGGCATGGAGCGCTGAAGAACATATACCGGAATATAGTCAACTCAGTCGTGTGGCATGGGCTTAGGGGTACTCTTTGATGGAATGTGGTTAGGGTCCAGGTAAGATTGGAAACCCAAACCCATGTCACACAACCGAGTCGCCTTCATTTAGTTATAAGCTCTTCAGGTGCCCCCACTAGCCCTACGATAGCGCTAGTGTAGCGTTATATATTATCAAAGTGTTGTAGTGATACATATACATTATGGCACTCAATAACTGATGATATACTTGTATCAATGAAAGAAGGTCGTCCTACACGTAAATTATCGTAAACATTTCAGTAATAGGCCTATATCATCTCGCTGCAGTTTTGAGAATTTCACCTTTTTGAAAGAAACAATTGTGTTCCTCTTCATAAATCTCGTTCTGAAAAATCAAAAACATCTGAAAATACGAAATCTATTCAAAATTGAATGACTGGGACATTTATTCGTGTATGTTGCCAGGCGATATCTATCCCGGATACAAATATATACCACAAGATTGGTATGAGTGAAAAAAGTTTTTAAAAACATTCGACATTTTAATTGATAATGGGGTTTCTACATTCATTTATGAATTGAGCATTTATATTTCAATCGATACGAGTTGTACATCTGAATATTGCAATTCAAGACACAATAAAAAGTTCATCTGATAAGAATATCTTGCAAAGTATATTGACTGAGATTGCTTGATAGACACCTTGTATCTCCGAACATTTTTTCAAATTCATCATTCCTGGAACGTTTTTGCGCACTCGAATGTTTTTTCATTTCAATCAACGAACCGAAATCGACTTGCACAACCACTAATTACTATACATATTAATACAGTTATCAATAATCTTTTGCACAAAAGCGATGACAAAAATATCGTTTTCTTCGCAAGCCATGACTGTTTCTTGGCTTCGACAGTTCATTAAACGAATCCCGTAATTGCCACTAACAATGAACGTATATCGCACGGCCGGCAGAGTGTTGGTTTTTTGTGCGTGCACCACAAGTTCAGCTGTTACAGTTGGCGCCCAACGTGTTCTTCTTGTCGTAACGAACCACGGAGATTGTTGGCGACGATCGCGTTCAACGGATCCGGTAAAGACGCGACGCGCTGGTAGAGGAATGAACAGCAGAAATTACGTCGTTAATTAATATTAAAACAGTGATGTATTGTTTGGACAGGCAGGCAACGTCGCCTTTTAAACAATCTAACAAGCTATAGCTATATAGACCTACGCTATAGGCCTACTCCTGTTATTACCGTATAGTAATACTACGAGTATCGTTTTCTAATCATATTTGAGATATTATATGATACTTTTTTATAAGAAGTATCTCAGATGCTGAAGATACATTTGTATCTTCAGATGCGTTACTGATACACTTGCATATCTCAGATATTCCCAATTCTAGATGGCTCAAAGTGAAGAACACAGGCTTCAAATAATTGATAGAAGTGATTAGTACTGAGACGAGTGGTCGAGTGGCGAGAACACTGAACCGTCATTCAGGAGACCGGGATTGTTTGCAGTGGTCGATCATCCTGACAGGGGTTTTTCGTGGGTTTTCTGTCATTCAGGTCAATACTGGAATGGGTCCTTAAAACCGGTCATGAACGACTCCTTAAAACCGGCCATGAACGACTCCTTACCACTATCCAAAAACACCCGATACAATAACCTTTCCTCTCATCTTCCTGTAGTCTCATTCATCATTCACCGACGCTAATAGATCTTGGTCATCATTACAGTGCGTCGTTAAACCCAATAAAAATAAGATGAATAATGAAAGTAATAGTTCGAAACAAACAACACGGCTCCTCTACTAGTCACACGGCTCCTCCACCAAGAAGCAAACTAGTGAAATAAAACATTTTACGGCACCGTTATCTCTGAATGATTATGTTCACAAACTATGATGGATTTATTGACAGACGGTGAATTTATCAGATCCAAGCGGAAATTGGTAATTGGTTTCGTGTGGACAAAACATATTGAAGTATCTATAGAAAGCAATCGGACGTGCGCGCTCCATGCACAACAGGCGAGTAGTTGGTCGGGCAAACAGACGGACGAGCTAGCTGATGCACACATCCATTCACATTCAACCGAGACTCCAGTTCAAACTGTATTCACAACAATGAGCCCTATTAACTTGTCCTGTTCATAATTCGCTCGGACGTTTTATAGAAAAAAGAGTGAAAACAATTCAAAGTGGAAATGTAGATTCACATAATACATTGCCAACAAATCATCCCGACTCGGTCACACACACACACACACATACACACACACACCCATACAAGTCAACGCACACACACACACACACACACACACACACACACACACACATAGACAACAAATAGCCATGCAGGTATTTATACAGAATGTTCCGTGCAGTACAGCGAGGATATGACGCCAAATGTGTGCTTTTACCCATAAATTAAGCATACATATTCATTTCCACACCACTTTTTAACATAGAAAAACCACCTCACTCCCTTCCCTCAGTATTCCCATCTCTCCCCCACACCCCCCACCCCTTTTGACACAAATGCGTTATGTTTATTATGATTTTACCCATTGAATGATAAATATATGGCCCCTCTCTCCCCCACTGCCACTAAAAGCTAATAGCTGTATTGTTTCGAAATGGCTCTGGATTCTCCTCCATAACAATGGGTTTGGAGCATTGTTGTGATGTTTTAGTAATGTGAGTTACCGTGAGCACCGGTAGATGGCACACAAAGCCGGTGTCAATCATAATGTATGTCGAGCGTAGATATTTGGTATTCCAGCCTGCCATGCAGTTTGCCTGCTCTAGTCTATCTGGCTCGACATGACTATAGGCCCTGCAGGCGGTTGGAACAGATATCGCCACGAGAATCACTCAACCAGGCAATTGTGGGATATCTTCGAGCAAGGCGACAAAAGGCAAAACAAACTGATCATTATCGATAGGCGTCATTGGAGACTTGACCGTAATTGAGAAAATATTTTCTATTGTTTTTGGTCGCCATCCAGATGTCAAATACAATTTGTGATGAAACTTGGAATGCAAATATGTTCTTACATTATCTACCTTGACACTGCATGAATTTGGGGGGCGCAATCGGTTGAACCAATTCTGAGAAATATCGTTACGAAATTTTGAAAAAAAAAAACTTGTAAGATTAACCCAGAAAGAAGAATCTGGAAAAGAAC
>OZ023327.1:15534327-15651827 GCA_964007535.1 Brachyptera risi | reverse complement strand
AGAACAGTTCATTTTGTTCATATTTCAAAGTTATAGGTTAGAATTGAAGGTTGAAGTTCAAGTTGGGTTAAGTTTAAAGTGGGGTGGTAAGATCGCCCTTGTGGTGCCCACCCAGTCCAAACAATCCTATATCCATAGAATTAATTGGGTAACAATGATTTTGTATCAAGTTTCGATTATTTGAAAAGAAGAAAAAAATTGTATATTCATCTTCTTATATTTATTAGGACTCGACCAACCTATACCACCTTGTAGAAAATGAAAAAAAAATACTATTCAAACTCGAATGGTTGTCACACGTTTGCTGAATAGCCAACCAAACATGTTTATCCACCGTTTCAGCCATGATAGAAGGAAGTTCGAATGCAAACAGCGTTTCCCCCTCCCACCGATATCTCTCGAGACTGATAGGTGCTCTCTTGGGTCAGGTGAGGGTGGCTTCATCAGGTAAGAGGAACACCTTGACTCCGCCATGTTTGGCGTTTTGACCAATCAGCAGTGCGTATGGACAGGTATGCACGTCACATCATGCACCTGTATACTAACTCGAAGATGGCCTCATGGTTTGAAGCCAACAATACAGCCAATGAACAGCTGTTGTGAAAATCACATGATCGACGAATGTGGACTCGTTTCCACTGTTGAAATCTAGTTCTGAACACAAGCTGCATGATGATCAATTCAACTCGACTGTTTTAGAGGCATAAGAAACTCCACAAATTTCCTCGATTCGGGAATGGAAAATGAATGGAAAACCTATCGGGTTATATAGGAAATGAATAACATTTCAAGATTCAACGACCCAAGGTTTTCATTCGATTGTGGCAAATGACGACTATTGAATTAGCCTACTAATTACCATTCAGTTCATCTAAATATTTATATATATATATATATATATATATATATATATATATATATATATATATATATACTATATATCTATATATATATATATATATATATATATATATATATATATATATATATATATATATATATATATATATCTATATATATCTATATCTATATATACACATATATATATATATATATATATATATATATATATATATAAATGAATATATATATATATATATATATATATATATATATATATATATTTATTATATACATATACATATATATATATATATATATATATATATATATATATATATATATATATATATACATATATTCATATATATTCATATATATATATATATATATATATATATATATATATATATATATATATATATATATATATATATAAACATATATTCATTTATATTCATATATATATATATATATATATATATATATATATATATATATATATATATATATATGTATATATATATATATATATATATATATATATATATATATATATATATATATATATATATATATATATATACATATACATATATATGGAACACTTGATACGGCTTACAAAATGAATACCAACACTGTCATTTTCTAACGATATCGATGCTATAAAGAAAGTTGATATTACCGGTATCATTTTTCTCGCCCTAGGCCTACTCCTGATTTTTATTTCGCCTTCAGATGCGGTACTAGGTCCATCTATTCCAACAGTTTTCCTCAACAGTGAGCATATATTGTATATTGATTGAATTCACTTCAAGTTTCAATCAAATTCTTTCGTTGTGACCATATACTTGAAATTGCCCCCTTCCCCCCCCCCACACACACACACTCACATCACACAGCTGATATCTGGTTCCTGCGAGAAGCAGCTCACACCTAGACCGAGAAATGGACCAATGAGACTGTTCTGGTTCGCGTCATAACATTGCAAGCCATAACAGTCGCTAATACAGTCTCGCCGCAGGATGGCCGTATTAAAACCAATCCACGCAGTGTTATGGGCCCGCTGATGATGACAGCTGCTCAACTGATACAAACCATTGAAAACAGCTGAGAAAGATCTACAGTACTGGTTCAAATGTCTCCGCGATTCCCTTCGAATAGTAATACAAAAAAAAATAATCATTTTCTATTGTGTCGGTGACGTGTTTTTGAAAGTTATACCCGTTTTGGGGGAGAGAAGGGAGGGATTGGGGTGGGTCGATGTGTTTCCGCTAAAGGACATCACGAGCCTGGAACTAGATTTCAATGAATGATGACGATATTTATCTTCCCAATTTTGGAGAAAACTAGAACTCATCATCTCAGTTTCATAAATTAAAATTAATTGTTGCATCCTCCATATACCATGAGTCATGACGTAAGCATTACCGAGTCCATATAGTAATATAAACAGAATTGAGTGATGTCTACGTAACGACTTCAAAAAAATGCAGGGTCCTGAAGGACAAACAAATTAATTAGGATTTCTGAAATTGAGATGGTGATTTCTAGTTTTATCTAAAATCAGATGAATAAATATCGTAATTATTCGGTGAAACTAGTTTCAGGGTAGTGATGTTCTCTATTGTATTCTGATTCGGAAATATCTTACAGCATAATGATGGTAACAGAGCAGCCTGATGATCAGCCTGAATCTGATCAGTCGTACTCAATGGTAATGGAGTGAGTGCAGTGCATAAGATGCTGGGTCCAGTTGAAAGTGGTAAGGTAAACGATGAGTGTGAGATAATAATAAAAACGACGCAATCATGAGGCCAAATATTCAAATATTTCGAAAAAGAATATGTCTCAAGCTTAGGAAAAGAATCAACTAACGTCATCTTCGCTCTTGGGAAAAAAGTGAATAGTAAATTTGAAAGAATCGATTTTCAGAACTTCAGAAAAAAAATCAATTTCCCGAACATAAGTTTGAATGATTTTTTGACAACTATAATGAGCTTGACAAAATGATACATTATTCGGTGTAGTGATAGTGTTCAAACAAACATACAAGTCGAATGTGATCTTCATTCTGGTATAAGAGAGTGTGATAAGAATATCTAGGTATACCGACGAAAACCGAGATTTACCGTCAATAGACCCCAGGCCTATAGCTTCGAAACGATATCAAATGCATGGATTCTTCTCTATTGGGTTTAATGACGCACACTGTAATGATGACTAAGATCTATTGGCATCAGTGAATGAGGCGATAGGAAGATGAGATAAAAAGTTATTTTTAGGTATATCAGATAGTGAGAAGCAAACGGTCCTCAACGACAGAGGGAAACCACGAATAACCTCCGTCAGGATCGAACCCGGGTGTCCTGAACGACTCGGTGAAATGAAATGAAAGCAGTTCGACTCGCCTGCATGTGACGATGTCTCACTTGTCTCTAAGAACAGCGATTGGACCTCCTAACTGTTACGATGAAGTGATACACCATGCAGCCACCATTGAACTAGTTCCATTGAAAGCAAGCACATGATTCGATTACGTCTCCTCTCGTGAGTACCGGTAACTGAGTCTCGAGATGTCCAGCTTCCTCTCACTGTACCATTATCACGTCACTATAGCAACCAGAGCTGACGGCCACAACCAGGTTAACTTGTCTCTTTACCTCGACTCCTTCAAAGCCAACCAACCCTCTCCTACCTCCCCCCACACGTCTCTAATTCCCTTATGTCATCAGGAAAAAGCGGCCAACTCTAGACATTGTCGGTGTGCCGTTGTAAACCAATTAACTGCATGCAGACCCATGCACAACACCCCACCATAGATACAAGTCGGAGAGTTCAAATCAAAATCTTCGTCAACGAACTGTAAGTGCAAAGGGTGAACTGCAAATGTTGGGGCTCTGATGATAGTTGCCGCATGAGCCATAGTACTGAGACGAGTGATCGAGTAGCTAACGCGCTGAACCATCATTGAAGAGACCGGGGTTCGATGTCCGCCATGATCGAAAGTTCTGACAGGAGTTATTTGTGGTGTCCCTCATCGTTCAGGTCAATATTGGGATGGTTCTTCAACAACAGGCCACGACCGACTCTTTCCTACTATTCAAAAACACATGATAAAATAACATTCCATCTCATCATCCCATCATCTCATATATCATTCACCAACGCCACCTTCAATACTCTTGATGAACTAAGCCATGGAACGCTTCCACATGATCTGCATCACACGCCAATGTCCGTTATTGTCAAAGTTCGCCACGCACGGAATGGTATCTCTATAATGTATTATATTTATATTGGGTTTAACGACGCACTGTACTGATGACTACGATCTATCGATGTCAGTGAATGGTATATGAGATGGTGGGATAATGAGATGGAAGGTCATTTCATTGATTTTTTTTATAGTGGGGAGGAGTCGATTGTGGCCTGTTGCTAAGAAACCATTCCAGTATTGACCTGAACGACAGAGGGAAACCACGAAAAACCCTCGTCAGGATGGTCGACTACGGCGGGGATCGAACCCCGGTCTCCTGAATGACGGTTCATTGTATTAACCACTCGGCCACTCGTCTCAGTGTCTAAAATTATTGCACGTATGTTTTAATGATCCCTCACTCTGTGCTGACGAAACGTACACTATCAGTCAAGCCATGTACCAAGTTACAATTAACAATACAATTATTAACAAACCTTATAGGTATAGCAATCATGTGTTAAATTAATCATGCAACTGCATGGCTGTTCCCAAGTAAATCATATTTCTCGTTGAAAACAGGCCAAGATATCAAGTATCTAAGGCGCTCTCCGTGACGGTTATTAATCCTTTTGAACTATCACAAAGGTACTCTGTTCCTTGATCATTGAACGATGTATACCCTGCTATACTCTATACATATAACAACCTCTTTGAGAGCAACCAAAATCCAACCATGAAGCAGCCAATTAAATTATTCATTTAATCAAATACCTCCGTCTTATTAGGGGTGGTTTGAGGTTTACCTCTACCCCCTCCTCTTTCCTCCTTTCACTCAAGACGTTATATACTAATAAGCTATAATTATTACACAACTAATTGTTATGTAGAATTAATTGAGGTACTTGTATCAAGTTGAATTAACGAGCCCTCTCAAGAGCAATCTAGTCAATATCATCCCTCATAACACTTTCGTTTAAATGTGAATTTCACCGAAAACAAGCAAACAAATTTGCTTCTCAATTTCCAATAACTTGAGATGATGTGTTATCAACGATGTCTCTAGACAGTTAGTCGTTTGCTGTTTGCCCTAAAGACCTATATATTCATTCCTTTTAGTTTTTCCTTATAGCATCACGTCGAATTAATATTTGATTAATTCGTCGCCACTGCTACTACCCCTAAACTAGAGCAACCCTCTTCACACCCTTCTTCACTCCACCCCCTTCTTCGTCCCAACGACCGACGCGTGTTTCTCGACAAATCTCAGCTCCCCAAAGTGTTCAATAATTCACATTGATCCCGTGTTAAAGTGATTGCCCTTTCAGATTTAAGTAGCTTTACGTATACGGTGCTGCAAGCGCTGTAAGGTGTAAATGCGACGCTGTAAGCTCAAAGAAAGTAAGGAAACGAATGCCGCTAGCAACGACAAGCATTGTGTGGAGTGCTTCATACAAAGTGACATAATAATTCTGTTCGGCCAGTTGAAGAAAAACGCTCTATCGAGTGCATAGCGACTGATGTCGAATTACAGTGAAAGAAACTACCTTGAGTTGAAAGCATCCCTCTTAGATCGCAAAGACGCGTATTGATCAAAGAGTGTAGCTTCTGATCCTTAATTGAAACATCAAATGAAAGTTTAATCTCGGTCTTCTTTTCGTATAGTCAAAATGAGCGTATATTAATCCTGTGATATAGTACAACCGAAAAAGGTGCTGGCTTACTTCAAGCCATCACTTCTATTTGCTATCAAAATTTTTGTTTGCACTTTTGATTTATTAGGTTAACTCAATCAAACTAAGGTCATTGCAAGACTGTCACACTTTTACGGACCCACCAGGCTAAACCTTGCTGCTGTTATTGCTCATGAAGCAGGGTCAGTCTCTAATATGGACTTAGTACCCACCTATAGAGGGTATAAGCCACAAGGTATTGCTCACATTCCCCGTTAATCATAGGTTGAGAGTTGAAACCAAAGTCAAAATAACGCAACAAAATGAGTCACATTATTACTGTATTAAGATTGTACGATTAGATAAGTGACTCACATACTAGCAAACATAAATAGTAATATGTACGAGTTATACGTATGAACTTCAAACACATTCTTATAAGTCTCTTTCATCAGACTGAGATCAATTACATCTAAGCCTCTACTTGTAACCACGAAATAAGAAGGTTCCGAGCAGCCGTCCCCCTCTATTTCACATGACTACTGCACGGGTGTTTCGCTTCCTCTTCTGTCGTGGACATGAGTACATCGAGTCAGAACAGATGATACCTTTTATTACAAGCTACCAAGCTCTTGCTGCATAGTCAGCTTGGTACAATACGGTCTCGTTATATACGGTCAAAGAAATGTGCAGCAAATCTCTCTTCTGAACGCGTTGTATAAGATGTTGAAATCAGTTGATACACTTCGACTGAAATATTATGTAGATTGCAGTGAAAATACTTCAACAAATCAAGTTTGTCATTTATATTGGGTTTGATGACGCACTGTAATGATAACTGAAATCTATCGAGGTCGGATGAACGATGAATGGAATGATTGGATGAAGGTTCCTGAGGTGATGGGAAGGATAGTGGATAGGAAGAGGTCGTGGCCTATATTGTAGGGACCATCCCGGCATTAGCCTAGACTATACAGAGGAAAAATCACGACAACCACATAGAAATATGGACGGTGGGGGATCACTTTAGCCTACGGATCGCATGAAGCGATTGAACTAATGTAGTTCTAGTTCATCGATTGATACGTTTAAAACTCTTCAAAAGTTGGCAGATTATATTGTTACAGTGAATTTGTTGTATGTTTACATAATATTTAAATACCTCTGTGTGTACGACAACTGTATGTATTCCTTTGTATTTTGTTGTATTTTCCGTGTATTTAATTTTGTTTCAGAAATTTATGTGAATTATGTTTCAAACTGGTTAAATGTAAGAACGGCCTTGCCGAATTTTGCCAGCAATAAAGATCCTATGATAATAATAATAATAATAATAATAATAATAATAATAAACCAGAGTCTGTTCTTGAGAACGAACGAATTAAACTTTTCTACGATATTTCTGTCATAACTGATTTAATCATTCCTCATAACAGTCCTGATTTAATAATTGTTTACAAAGACACTAGAATTGCTCATCTCATAGATATGACACACCCAGACGATCATAACATTAATCAAGCTTTTGTAACCAAGAAAACCAAGTATCAGGAACTGGCCACTGAAATCGCCACAATGTGGAAATTAAAGCAAGTCCTCATCTTCCCCGTCGTGGTGACGGTCAATGGGCTGGTACAGAAGAAACAGGCGGAATGCATGAAGAAAATGAACACACCCTTTAGTACAATTCACAAAATTCAACGTTCAGTTTTATTAGAGACATCTAGAATAGTTCGGAAAGTGTTAAGTGTATCACAATGATTAATTATGAATGCTACGTATGTAATTTATTTACCCGTAGTGTGATAAATGTTTCCATATACTTGTATAATGAGAATGAAATAAATGAATATAATAATAACAATAATTAAAATTATATGTTATACTTGGACAAGAAGACACATTATTTCTGGACAGGTATAGGTCTATTGGTAGCGATGAGCTTCAGACATGAGATTCTCAGGAGACTAGAGTTCGATTCCCGCCGGTAATCCAATGTGGCTGAGGTTTATAGTGCATCGTCCATCCGTACGGTTGCTATATATATAGTATGAGTTATGGTGAACACTGTATGGTGGTCCCCTTTCTGTCAGGTCACTACATATTATTTCATACCCTCTGCATACGTCGATCGGAGCGGGGGGAGGGGGGGGGGGATGTTCCCATCAGAGATTGTAATATCACTTTCATTATAGAATTTTGCACTCTGTAAACTTGGTTAAAAACTAATCACTCACTATGGCTGCTGTTGAAAAGTTGTTTAAAACAGGTGATTGAAAATGAGTCAATAACTTCTTGAATAGAGATCCAATATAGGCATAGGCCTACTTTTGAATTGCTCTGTATTTTGAGTAATGATTACTGATGAAATCTAATAAGGATAAGAAGTCAACTGAACTAGTCAAAATTTGAGAAATTTTAGAAAAATTATGCTCCGAAGGATAAGTAATGGGCCATAAATAATGAAGTCAAAGGTTGACTAGTAAATGCCAAAATGCCTTTAAATAACAAGTGCTGTAAAGCTAAAACATACGGTTCAAAAAGTCCTTCTCAAAATTATCATTTTGGGTAAGTTTTATTGTTAGAAATGATCAAATGTGGGCATTCTAACATTAATTTGATAATACAACACAACATAATACAATTATGCAATACAATTACAATTAATACAATTATTATTGCAACATAATTTGATTCAGGCGTATATTGCACGGTGCTCAGTTATTGGTTGATTTTGACGAAAAAAAACCAGAATACTATACATAACTGAAAGAATGTATATACTTTTCCACACATTTTCGTGCTGCTTTCATTCGGCATGAAGCTGAAAGTAAGGAAACTAACGAAGAAAAATAACAAGAACACAAAATTGAACTCCATGAAAAATCAAAATTAAAATACACAACAATGCTATTTTTCAACACATTCATCAATTATTCCCGATGGTATAATTGATTACTCGGGATTGAAAAAATGATTGTACGGTTGCGATCACATGAAATGTTCGATCAAATTATCTTGATGAAAATATACTGATGTTATAGGCACTAAAAAATAGAAGACAGTTTACGTAGGCCTATACGCACTCCACGCCAAGTTTATGAAACAAATAGCGGTTAAATGTGCGTAAATTTGATTAAAATTTCAATTTTTATTCCGGATTAAACCATTTCGTGTGGTTGCAAGTGTAACATTCAGACTGTCTTTCCATTGAAAGTGAGTAGACCAATCTGTACTCAATCGTAATGATTCTTCTTTATTGAATCATTACTATTGGTTCATCAGCACTCTTATTAATCTATCCTAACCAAGTCAAGTTCAACTAGATATAATAATGCTGTTGTGAATGAGAGGACCACCTACCTATGCGACGCACAACGACTTGCTTCCTTCGTACCATAACGCACTTCGAACCACTGACACCGCTAAACTGCATCCAGAATCAACTAAACACGATGAGAAGACACCAACCAAAGTCCTCACAGCATCCTCGGTTCTAGGCCCTCATTGAAATCATTACAGAATCGCCGACAAATGGGTGATGGAAATCACTACCACAATATGTGGCCATAATCTTAAACTGTCTGTTATGAAAACAAAATGTTCTTCTACACAACTATCACGATTCAATGATGCCAACGAGAAATCAGGCAGGAGAACGCGTGAGAGTCGGTTTTAATCGACCTCTGAAGTTCCAGGAATATTCCCCTACATCCAAGTCCACGTACGTACCACACCGGTGAAAGGTTAAAAATCAACTGATCATCAATGTGACCATGTGCTTGTTATTAGTAAGTCGTTCACCTAGCAATGGTTTTGATGAGGGCGGGATGAAGGGGGGGGGGGAATCAAAGGGAGGGGGAACATGGGCGTAGAGTCACGTGGTGATGGAAGACATCCACGATACACAATGGCGATGGCGAAATGGACCAAGGTGAACTATGAGACATCTACCAGAAGAGGTATTTCCATTTTTCTTCTTAGATTAACTGATTCTAATTTATTTACCGTCTCTTGGGTAGGATGCATGAGTTCACTGTGAACTCATCGTGTAGACTGTAGAGGTTGGGAGGAATCGTTCGAGGTCGGAGGTTCGAAACCGTTCCAGTATACGATTGAAGGAAACTATACGGTCTCCTGGATGACGGTTCTTATAGCGTTACCGTTCTCGGTTATCATCAATAATAGCCTATATGAACAATTCAAACATTTACAACATGAAGTTGAGTAAAAACGCTGAAATAGGAAATTTAGTTATATGTATACACATATTGTGAACATATAACTTTTCAATCACTCAACACTATTTTCAGAAGAAAGTTGTACGAGACTTGACAACACAACGGTAAGAATCAATTTGTTCGATTGATCTGAGAATATTAATGTCCGATAAGGGAAGGACACATTTCCAAATCTATCAACAAATCGAATGTGACACTTTCCACCCACCTTCTTGCTAATCGAACAACGCATATCTGCCGAGTCAGCAATTATATTGTGGAAAGTTTGATCTATTGGCTGTAATTAATGAATTGCCTCATGTGACCACCACACAACAGCTTCTGCTTTATATATAGGCCTAGTTGGATATTGATATAATCTTTCTCATGTGAATAAACACAATCAAATGTACCGTTATTCAGAAAGATATTATTTCTTGCTTGGTGTATCACTTGAGTTAATATTGACACGGCCGCTTGCACTGCATAAGAGAGTCGTTTGGCAAACAGGTAGCTATCGGCATTATCTCAACAACGTGCATGGACTTCAGCATACAGGTCAACTGATAACGACATTATATTTATTAAGGTAAGTGGGGTCAGGGAAATATCTTCCCTAGTAGACTTGATTCTATTTTCTTGTTTATCGAATATCAATTGGTGGAGCACGTAATGAACTAAGGAGCAAGAGAGCGAGCGATATCATATGAAATCACAATTAAATTCTGATAATCTCTTCAATCCAATAAAACTAGACTCAACGGCAACGACTCTGTCACAGTGTGCTCAAATAGGCTCTCCGAGAAAATGTATACACTGTATATGGCACTTATTTCGGAGGAAATGGCTATTAATATCAGATATACACTACATGGGTAACGATGAATAATAAATGAATTGTAGTCGGAATAAAATGAGCAATTTGCGATTACTTGACTGTAGAAAATGCCATTTATTCAGCACAACACTCGCCAATGCTCGCGGGTCGTATATAGACCAGTCTTTATCGTACCACCAAACTCAATAGCCGTACAATTTCAATAGATATTCAAATGAAAATACAATTCCTTGTGTCGACTTGATTCCGATCCAAAATTGCATTTTCTTCATCTAGGTGGCTCTATAATGTTGTTTGGCCACGTCTCTCGACTGTGTACAAAAAAGCATTATTAAAGGTAAAGTCCTGAAGTGAGTTTCGACGTTTCGTGTTGCATATAGTCGCGTGGTAGAAACTTCTATTTGGATTCCACGTCACGTCCTCCTTGTTTGAGAAAATATTGTCATAACTTATTATTATAAAAGCTATAGGCAGCACTAGTATACTTTTTGTGTGCTGTGGTTCTCCACTCTAGTTCTATATTGTCGTATATATAGATATAGTAGCAACTGAATGGCCGGCTGGCTACTATTTTCCCAGTGTTGTTGCACGGTTATTGGCAAAACTTTACCATCATATTCTTGCCCGTAGCAACTGACCGTCACCGATCGTTCGTTCGTCCACCAATGTGGCAAGCTTGGTCAAACAAAACATATCAAAACTTTGACTCTTACCCAGTCCAGGTACACTCGGATGGGAAAACAGAATGATGAGACATTTTCTCGGAAATCTTTCAGAGTATGAATTCGCTTATCATTTCGCATCGATAAAAGTCGGGTTTTCATTTAATCTGATACTGTACACGTAACAAATTGCGTATAAAGTCGTTTGTAGCTATACATTCAAAGGAGCTGAAATGTTTGTTTTTGTGAGACATACATTTGGATGATAGAGGTACAACATTGTCAGACATTTGTCAGATGTTTTTCATTAGTCTCATTTACTACTTTTGACGTCTGAGATCAAGAACCAAAATAGCAATTCATCACAAAGCGAGAATATTGACGATATATGACGCTGCGTCCCAGTACTTGAGCACGCGTATTCATTGAGTACATCACACATAACATCGTGCGACGCGATCGAAGAGCCATTCGTTTCTCATAGGAATGAATATTTGTTAAAAAATGTTTGAAAAGTTGTAATTAACGTCAGCGCGCGTGAGAGGAAAAGGTTTCTTTGCGACGCGCGCTCCAGGGCAAGGATCGAGTTGGTAGATGAAGTGAAAGACACTTTTAAGTAGAAATAAACATGGAAACTCAATTTTTAACCCTTAAAAACTTTGAAAAAATCATACCAAGTTGAAGAATGACGGGAAGCAAAAAGTTTCTGAACACCTGGCATCAATTCTGGAGATAGGCTCATCAATTTGATTCATCTTATCACCAGCGAGGGACGTCCACATCATTGCAATTGTTGTCGGAAATTCAAGACATTGAGGAAGATAGTTGTGATAGCACTCTCGTCATTAGAGGATTACGAGTAGAGGAACCAATCAACCGTCATTCAGAAGGCCGGGGTTCGATTCCTGGCAAGGTCTACCTCCTGACTGAGGTACATCGTGGCTTCCATCTCCTCGACATCGGGCCACGACCACCTCCTTCTCATCATTTCTATACATACTGAAACGTGCTACATTTGTTTACATGTACACTTTTTCAGAAATCGTTCTATATTTTCGTGTTGATAAAAGAACTAGTAATATAGATACATATATATATATATATATATATATATATATATATATATATATATATATATATATATATATATTTATATATATATGTATATATATATATATATATATATATATATATATATATATATATATATAATATATATCTATATTACTGGTTCATTTATCAACACGAAAATATAGAACGATTTCTGAAAAAGTGTATGTGAACAAATGTAGCACGTTTCAGTATGTATAGAAATGATGAGAAGGAGGTGGTCGTGGCCCGATGTCGAGGAGATGGAAGCCACGATGTACCTCAGTCAGAAGAACCATTTTCGATTATCTATAGATAATCGAAAACGGTTCTTGAGATTCATGATGAACACTGAAATTACATATAGTCCATGTGTGTTGTACTTGTATCAACACGTAGACCTACACGAACTTTCAACTGATGTATACTTTTGACTTCTTAACCCTATAAACGGCAATGTCGCCGAAGATTGAATGTTGGCTGAATATTCATTCCGCTACTCCATTCATTTGGGATCTTATGAAACTTCATCATTTGATCAATGTATTAAGACAGGCCCGATTGTGCTCACAACCTACACAGTTCCATAATATATATAGTTATAGGCCCGAATGTTGAAATGAAACAACGTTTCCTGTTGATCAGTATATGCATAGAAAATAATCAGTGTTTACATGACTTATATTGCAGGTGAAAGATTTCCTAAACGTACACATACAATTCTCACTAATTCGATACGATAAGAATGATATTCATTCATCACAATGATTGTCAAATGTTCAATTTTGTTCTGTTTGACGAGAGACATATTGTTGTGGAATATCACACATCAGGTATAGACAGATCGTCTCTCACCTTTGCCACTGAAGTATGATTGATTACCTGCCCATTCAAGGGATATTAAAATATAGTGTACCAAAAAAATACAAATGTGGTGTGTCAAAATAATCAATTCAGTTTCAACGGCAACATTGCTTTATATTACAAATCAAAATTCTGATGAAGAAAAAAATGATAGGATACATCCATTGAATGCTTATGAATTGTACATTCCTGTTATATAAGTTTTGCATACAAGATTCCATACGCTTGGGAGAAATATTTAAAGCTGGATTGCATTTCCTATATTCAATAGTGAATAATGTTCAGAAAAGCTTTTGATTCGAAAATGTGAATCAAATTTCAATCATGAAGTAAACCGACCTATATAACATGAATTTAGGGCACTCCTTTGAATACAATTTATATGTCTCGGATTTATAAGTATACATGCAGTCAGAAGTTAAATTTGTCAAACCTTATTTCCTGGCTTTCAGTTTCTTATAAGCGTATACACATTTCTAACATATTATATACGTACATATATAAAGGTGGGTAGAAAATATACTTCTTGATACATTGTAATTGGAAATTCAACATGTCACATGCATGAGGAGAGGAGATGACGAAATCGCTATTTTATGTACGATTTCCACAGAGAACGCTTTTCAACGGGTAATGAGCCAATGGAATACAAAGTTGAGCTAAACGAGGAGGTTAATCATGGACATGGACCCAGGTGAGGTCGAGTTAAAAGAGTTGATGAAGATACCTTCTTCATGGATCGTTGTGCTACAAACAAAAACATGCCTATTCTAACAGAGCACTAGCGTTTCTAATAAATGGCGAAAAAGGGCAAGGGGATTTTTCTTTTAGTAACTCAATTTCAATTTGATTTGATGTAATTTCAATATTTCGTTATTCGATTAAATATGTTATTCTCTTTCTCTAATCAACCTATATTGATTGTTATCCTGTTCACTTCTGGAGTCAGAGTCCAATGGAGGTTCATATATATATATATATATATATATATATATATATATATATATATATATATATATATATATATATATATATATATATATATATATATATATATATATATATATATGTATACATATACATAGAAAAATACTCATCAAATATCAACTAGGCCTCTGGAATAATGGAATAATTTGAAAAATAAGAATTCTTCGATATATGTTATTATTATCAGAATCTGAATAACTTATTATTAAATTAGTTTAATAAATTACTTTTGAAATACGTCAAAAACGAAGTCTTGATACAAAGTAACTCCAACAAGGTACTATAGAGTTACTAGCAAACATTTAGTCACACTGACTTTTCTTTTATTTATATTCTTATATTTTTATATTGGGTTTTAACGACGCACTATACTGATGGCTACGATCTATTGGCGTCGGTGGATGAAGAATGAGATGGTGGGATGATGAGATGAAAGGTTATTTTATTAGGTGTTTTGGATAGTAGGAAGGAGTCGGTCGTGGCCTGTTGTTAAGAAACCATCCCAGTATTAACCTGAACGACAGAGGGAAACCACGAAAAAACCCTGTCAGGATGGTCGACCATGGCGGAATTGAACCCCAGTCTCCCGAATGACGGTTCAGTGTGTAACCACTCGGCCACGCGTCTCGGTCTGACTTTTCTTCATATATAATCTACATTTTGTACACAATAGAAGATGAATACATCAAATATTCGCTGGGCCTCTACAATTATAAAAATGATCTGAAACATATGAATACTTGAACACTAATCATTATCAAGACCTGAACACCTTACATTAGCATTTATTCAACAAATACACACCTGGTGCTATTATATTTGATACATTAACCGAGTTATTGCAAAGTTATTTCTGTTCTAGAATACAAACAAATTGATTTATATCGATTATTTTTAGCAAAAATATACTCAAATTACATCACTTGCTAATAATCAGTTATCGAAAATATATGCCCAATCATCACTATATTTAATTTCTAATTAACTATCTCTTTAAATACAGTGAAGACTAACCTACAATTAGCACAGTGCTAACTGGGAGTAAGTACTCGAATTTACAAATTAAACTGATACTGACTTATCTCTGAATGGATAGTGCAGGTATCAAATCTCGACTGGAATAAATGTATTGGTAAGCAGGCTACAAGGTTTGCATATTGTACCGTCAAACATTGTCTAGAGGTTGAACAGCAGGTGAATGGGTGTGAGGGGAGGGGAGAGAAGGGAAGGGGAGGGGAGAGCGACAAGACATCCCCCCCTAACCCAAGCTGGTCCAGAAGATGCCAACCAGCATCTCGCAACTTACATCTAGTGTGGTACACTCAACGACAGGAGTCACTACATCACTATTTACTAGGCATACTTATACTCACTCTTTTCAGTTTTGATAATTCATTCAATTATTTCATGAATAATGACAATAAATACAACACAAATCAGCTAAGCCTATACAATTATGAAGATAATCTCGGAGAAATTGATTCATTTGTTTGTTGTTCATTAATTCTGGTCAGCAAAGTGATCTGTGATACAGCTCATCAGTTCCAGCACCGTTTAGATTCTTCTAGAGTCAACAGTCATCAAATATGAAGTAAAATACCTTTCTCGATCGTTTTTATGAATTTTGGAGCAAAAAGTAGAAGTAAAATGATCAAATATGAGTGTAAAGAATGAATTAATTCTGTATTTCAAAATGTTCTAATCGAAATCTTGATATCTCAACATAAAGGAGAAATCTACTTCTCATTGGAGTATGTAAACAATTATTCTGAATTTCATTCATTTGAGACGAATAAATTATATTTAGTTTGCTAGCAAATGAGGTTCACATGATCACATGACGGAAACATTCAAAAGAAGTGCATTGGCATCGCAATGTAATTTTTACACCTGTGTCTAGATGAGCGGACAGTGAGCGGAGAAGGAGCTGACATGGAGCGGACAAGGAGTGGACATGGAGCGGACAAGGATCAAACAATATCAGCAGTCCGAAATCTTATAAAACTATTCAATATTTTATTAAAGTTCATAAAGCCTGCAGCGAAACGTTCTGCTGTATAACTGCTCATCAAATATTGTTGACAACGCTTGGCACGTCTCCTACTCGCAATTGATAATAAAAGTAGGTCTATAAAAATGCTTCCATTTCGGCGACAAGTTGGTTGCGTATTTATAGATGGCTGTATCACGTTAATCGAGCACGAATATGATATCTGCATCATCACCGGGTGATTATGATCATTGTTTGCCTAACAACCCCACAAACAGCTAGGTTGAACGGAGCCCGGGGGTACGAATGAGCAGGTGATAAAACAATCAAGTGATGACGAATGAGAGTATATTAACTAAAACTCATGCGGGCCATGCAGACCGATGCGGGACTCGAACTCACGCCAATCAGTGATTTCAGTTTTTAAAGTGGTGCCTTAGCTGACTGAGCAAAGGAAGGAGACTACGATAATGGGTTGAACCAAAATAGTGTATGTTCATAACCTGATACCGTTACAGTGTCTCACTTCCAGAGATTTACAGGCATACTCAGTATCACACCCGATAAAAAAAAAATATATCGTTCAATCATAATATTCAATATTCTTGTTATCATCAGTAATTCAACACCTACACTAAACATCACTCTCTGACATTGCTCCGTAACACATCATTTACCAATTCCTTTCTCCATCCCTCCGACCCCCTTGTTTTGCCGCGGGCTGTACAGTAATTTTTCTTATTTCGGTATTAATGAGTCTACCTATGCCTTACCCTCTACACGCTGCACCCCTAACCTCTCGCAGTTGTCGAGCATCCCCCGACCGACCCCTCACCCCACACCCAGCCACCCCAAACCCACGGTGAAACTCAATAATGCTTTGCAGCAGGTGCAAAGGAAAGGTGTCAGCGCCAGCGCCTACCCTCCCCTACCTAATAAATGAGGTAATTTCCACACTTACACGTGGAGGGGGGAAGACAAACTACCACAGGCAGCTCCCACTTTCCGACTAGTAAACATTACGAAAAAATTATATTATTATTCAACGATTTGGATCGTAAGGTGATATTATTATCTGTCTTTGAAGGGAGAGAATTCGAAATTAATATTAATTTATGACTATGGTTAGCGTCGAGGGTGGGATTATTCAATGCACAAGAAATAATGAATGGCAATTACCGTGATATAAAAACGCAGTGAAGGTTATTTTGTACACTTTTATTGCCATGATGTTTTAGTACGACTCCCTGCTGTAGGTAGGTACCCTCATTCCTACTTCCCAGTCGACAAAGTCTTGTGGCCTGCCCTGAGTACTCGAGTTTATACCTCATGTTAGGTACTTCAAGAATCTGGAGTGCATATCACATATAAAGTTATAATTTACTAAATGAATACTTTTAGCAGTGTGTTAGCACTCTTTCAATTTGTTAATGAAGTGGACTTTTGCATCCTGTGACGTCTGATGAGTAGCCCGATTTATTTGAACGCGAAATATGTATATATATATATATATATATATATATATATATATATATATATATATATATATATATATATATATATATATGTATATACATATATACATATATATATATATATATATATATATATATATATATATATATATATATATATATATATATATATATATGTATATATATATATTATATAATATATATATATATATATATATATATATATATATTTATATATATATATATATATATATATATATATATATATATATATATATATATATATATATATATATATATATATATATATATATATATATATATATATATACATATATATATATATATATATATATATATATATATATATATATATATATATATATATATATATAGAGAGAGAGAGAGAGAGAGAGAGAGAGAGAGAGAGAGAGAGAGAGAGAGAGAGAGAGAGATTACCACCACATCACTATATTTTGAAAATGAAATAAGTGATAATTTCGTACTTTCTAATCGACTCTTTCATCGACTCTTGTATTCAGCAATTCAGATTTTGAATTCGAACCAATTCCAATCGTATTTTATTTTGAAACTTTGTTATTCTATTTTTCACGCACTGAGCTATATACTGAGTGTATTATTCCATCACATCAAACTCTGTCTTTCAGTATAAATCAGTTGTCAAACTCTAAAAATACGCATCGCACTGTTTTGTATGACCATTGGCACTCTCGTAATAACACGTGGAAAATGAAGGGGTAAGTTATATTATCACCGTTATGCACGTAAAATGTAAATAATTGTTCCATTTAATAGTGTTTGATTCAGTTTTCCCAAGCAACTATATTTATAGTAAATGACCGAATGGTTGCAAGCATGTCTAACGTGCATTGTGCATATCTACAAGTATCACGTACAGTCGCTTAGTTGTTATAATACCACGTCAAATCTCGGCGCGTCACTCATTATTTCGGTCCCATCATGTACAAGGAAGACATTGATTCGAATAGCGTTACTCGAATGTTTCACGGTGTTTACCTCGCACATGAAGTAAGATGGACGAAGTCGTTTGAGCACGTGTGACCTGAATTAGAATTGGTGGTATATAATATGTCAGGCTACAATTTACTCTAGTTATTATCGTCATCGCCTACCGGTAACGGGGCTGTAGTACATCTTCCAACACACAGTTGCAAAACTGTTGTACACTGCATCTCTCCCCGTCTATTCCGTCTCCGTCATATCTAAAACAGCTTTTCAAAAATTATTTGAATTTGATGATGATATTATTTGAATAATTATTCAATTATTCTCATTATTTTATTATTCAATTATTCTCATTATTTAATTATTCAATTACTTCAATCACTCGACTACTTTAATTATTCAGTTATTTAAATTATTGAATTACTTCCATATTTTCATGTATTTTATTTGGATTATGACGACGTACCGCGTAATGTAATCTTAACTTGGGTCTATTGGCGTGCGTGCGTCGGATGAATGAATAATGTTTCTTATCAGGTAGTGGAAAGGAAGTGGCCGTGGCCTCTATTGTGAGAATTATCCAGGCATTTATTTGGCTACAAAGGGCAACCACAAAGCCTTGTAAAGGTGAAGGTGGCGGGGATCGAACCTGGGCCCGATGTATACCCTCACCTCCCGGTCTATGAAGCAAGCACGTTATTACCGCTGTGCTATCAGTGCATGTTGCAACATACAATCAACCAACTAATACTATTTATGTTTTGCATATTGCTGAAATAGGACTGAAATAAGTATGCGTGTATCGACGAAAGATGAATAAGCGAACCACTCGTGCGGTAGTGGTGTGGGGAACAGGAGACGGTCGTTCGGAACCTTCTTATTTCGTGAACACAAGTATATTTACTAGACTCGATCAAAGTAGACGCATTGCTCAACATGAAAAATGATAACATATGACAAGATAAAGATGACATTGTCCAGCCATGCAACCACTATTGGAATAAGTGCTGTGGACTCGTTTTATTTTTTTTTCATTCTCACTCATATTGGGTTCAACAACGCACTGTTCTGATAACCAAGATCTATTGGCGTCGGTGAATGATATATAAGACGGTGGGATGATGACATCAAAGGTTATTTCATGACGTGTTTTTTTGGGAGGGGGGATAGTGAGAAGGAGTCGGTCGTGGCCTGTTGTTAAAAGAACCATCCCAGTAGTGACCTGAACGACAGAGGGAAAAAAACTAAAAAACCCTGTCAAAATGGTCGACTATGGGGGTATTGTATCCCGAACTTCTGAATGACGGTTTAGTGTGCTAGCTACTCGACCACTCGTCTCAGTCGTAACAGCATAGACACTGCGATTTCGGTATACATGTTCTAGGAAACGTACCTCACATTTTATTAGAGAAGAACACCTTGAATGTTTTGAATCAAATAAACAGAAGCTCTGTAAAACAGCTTGATGTCATATAGACAGGTATTTCTAAAGTGCATTTTTATATGTATTTTGATATTGTTTCAGTATTTATGAGTGTGAACTGTTCTACAATTAGGTTTATTGAATGGATAGGAAGGAAGATATAGTAGACGATAATTTAGTAAAACCGTTTAATTACATACTCAATGTATTCCAATGTATTACCAGTTGGTGTTAGTTTTGTGATCTTGTGATGTGTTCTCGTGTGTTACAAATCGAGTTACAATAAACCTTTTATTGCTAACGTAAAAAACACCGTCTTCCAAACTATTTGATAATAATGATAACAATAATAATGAAAATTGAATCTATACATCGATATTCATGCAAGACTTAATGAAGAGTTTGCTCGATGAAGACAGCCGATGGATACGAGTAGTGAAATGTTCAACTCGTCGCCACAGATGACAGCGTGTGTGTATGTTTATTAGGTAGACGGATCAGATTTCGAACGCTATTTGAGCACATCTGGCGTCGTTGGCGTCGTCATAGGTAGTAGCTAGTCGAGGGCTAGGAGGGCCCCCAGGGGACATCAAGATCGTAGGGGGGAGGCTGTTTAGAGGGGGAACATGTGAATAGGAAAACCTCAATGATGCCAAGCATACGAGATGCGATTCAGGTAGACTTCTGGTTATATATAAATATATATATATATATATATATATATATATATATATATATATATATATATATATATATATATCAATGCGATCTGAATCAAAAAACAATTCCAATATTGCTGAATAATTTATTAGGCAAATGTTTTTGAGAAGCATCAATATTGATTGGCCATTGAAAACATCACTGGATTCAACTTGGAAAAAGTCAACGAGATTCACAATTTCAGAACAAAATATTCCTAGAACTAGTGAATCATTGGCTCAGCATTATTATCCAGTCGAGCGGCAACTCGACAAAAGCCAAGTTCCGCGTTGACATTGTATATAATTGTGAATATACTAACAGTATACAAGCATGTCAAAAACAAGACAGACTCGACAAAATGGATGATTTTACGAGACAAAATTTCGTATTTTACAATCGTTTGAGTGAGAATTGGAAAAAATATATCATTTATCGTCAGTTCACAGAGTCAATACTTCGAGTGCAGATCAATTGGAATGAGTGTGGAATATCGTTAAGAGAATAGATAGTTAATTGGTTATACAGACCCATACTCAAACATTATGTGCTCAATGATTATCGATGTATATTTTCATCAACATAGAAAATAGAAACAAAATTCTTGAATTATAATCAGTTATAACGTTAGTTATTTTGCTTGTGTTATATGTCTTATGCTTGTGTTATAATTAATATCATGTTATATTATGATAGTCAGTTATACATGTTTGTTATTCGAAAATCAATATACCCTATGGCACTGACGTATCATATGATGAATTAAAAAATAATGATGACCTCGTTATGATTACTATTTCTGCAACTCCATGTCGACTTTGTGATCGTGTGTAAGAATTGCAAAATGAAAAATACTTCAAAAAAATATTTGTATTCCTAATGAAACACCTAATAACCTACGAGCATATAGCTAAACACAGGTGTAATAAAAGACACCACCAATCTGAAAATATCCACTGCATAGCGTACAGTGTGGTTAATACGGCCCCAGTCTGAAATATTCCACGCAGTGGATTATTCACTTCGCTTGTAAGTTGTTACAAATGAAATGCAGTTCTTAGCCACAACTCCAATCAACAAATTCAACACTGTACAGCTTGAGGCAGAATTAAAAGTCTCTTTGCTACCTGGTCAAATCAGTTGACCATGTTATATTGCATAGGATTTAACAGGTTTCAAACGACAAAAACAGACTTTCACTTATGCTTCGAACCCACACACTCCATACAGTTTCCTAATCCGATGAGACAGCCATAGAGTAAATATCTACCAGTAACAATGAACTCCCCAACGATATACGTTCAGCGGCTCATCCGGCAGAAAAGCGCGGCGCCCGTAGGCCGGTAAAACGTAGCGCGGCAAAACGCGGGGGCCGGCGGGCCACGGTTCTAATGAAGGTAGATTGCCGTGTGTATGTGTGCCGACTATTGTTGAAGCAAGCGCGGGGGGCGGGGGGGGGGGGGGGGGAGGGTAAACGTAATATATGCCGGGGGCGAGAGAGGCCCCATACGGCCAGAGCCCGGTAGAGTGGGGGGAATGGGGGGGGGACGGTACTCGGTAGACAGATTGCACTGGCCCCGTGCGTGCTGCGTAGGAAATTAAGCATTAAGTGGCTATAAGTTGACTAATAAAGTACGTCGACCTAACTTAGTGATAATTAATAAGAATGAAATGAAGGGGCAATTGGGGGAAGGTGGATACGAAGTGAACAGATAATGGCTTATAAAGTAGTGTTTATTTGCTAGTTTAAACGCCACAATTTCGGTATGTCTTTATTTCCCAGTCAAGTGCAATTAATTACGAGTAGTATAGGTTAGTTAGGAACAGACGCGTAATTCAATAATTTCTATACTATACAATTTTCGAACAATGAATGTACAAAACATCAACTTGCAATGATGGTGCTGGTAGTTGAGGAGAACGACAATTTGTATGAGTTTATGGGGTGTGTGTGTCAAGATAACAGAGCGTAAGAATAATAGCAACACGGTGTTGAGTATTGGTGGAAGGGCCGGGTCCGATACATGACGTGGTGGAGGTGCCGAGTTAGCGACCAGTACAACCGCAACATGCCAGGGCGTGATATTGATTGGAACAGTCAATGCGATGTCACTTTCAATCACGCTCATTAATCAGATATGTGATATAGAATACATTCAGGCCTACACACAATTACGAAAATAATTTGGTTGAAAATTAGGTGTTTCACATTTTTTTTATTATCTAACGAATGCTTCTACTCTCATCAGAATTTGAATGAACAATTTTCTTGTATCATTCAAAATGAAATTATATGAAATTATATAATACTATATCAAATATATGAATTTATATAATATATGAAAATTTAAAAATCGATTTGATGAATTATATCATTTCAAATTCAACTTCTATAATTTCAAATCACCAAATCATAAATTACTTGTGTTCTAGTTTCCACAATCTAGCTAGCTGGTTGATTGGTACAGAGGTGTGACCATGCATTCAAAAATGGAACAAGAGTACAAGTCTCGCAGCTGTCCCTACGGCAATCTTCAACAACTTTTCCGCTCCCTGAGAAAATTGAATTCTTTTTCACGATGACATAATCCACTCTTTCACCGACACGCATCATCATATCTCATAAAATACATCAATTCAATTCGAAAATTGAACTGGCATTATCATTATCTATAAATAACGTTAGTAGGAAAAAATGGTTTTAATTATAAGTGTGGATCAGTGTTCTGAGCCAGAAATTGCTATTGCTATTTGATTGAATGCTATAACAAATTCTGCAACAAGCGAAATGACATCTTAATAAAAAGATAACATCCATTATTGTTACGTACCAGATTCACTACCCTAATATTGAAGAGAATTACGTATCTTTTCACGTACCCTTAATAGGCTCTTTACCTAATTTTCTTCACTTATAGGCCCCCTCACATTTCATCCCCCCCCCCCCAACACTTTCATGTTAATGAACAAGAAACCGTAGCTGAATAAAAAATGCTGCTTCACAAAATTGAGTTAACTTCCTATTACCTTGTTAAACTCTTCTCTCGTAAGTTTTTTAATGGAAGAAAAAATATTTTCAAGCCATCACAATACAAGCCATTACTATAAGAATGATTATTTATCGCGTTGCCTGAAATCGTTGTCGCTGTACCTTCTTTACCGTTTTTTACCGTTATTAACGGCCCTTCAAGTCTGACGGTATGAACAAAGCTCTAAATGTGTTACGCTGAAAAGATTTTCGCACTAGTTATACTTATGGTTACCCAGTTCTGTGCGTGTGTATCCGGAACGCAGACGCGCGCACTCACACAAGATCGACGAGCTGACCTTAATCTAACCTTAAGCTGACGTTCATCTTAATGACGCACACTCTGCAACGATAACTTACATTCTCTTCTTATTTATATTAGATCATGTTTTACATGACGGGTCCCACTAGTATACGAATAATTTTGTGAGCGACAGCGAATTTAGTTCCATCCCACTCTTATTGAGCTTTGTTTGTTTTTATGTCTTTTTGGTTTGTAAGCACTGCACAGGTCGCACGGTCTGATTAATCAACATGAATTTCTTCCATGATCACGCGAACTCATCTAACTTGGAACTGTATATAGTTTTGGGGAAATCGGTTGGACCATTTTTGAGAACTACCATCACAAAGTTTCTAAAAACCTCGTGAGATTAAGCTGGGCGGGAAAAGTTGAAAAATAGAATATCTATGAAAAAAAAAATTGCACTGAATGCAAATAAACACACGAAATAAATGTGTATTCAAATCGGAGGAGCCGTATCGGAGACAATAATTTGATAAATGTTCTTCATTCATCAAAAAGATAGAAATGATAGAAGAACCACGTTGCCGAGATTCACGGCTTTCTAGACTCATAGTTGCCGAATGAAGTATATTTTATACGAGTCAAGGTGTATAGAGTTTTCGATTACATTTCACATAAATATCTAGCTCGCCTAACAACGTATATGCTGCGCTTGCCTAGTATATACAAGATTCTCTTATAAGAGAAGTAATGAATAAAAAAGTCACTCTATAGTTATAAGACGAATGTGATAAAGAGGAATGGCAATGTAAAAGGTACAGGTATTTGTCGGCATGCAGGCAGCCTGAGCCGGGTGTAGATGTTGTGTAAAACATGTGTGGTCCAGATGTGTACCGTCTCTGCATCTCCCCTCAATCCTCAACGCCAACCAGGCTGACTTACCTTGACTTATGAAAACCCCTTCAAAGCGAGATATAAATAACACGGGGGATTGCGAGAATTCGACTATATACTCACGCAACGATCTCGCCACTTGCTAGCTCTTTTTGATTATATATTTATTATATTTTTAATGAATTTCATTTTGAAAGTCACGTCTTCATAAATAAAAGTGACATAATCGCCAGTGTTTGAACATTTGAACGCAGAATACAAAAACCGAGTTCAGTATGCACCGCGCTCAAGGCAGTCATTCCAAGTTTAGGATGAAGTAATATAATCATATGAGTGAAGGTCTGCGAATGAAATAATATCGTTTAATGAAGCCTATTACTCATAATTCACTTCGGTATCAATTATTATAAGTAATTTATTTGGGGTTGTAAGATTGCACTTGAGGTCTTCCGTCCAAACGATCCTAACTTCCATTCTTGGGCTCGATTGGGGAACGATGATTCTGTATCAAGTTTTGATGTTGATGAATATATATATATATATACATATATATATATATATATATATATATATATATATATATATATATATATATATATATATATATATATATATATATATATATATATATATATATAGGGTCTCTCTCTCTCTCTCTCTCTCTCTATATATATATATATATATATATATATATATATATATATATATATATATATATATAAATATATATATATATATATATATATATATATATATATATATATATATATATATATATATATTTATATGGAATCATGATATTTAAGATGAAAACTGTGTGAAAATATATAAATATCAGAAAGTTCAATGAATTATTGAAAGAACCAACTATGAAATATCAAATTTGTATTTATATTGATCAAATATTTAATAGTTGGTTCTCTCTATAATTCATTGAACTTTCTGATATTTTTATATTTACACACAGTTTTCATCTCGAAAATCATGAATCCCTAATTGTGAAAGTTTAAAAGATCTCGAATATATATATATATATATATATTTATATATATATATATATATATATATATATATATATATATATATATATATATATATATATATATATATATATATATATATATATATATAAATATATATATATATATATATATATATATATATATATCTATATCTATCTATCTATCTATATATATATATATATATATATATATATATATATATATATATATATATATATATATAAATATATTTGTCGTTTCATGAATGGAGAAACTTCCAACACATTATATATACTAAGTATATTAAACGTTTCAATGATATGTTTGATTGCTAAAAAAAGGTTAGGGAAAAATAAACACATATATTATATATAACTCACATATGATGAGTCGTTTGAACATGCGAGATAACATATATATATATATATATATATATATATATATATATATATATATATATATATATATATATTTATATATATATATATATATATATATATATATATATATATATATATATATATATATATATTTATATATATATATATATATATATATATATATATATATATATACACATACATATATATATAAATATATATATATATATATATATATATATATATATATATATATATATATATACACATACATATATATATAAATATATATATATATATATATATATATATATATATATATATATATATATATATATATATATATATATTTGAAGGTGTCGGACGTTTTCAGATTCCTCGTAGTTGTAATCAACCAATATTTCAAATTACTTGTATATTCAATTGTTAGTACAATCATGCATGAGTTGTTGAGACAAGCGATTCAAGCGAGTAAAAAAGATGAGAATGACAAATAATCAATGTTGGTTCAAAAAGAAACAATAAGTGGGCGTGATTGTTAATATACTTCATTGCCACACACGCCAAGTATTCATCCTTAGAACAACGCTTTGAGAAAAAGCGCACGAGCGTTGGCAATAACTGATAAACCAACGTCACAAACTGATGGAAACAGTCAGATACACACTAGCTGTTCGATATGGCAATTCTTGTGAATTTCACCATTCAAGTGTTTGAAACTTAGTTCCATCTTTCTCATTCATAATAATTCAATGTATCTCGACCTAGCCTAGCATCTCGAATGAGAATGAAAAGACGTGAACATTTTCCGCTTGCAGCGTTGATAATGCAAGTATATATGGCATGAGCAGATTAACACACAAGCTGTGGCTTATACTCTAGAAGGAGATGCCATATTTCTCAAGACCATGCAATGAATCTCACAGACAGGAAAGCACTGGTCTTCTATCAGGTGTGTATATATATGTGTGTGTGTGTGTGTGTGTGTGTGTGTGTGTGTGGTCCATATGTACTCCTCCCCACCCACTCTCTCGGTGACGTGGTGAAGTGCTCCCCCTCTCCCTCTCCTCTCCGCTCCCACAGGATCTTGTCGGCTCCAGTCGGTCGGGCGACACGGGATCCTACCATTGCCCTGTGATTCCCTACTCGAAACGCAGTAAGGTCGCGCGCAACACCCGACTACCACATTCGTTACACCGATATCCACGCAAATACGGCTTGCCAATTGATTACGATTTAAAACGAGCACTATTCTAAACGCACACAGATCTTCACGGATATGCTGAGCAAATGTCGTATTATTAGCAGAGTAAAGAAGTAGTTATTGAGAAAGGGTGGAAAGTGAAAGACGTCAGAAAGTTGGTCGAGTGTGTGACTGCAGCTTACGTTGCGCGACAGAAGAGCTATTTATAAAGAGTTACAATGTGCAAACTGCAGACACACCTGGATGACATGAAATCACTCTCTTTGCTCAACCCAACCAACACCTGCAATTGTACTACTGGTTTCGAGAAATTATTCGAAATAATTTTAAGATTTTTAACGATGAATAACGAACAATGTATTGTTACCATTTGTGGAAAATGTTCCTTCAAACGTATAATGAAAAGAGATGATTCATTTGAAACAATTTGATCTACAAATCGAACACACATTAGATCATTGAACTTATGTTTTACCTATTTGTAGTCTAGTAGTGTTCGTATTTAGCATTTTTTTCTACTTGTTTGATGCCTGCTATATGGCTTCCACGTAGACTTCTAATTCAGTGACGAACGGACGAATATTATAAATACGGTACGTTGAAATACTTGAACGCAAACCACTCTAACGTATACAGAAATAATAAGTAATTTATACTCGAGAAAAACTTGTAACTGAATACTTGAGCATGGTAGTCAGCTAATTATAACCGTAACGCGAAACAAAGTTAACAGTAAGTATAAGGCACCAGCCAACCAGCCAGCCAGCTACCTTCTATTTCTCATTTCTATCATCCTTTCTCTCTCTCCTCATGTAAAAAGCAAAGTTAAAGTGGTCTCATCTTTCCGACGTTGAACAAATTTAACAAGTTAATGTATAATAAATTTTATTCTCTATCTCTCTTCCTCGTTTCTCCTCTCATCTACCTATTAAAAGTTGTAACATTTTCTCGTGTAATTCAATTTAATCTTACTCCAATTTTTCTAGACAGATTAAACCAATACCTTAATAATGCAATCAGATGCCTCCCCTAGTTGCCTCCTCTCTTTCCCTACAATTATCTTTTAACTAAGAGATGAATTTCAGCTTTTGATTGACAAGTTTTAGAACAGAAAATAACTTTATTAAACCAAAGGGTTTACATCAAGTTGAGTTGCCTCTTGCATATACTTTCAAGGAATGTTTTCAAAAAGATAAATGTTCTGAATAAGAATTAATTGGCATCTACCAAAATTCACTTTCGGAGAAAGTAGTCTCTTCTATTTTCACTCAATATTGAACCCACGTAGCTTTTACCTGTCCGGTTTTATCAAATATCTATATCCTCCACCATTGAAATAGCCCACAAGAATACGATGTTTTGTAATATTACAGGAGGCAACACAATTTCTCCCCAATTTCCCCGTATGTGGGTGCATGGCAGAACCGGAGCAGAGAGGGGAGCTGACAGGAAGTGACGCCAGGTAGGTAATCTCCATAGCCACCAATAGTGAGATATTGTTGGCAGGTTCCTAGCTAGGGGGCCCGGAATCGTTTGTGTATAGGACCAATATACACGTACAATAGGAAATATTGAGCTGTCGACGTTCTCGAAGGAAAAGAGTAGGAAAACTCGGTGAAAAGAGAGATAATAATAAAAGAGGTAAAAATGACGGCGTGCACGAGTTGTGTGAATCGATCGAAGATGTCAGTCAGATAGTCATGAAAGCAACTACACAACAGAGTTAGGTTATACTCACGAGTTGAAGCCCTGGAGAAGGGGGGAGGGGCTACAAGCGAGACAGAATCCGCTGAGATCACTCACCTGGAATCAGAATACAAACATGACAATTAATATAGAATAACAAACTAGTGTATCGTCTTGGGGGTGCCTCTCGGTTTTGATATTTTCGATCATTTCGTATTTGAAAACTTCGATTCGAAATGGATTAGGAATATTCGATGCAAGGAAAGGTCGATAACGATTTAAAAAATTGAGCATCACTGAAATTTAAATAAACCAAGTAACAAAACAATCCTGAAATTGATAAAATAATAGTCGCTCAGTATGTGATGAAAAAAATGAGAACCAGCTTTTGGGTGAAAATTTGAGGCATAGGGTCTATACGTTTGTATATATCATATATATCATTTAAATTTGAAGAGAACTTGAGGAGTTATTGAGGAAAAATGTCAGGACAATATCTCTGAAACTATAAAGAGGTTGTGATTGGTTTCGCTTTGTTCTTATTTTCATCATTATAATATGTTTTATAATATTATAGGTATATATTTGTTCTTGCTTAGCTTCGTTTTCATTTGTTACTGTTTTTATATTACATACCTCTCTCGTCTGAATCAGGTACTACAATGACTCGGAGCTTGTTGAAAACAAACACAAAGCAGTTACAACAAATAATAAGAATATCATATATTACACACTTTTCCGTATTATTGCTTGTAACCGAGAATTTTGCTATGCAAGCTAAGGCTGATTTTCACTGTTGAATCACGTATATCGTTCTGTAACATCGAAATTAACAAAACAGGAAGAATGTGAAGTTTTTTCTTATCCATTTTTGATAAATTAGGCAAAGTTGCAAACCCTAGTGTGAACTGACTGACCTCTTCTCCACACACAGCTTATGGCGTTCATTATTACTCTCATGATACATGGCGAAGACTTATCACGTCTATAGTCTCTCTTTTTTTTCGATTCGGTATCGTTTGCAAATTTTACATTTCGATATATTTCGATAATAAAGTTTCAACATCATTTTTAATTTCCATATTGAACGGCAACCCTGCTATATTATACAAACATAACAGCTTTAATATGGACCTGCGAATTGGATAATGAAAATAATAGTATAAAGTGTATAATAGTGAAGTTACTTCCAACTCCACAGAAGTTGGCCATCCGATTGACTTGAAAAGCTCATTTCAAAGGGGAGCTTCACCCGCCCACCTCGTGGGGTGGACCATACAACAATTTGACGTCATACCAAGTAGATCCAATTGAATAAAATGTACCGCAGGGAAGGATTTCAACAACGGTGATCAGTTCGTAATTATTTTCGATCGCCGATCTTGTTTATTGACTGAGCGTTCGAGGGTATTTACCGATTATCTCGAGTATATTACAGGTGGAACAACTATGTTGAAGAACATCACTACTTTGGAACCAGATTTTAACGAATGATGACGATATTTATTTCTCTAATTTTAGAGAAAACTAGGAATCACCATCTAAATTTCAGGAATTGAAAGTAAGTTATTTATCCTTTGAGCAGGTCCCATTTTCTGATGAGTGACGTGGACATTACTCGAATGTATTTATGTTTCTATACAGAATTGGTGAAGCTTACGTCATGACATATGGTCTGGACGAAAAAATATATTTATAATTTCAGAAATTGAGACGATGATTCCCAGGTTCTTTTGAAATTAGTGAAATTATCACCGTAATTATTCATTGAAATCTAGTTTCCGGATTGTGGCGTCCTTTAACGACGCCAACGCCCGGGCGTCTTGCGCGTGGTGACGGGGCCGCCAGCTCCTCAGGCTACGACGAGTTTGATCTCAGGTGTTTATGGCACTCCTGTATCCGGTCTGGAAGCAGCGCAATGTTCCACAGGCACGCCGACGGGGAAGTGACCATATTACAGTCCAGGAAGCTGATAAGCGACGACACGACTGTAGCATCGCACCCACAGCATCCGGTCTGTACCCGTCCTAGCATTCGTTTCAAACATGGGAACAATTTGTCAGTTGGATAAAAGAAGAAACTTTTGGCCTGATGATAATTTATGTTACGCTAGTTATGTTATGATTATTCATGTTATTTATGTTGATGTAAAATGTCACGCTGTGGATGAGTATTTTTGTGTCATACTTTATTGATATTGGATTTTATTTATTATTCAATAATTATTCATAATCATCCATTAATTAATTTTAACCATCTATTAATTATTCAATATGATTGTCTCTCATTATTTATGTCGTTATTATTATCACATCATATTTCAGTGTATTAGTATTTTTGTATCCCCGTTTGCTACTGAATAGGGTCTACAAAGAGTATGAGGACGTCTATTTTTTGAGATATAGGTGATACTGTAGAGATGTACTATTGCCTATTATACCACCTATACAGGTGAAACAGAATGTTTCAATTGAAAAAAAAGCTATTTATTGCAATAAATGGATCAGGTACGCCAGGAATGAATATTCTTCCAATAAAGAACAAACTTGCATCTAGGGTGAATATCAATATATATGAATATATATACCCCCAGGGGCGGACTGGGCTATCTGGCAACCGGGCATTTGCCCGGTGGGCCGCCTCACTTAGGGCCGGCCCCAGGTCGGCACTTATATAGTTTATGCAAATATGAACTTATTAAAATAAACACATGATATTATTTATGCAAAAAAACAGTTGCAGTTCTTCAGAAAGTTTGCGATGGTACGAGTGGTTTCGAACGATTCAATTATCAGATTCCAAAACTGCTCGTGAGTCGCAAAAATCACTTGAAAAATGATCATAATTCAAAACAATCATTGCTGGGAATTTTGCTGGGAGAAATCGCAAAAATAACTCTGAAGATGATTTAATCATAGTGATTCAATCATATTGACTCCAAAACTGCGTAAATAACAAAAATCACTTGAAAAATGACATGAGCCCATTTTAAAAAAATTCACTGCGGGGCTTTGCTGGGAAAAATAGCAAAAGTTCAACTTCGTGAATGTCCATGATGATTCAATTATAAGACTCCAAAAATACTTATGAATCGCAAAAATCACTTGAAAAATGACATGAGCCCATTTAAAAAAAATTCACTGCGGGGCTTTGCTGAGAAAAATAGCAAAAGTTCAACTTCGTGAATGTCCATGATGATTCAATTATAAGACTCCAAAAATACTTATGAATCGGAAAAATCACTTGAAAAATGTCCCCATTTTCAATATTAACCTGCGGGGCGGGGCTCTGCTGGGGGACTTCCGCCCCCCAGATCCCTTTCAGCTGGGCGGTCATTTCAGTTATGTAACCTGTGCGCCCCCCCCCCCCCCCTCCCCCAATAAACAAATCCTAACGACGTCCCTGCATTTCGCTCGTAACCGCTTCCAATATAATAACCTTTGAAGATACACTATAATTTAGATTTAAACAATTTCGTCTTATATCAACTTCGTCACTATTATATTTTTGAATGAGTTATCTGTGTAATGTAGACTGAAAGTCTGGAACCAACATCGGACTAATTTTTTCAATTGATTTCACATTCACTTTATATCAAGAGAAGAGGAAGTCGGGAGAGGCCTAGTGATTCAATTAACTAGGAAAACGCCATAAATGCGTTGTATGAGCGTGTAGGTATGATTTTGACACATTTTATTTTTTTCTTCAAAACAGATAACTCGATTGATCCGAAAATTGCAAGAAATGTGTAAAATCGTAAGTTTATACTCCTTGCAGAATTTTCTTTTTTGAAAATGAAATCATTTTCAATTTTTTCCGCTGTATGTTATTCTCATGGTTATTTTTGAAATTAAGAAAAAATCATTTTGAAAGGTTCACATTTACTTGATGCTCTACAACAGTACTCTGGGGCTGTTTGGAAAGATTCGCCAGGGCCGGAATATTTCCCCAGTCCACCCCTGTATACCCTCCTATAACCTAGCTGTTGGTGGGGTTGTTGAGCAAACAATAATAAATATACATATATATATATATATATATATATATATATATATATATATATATATATATATATATATATATATATATATATATATATATATATATATATATATATATATATATATATATATATGAAACACCTCGTACAATCGACTGCATTCAAGTAACAGAAGTCGACAGAAGCCAACAGAAGTCTCAAAACACCGAATGATTTTTTCGCGACAAACAATTGCATTGTTAGGGCCGACATTCGTGGCTGTTACCCGGCGTTAGCAAAGAACGACGCCGTATCACTATCCCACAGCGAACAGGGATTCAACAAGTGTGATACCACACTGCAGATACTAGAGCTATTAGATTATATTATAACGGCTATTACTACATTCCAACTTCTCAACTACATCGATTATATATAGCCACAACTCACAGTTCTTCCGTCTTCCTGTCTTTTAGGGGATAATTCTTCAACATTTTGACATCCAGGTATTAAATGATTATCACAATTAATAATCATTTTTAAAAGCTAAATCTTCCTCCTGTTTATTAGTAAAAGTTAACATTGTATGATTTATTTAATATAATAAAGCTCGGTAATTTTTCACCTCTGAAAAGCTTCCCCGTGCTGCAATGTTTGCAAGCGTTGGTGGTGAGGAAGGTGGGGCTGGGGGAAGGGAAAGGGGGTTTGGATCGCGTTGACCAAGCTATAGGGGTAATAATTCATAGCTCTTTCAGCTAAATACATGATTCAGAGTGGAAAACCATTCCGATAAAGTGGCAACTCTTGTGTTGAGAATGCCGGGGTGGTCTGCTGTATGGCAGTAGATGGCCTTCCCCCCCAAGGTACCCGAGCTGTGCTAGAACATCCAACAGCAATTGTAAAACACAGTCATTATTGCTCGATGCCAATATAACTCATCTCAATTCTCGAACGATACTTTTTCACGTTTTAAATACACTGATGATAGCAGTTAGTACATTATATATCACCTTGCTGATCCACTATAGCGATAAAAAGATCGCTAGGAAAATTCTGGATATATTTTATCAAGCTTTTCGATTCTAGCCGAATGAGGAAAGTTTAAAAGTATATTTCCTTCGAAATGATGGTTTCAAAATAGGGAGAATAAAAGAGCTGGATATTGATGGGAATCTACACACCTTGGAAACGCTTGACCTATTTTCATAAGAATTTGTTGAGCATGTCTGTAATAATCACAACATCTCAAAATTGAAATGTTTTTCGAATACGAATATTTATGTAATTCTTATGGGTTTATTTTCAAAATTTCAATCAACACGCAGTTTCTTGGAATCTTGTTACTGAATACTACACATATCTCATTGAGAAGTTGCATGACTGATAATTGTCAAGATCATGTGAATCGGTTTCGAATGACACCATGTGGAGCGCATACAAAAAAGGCTCGAGTTGAACAGATAAGTGAACGGAGCAAAGCTCGATTTGGACATGAACACGTCTTCCTCAACATTCATCCAAAAATTATTCTTCACATGGTTCTATTGATGTCTCTTGCATATGCACTCATGCCCTTACAGAATAATGCACCCATGCCAATATATATAATATATGGATAAATATATATATATATATATATATATATATATATATATATATATATATATATATGTATATATATAAATATAATATACATATATATATATATATATATATATATATATATATATATATATATATAATATATACATATATATATATATATATATATATATATATATATATATAAATATATATACATTGATGATACATTGATCATTGAATATTTTACACAAGAACAATCCGAAAACTATTAATTTATCAAAACATAATACTTGTGGAAGCTCATACATGAATCAATATATATATATATATATATATATATATATATATATATATATATATATATATATATATATATATATATGATATAAACTTATAAATATATATATATATATATATATATATATATATATGATTTAAACTTATATATATATATATATATATATATATATATATATATATATATATATATATATATATATACATATATATATACATATATATATATATATATATATATATATATATATATATTTATATATATATATATATATATATATATATATATATATATATATATATATATATATATATATATATATATATGTATATATATATATATATATATATATATATATATATATATTTATATATATATATATATATATATATATATATATATATATATATATATATATATAATTATATATATATATGAATATATATATTTATATTTAAATATATATATATATATATATATATATATTCATATATATATATATATATATATATATATATATATATATATATATATATATATATATATATACATACATATATATATATATATTTTTTGTATATGATATATTCATATTTGTCAATATAACACTACGCTACTTAGGAAAGAAGCGTGGACCCGCATGGCATTCCAGTGTACGAAAACGCTCTCAGTTCACGCAGACTGAGCTATGACGTCACGTCGCCTAGTTCATGAAATACAGAACGGTAAGCTATGAACAAGACGACGTCACAGCGGTACGAACGTACGATAGTCGGTGACTCGATGCGCAATGGCATACCCTTGGTTCAAACTATAGAGGAAACTCTATTGTCTACGTGATTTGTCGCATTTATTATTTATTTAGTGATAGAAGCGAGATGGGAGAATCGGATTTCAATATAGCTGTCATGCCAACAGCAACATGAATCAAGTTGTGAATAGTGACCATGAAATCACTCGCGGAAAACATTTTTCAATTCAATGTTTGTATGCATCTATTAGACGGAGTGTTTGATCAACAGAAACTCTTGTGTTCACACGACATTTTTGAGCTTGAAACTGTATAGGCCTAGGGTGGGATTTTTTTTTTCACCGGTATATGCACTGTTATTTATTTATTTATTTATTCATTTATTCATGAAGAAGTGTGTTACAGTTAAAAATCCCAACTAGAATAAACTAAGGCGAGAAAAAAAATCGGAAAACTGATTATTCGAACTGAAATTTTCTAAACATATATTGATGACGTTATAACTATATACGTACAAGACTTGAGATGTTTAATGAATTGTTGAAACGTTTCGAGAAGGCCCATTTGAATAATCGAGTTTCTTCAATCAAATCTTGTTGCTATTTTGTAACAAATATACTGTCGAACACGGACCTGATCAACTACATTTTCCACTAAGTACTTTCTTTTGCAAATCTTTTTGCTCGCTACATATTGATTATTCACATAAATGGGCAGCAAGGAACTGTGTGTGATATTTCGTAAAACCATGGAACCTCTGACGTTTCCCTTCAACTGAAATGACCTAATACAAAACAGAGAGTTTTGTTCAGACAAATAAGCTTGGTCAATTGAAATTAGTCTAGTGCTCGAACATATCTAAACCACGCAGAGAAAATATGATGAATATCATTTTATAGTTGGTAAAATTGTTACGTGTTGTGAAAAGAACACACGAGCTCGTTGTACTACTGCACCCTCGTGGCTTTGTCAGTGTTTATAGAACGAGATTGCTGGATTCGTCGAACACCAGCCTGTACAGTGATTGATCTCATCTGAATCGAGTTAACCGTACCGACTCTTCTTACAATCACCATCTGTTGGCCATCGCCACAACCCCTTAATAGGAGCTGAATCACCCGACAATCAGACAGCCCTCCAACTGAAAACTGGGACCGACCATGCACACCGTTCGATGAGAGAATATTAGACTCGACGTTTCGGTAGAATATGAAAGACTGATGCGAGTGGTCGGTGCACGCTGAACCGTCATTGAAGAGACCGGGGTTTGATTCCCGCCGTGGTCGACTATCCAGACAGGAGTTTTTCATGTTTTACGTCAGTCGTTCAGTCTAAAACTGGGATAGTTCCTTAAAAACGGGTCACGACTGACTCCTTTCCACTATCCAAAAATACCTATTAGAATAACCTTTTATTTAATTTCATCTTCCTTCCGTCTCATTCATCATACACCGACGCAAATAGATCTTGGTCATCAGTACGGTGCGTCGCTAAATCCAATATGAATAAAAAGTGTATATACAAAAGTAGACACAGAAGAAGGCCTGTCCAATTATTTGATACAAATATGTCAAAGAAAGAAATGATTTTGAAAATGAAAGTCGAGAAAAATCGAGTTCATTGACGGCAATTATACATTTTATTCAAATCAAACATGTCTCGTTACACTGCCATATGTTAGCCGCAGCACTATTCAGAAGCAAAGGTTTTGGCAACGATAAACAAGTAGAATAATAAAATGCTAGTAAATTGTTCAGTATAAAACCGAACAATGATCACCATACGGAAGAAGTGAAAGAACTAGAGATGGAGAGAAAGAGGAGAGAAACATACTAAACATTGGAGGTAAAACCAACCGTTGCAGACTTCTTTTAGATCCCATTTCTCGAGCGATAAGGGTGTGAAGTTATGTGATACTTTCCCCATATATGGGCGCATCTGTTTTCAAAAGTCAATTGTTCCCTGAAGCTCCTAAAACACAGGCCCAGGTTGCAGGAGCAGACGTATTCCAGAAGTGAACGACAACTACTCCTCCCCTCCCCTCCCTCCTCCCCATCACCCTCCTCAATATAGGACATCACAAGGTGAAGATTATCGGGAGATGTTTACTCCATTTGATACAGATATGAGATCATCAAAATAAGTGCATGGAGCGGGCTTATAAACGTACATGCACAAACTGCAAACAAAAGCTGTAGGTGTAAAAACGACCGACCCACAAAAATGTTTCACTTTCAAAAACGTGGAATTCTCTTTGGCCAACAATCAAAGTAAAGCACAAGTTGTAAATTGATAACGAGACTAGCAATAAGTGGAATGGTGTATGCAGAACAGATGATAAAATGGAATGAAAACGTGTAAGTTTCGTTACAATTCTCTTGGTTTTATTCTATCAATATGATATGTCACCTTTATCAATGGATGCTATTCAACTATACCGAATTTCAGTCAGTTCATCTTACCATTATCTTGGTATACTTCGATGTTTGTTATTGACGATACGTATATATTGAATGATAACAACTTGAACAGTTCTTTAAAAGACAGGGTGAAAAATGGAAAGAGATTTGAAAAAAATGGAAAATCAAACGAAACCCGTTTTCCCCCAGTGCTCAAGAGACGAACGTACCTATACAGGCAGAAAGGCCAAACATTGTGCATTCTACACATCATTCTACCATATTCTACGATCGGCAACATGGATGCTAGTTAACTTGAAAGCCTTACCTTGTACGTAAATACCATCAACTCGATAATAGAGAGAATCATCTTGGGGAAACACTACGATGAACTCTTTAACTACGTAACAATGAAAAAAAGAGCAACAAGAGCACGCAACTATCTTTGACTGCTTTACGATGCAAAAGCCATGTGGTTAGGTAATATAAACGCACTTCAAATATGTTGGGAATAAAAACAAAGAAAACGTTATTTTATGATGAAATTGCGATAGCACCACACGGTGAATGGTGAGGAGCGGAAAAGGGAAAAAGGGTGAAATAATTTAACAAGTCTTAGGGTATAAAGTGGTATAATGTTGTTAGTCAAACAGCATGGACGCTAGATCTAGTGAAGAATCTCAATTTATTTCGAACGATTCTTTCATCTTTCACATCATCCATTATGCGCGTATTAGTGAGTTATGGTACGATCGGGCTCTTTAACCGTATACTAATATTCATCTCTATTATTTGAGGTGATACAATGAATCGAATGGATGACAGAAAAGACAAAGCAATTTAAAAAATACTGTATGGTATACATATTTGAAAAATATATTCATTAAATATATATATATATATATATATATATATATATATATATATATATATATATATATATATATATATATATATATACATATATATATATTTATATATATACATATATATATATATATATATATATATATATATATATATATATATATATATATATATATATATATATATATATATATATATATATATATATATATATATATATATATATATATATATAATTCAAACTGAGACGACTGAACCAGTGGCTAGCACGCTGGACAGTCATTCAGGAGACCAGGATTCGATTAGACCTACCGCCATGGTCGATCATGCTGTTAGAAGTTTCTCGTGTATATAGGGGGATGACAGCCACAATCGTTTCCTTCACACTGTTCGAGAATACATAATAAATTAATCTTTCATCTCATTTTCCCACCATCTCAGTCATCATTCACCGACGTCGCTAGATGTTAGTCAGCATTCTAGTGTGTCGTTCAACCCAATAGAACTGAATAAATGAGTATAATTTACGAAAAAATGTATTCAAATGCAATGCAACATGATTGACAGCAGAAATCCAAGTAGTGCCGCAACGTGTTCCTGTACCACATGAGTGCAATGGTAGAAAGCTGCGAGCGTATTTCTGGTGCTGTGGAGGAGGCTGCAGTCGTCGAGAGACTGGCAAGATACGTGTTGCGGTTTACAGCCAGATAGAGACCGAATGACGCCATGTTTTCTATGTTGTAGCTTTGTGAACTACAATTAGGGGTGGGTGGTGGAGCGAACGGGTGGTACGATGGCGGGGTGAGGGGGGGGGGAGGGTGAGGTGGTTGTAATTGCTGATTCGGGCAGATTTGCCGTGCCTATGCAGATAGCAGTAGACAGGTTTGTTCGTTCGGTACGTTTCATTAGCGATTCGACATTTTCACTACAATTGTAGCAGATAATCCGCCGTTTACCATAACAAACAAAAGTTCAATTTAGCGACGAGAGTATTTTTTGTATAATGTCTACAGTGAAACTGGTGAGGTAGAGTGAAATAATTGTTGCTATGCTCAAAGGCTACCTGTACGTCACATCAAGGGTGGTACAACTGGAGAGATGGGTGGCTATTCGTGTGCATCATACGTGTGTGAAGCCACAATGTACAAACGAGCAGTCAGGTGAAACTAATTCATGAAACAGAAATATGGATTATCGAATAGAGTTCACGAATTAACATTCACATTTACATAGGAATTCAAAAATATTTTCCGAACAAACGTTATATTGTCTACTGAAATGACGTGTTTAATTGCAGTCAATCTCTTTGTTTTGTCATCAAATTGACAATTAAAATCAGGCAAATGAAATCACCATGCAGATGAAACAAACACTCGCATACGTTGCAATGTTTCAAATGAAAGTCAGTCTGAATCTAGGGCATATTAAAATATACTCGTAGATATTTTCCGTTCTGGTGAAAATGTTTCTCAGCCTATTTCGAGAATAATCAATGGCTTTTCATTTTTATAAATTGATACTTTCTGAACCGTCTATAGTGCACGTCCTCCATTATTCAAGTCGATAAGACGGTTTCTTTTCAAGTACAAAGAGTCCAAGTGAATTATCAATACTTTTTCTGTCCAATGAATTCTTCGGCGTTGTTAAAATATTGTGGTCTACATTTTATACTACGGTGACTTTTTGTTTTTCGGTTTTTAATGAAGTTCGAACTTCAAACTTTTATAAGTCATTTCAATTCTCATCATTCTCGATTTCTGATTATCTTCCCCTTTCATTCTTTTCTCCATTCGGTCTCCTATTTTATTCATTTCCCTGCCTTTTCTTTAGATGCCAGCTCACTCACACCTGTACCCCTTAATGAAATTGCCCTCTCTCCTGCCCCCTCTTGCCCCCAACTCACTACAGCATAACTAGTACGACGGTGCCGCATTCCTCAGTGCCAACGACCGAATTGGAACCCAACATATAAACAATTGAAAAGAAACATTATTGAATCGATGAAAGTAAACGTGTTATCACTTATGCTCAAAGTTCACTATTATAAATCGTGGAACAGACTTAAAAATACACACGTTTGTCTGTGAGAGATAATCTATGCCGTGAAGTAGTGGGTCCACCTGGCGACGTGCTATTCCGACGCCGGTCGTCTACCAGCTCTGCGGTTGGTTGCCCAGATGGGTCGTGTTAGCTGCATGATGGAAGACAACCACATCTCCTTGCAAACACAAGCCAAACAAGAACAGTGTTCGCAATATTAGAACCGGAATCTTCACCAAAATATCACTATCACAAAATGTATTACAATATTCATTTGGTTTTAGGATGATCATATGTGCGAGTGATTATTCATAATGATGATGAAGACTATTGTTTGACTGACGACTTCACCAAGAGCTAGGCTATTTAGGGGGTACAAATGAGCAGGTGATGGTAAAAATATGTAGTGATCATAGGTGAAAGAACCGTCACAAAAAAAAAACATGACTTATGCAGGACTTGAACCCACGCTCAACGGTGACTTCAGTATCTAAATCGGTGCCTTAGTTGACCGAGCTACGGTGGGCGGCTAGTATTCATGAAAGTAGGTGTAAACACCAATGGACACCAAGGAAAATACGTCAAATCAGCTGTTTCGACTCGAACCATTGTGAAGGTGGCTTAGGACAAGTCCCAAGAGAAAACTTGGCATGCTAATATTCACAGCAATATATGAACACTATTCCAAGAATATACACATCTGATTATTGACGGAAACCTTACTGAACATTGATTAATGTTGTTATGCCAAGGTGTTCGGAAGCCTTCACACCCTTTCAGCAGTATATGATGAAACCCCCACAACATTCTTCCTGGCATCAGATTCTCCCCCATCACTCCTCTCACCCCACATTTTCTTTTCCTCTTCTTTCTCCGTCGCCGTATGGACGTGATGTCTTTCGCACACCTTTTTCCAACTTCTCCCCGTTGTTCACCATAACCCCTTGTCTTTCGCCAAACGAACGCTGCTTGCTGACGAATTTAATTTGCCAAGAGGAGTTCATGTTTAAGAAGTCGCGGGGCAAAAATGAGGAATACGGGAGAAGAAAGGGAGGTGAGGGAAAGTGGAAAGGGAAGAGGTGTGAGTGGGAAAACCAGGACCAAATTAAAAGTGTCAAAAGCACTCTCTTATATACCGAACGATATTAAGAACGCGTAAAAATATATGTCTTGTATAACCTTATTATAAATGTTGAAACACAATTATGTTCTCTTCAGGTGAAGTAGAATTATTCAGTGGACGTGGTGAGGGAAGCAAGATGAAGTATAATCTAATGTAAGAGAGAAATAAGAAATGAGTATATTCATGTCCCAATTACACTGAACCAAGTACTTTACGTGGAGTAAATGTGGTATGGTTTACCTAAATAGAGAACAAATGAGACAAATAATGCCTTATGTTTGAAATGATACCATCTATGGATGATAGATTGTTCAAAACATACCCAGGAATTAACCAACGAGTCAAGAACAACACCTCACTTGTAAGTTGTTAAATCCAAATTGAGTAACCGATCCTACAGATTCAGTTTGAAACCATCGATGTAAAATGTAAACGCGTGCTGTCAAGTTGTCTTGCACACATTCATGTGTATGTGTTCGAATATTTTCAATACCTATGATTGATTAATAACCTATACTGGAACCTGAAGAAAATGAATATTTTATTCCTTTCAACACTCCTGTCCTATTCTTCACTCCTTCCTAGTCTGCACACTGTAATGCATATTATTGGAATAAATCAAGTGGCAGGTGATTTGACTGGAAGAAAGAAAGGCTATGACATGATGTTATATGGGGGAAGGTATTCCATGTCAATGTGTCGGCCGACAGTGTCACAAGGGGCGTGTCGCAACGCACTGACGAGGATCGAACCCACGACTCGAGCTTTGAGTGACACCAATGTTCAATACATGTCACTAACTCTTAACTTCTCGTGCCGTTCGAAACCTGATTGAATTTTAATTTCCTATGCAAAGGCAGGGAAAAAACGTTCTATAATAACACACAATGTTAACATTGTGCTACATCCCTGAGTTTAGTCAATTTTAGAAGTGACATTTTTTTATTATAATCTCCATTTTGCCAATGTTTATTTGTGTGTTAACCTTTTAAAATGCTAATAACTCTTGTCAGCCATTCAGGACGTGAAGTATGGTATCGATGGGTAAATAAATTCCATGAAGGTGTGTGTGTATAGGAACTCGAGAGGCACAGATTAAAACAGTGTGGAAACATAATTAAAAGGACATGTGATTGAAATATGATTAGATTTTGAATCAATTGATTAATGGGTGAGAGAAATTGTCACGTAATGTGAAAATCGATCAAATGACACAGTACCTGTACGATTACATTAACGAGTACACCAACGTTATGGAAAATCTGTCCCTCAATTGAAACAAGAACTGATGAATCAAAAACGCTTTGAATTTGATATAAAGCTGTGATAATGAATAATTAAAATGTGATAATAAAATGACAATAATATCATTCATCGTCATTTTAATCCGTTTTACATATTTTACATATTGAGACTTGGTTCAAAGTGGAAGATATCAACATTCGTGTGTTTTGTTTACTCTTAATACCAATGCTGATAATGTCCGGATATATATCACAGAAACGGTTTTTACTTATGATGTGTTCCGGACTTTCGGAAACTGAAATACTTTTATCTGCGGCGGAAAGTTATGGTCACTAACAGCGCAGTCCTGATGTTGAAGTTCATTGGTTTTAAATAATTAAAATGGGGTGGTAAGATCGCCCTTGTGGTGCCCCGTCCAAACGATCCTACTTTTCATCCATAGCCTTAATTGGGGAACAATGATTTTGTATCAAGTTTCGATGTTATTAAAAAAAAAAAAAAAAAAACATATTGCGTATGGGTTGATTTACATAAGATGGGATGTACAGACAAGTATCAGTACTTACAGCTACCAAGAATACAAATTATGAATAGAATGGGATTAGTTTTCAAGTACAAACCAACTTCATCCGTGTACTTTATTAAAGCGATCCATGCTACTCGTATGATTTATCGAACGTATTCTGGTGAAGTAATTCCGAGGTGTTTCCTCAAACACGAAAACATTGAAAACATTGCCAATTAAAAATATGAACTTTTAATTTCAAATTTCAATGCACTCACATACAAACTTATATGTTTCTGCTGTAACTGGCGACTTTTTGAAGTTATTAATATCTTATGGTCAATAATAAACAGCCTTAGCATACCCTACATTTTGTATCCTCGTAATACAATTTTCAACTTACCAACGACACACTATTACTTCTATAAACGTGCCAACGTGGTAGCATAGATGGTTGTTAAATTGATCGGACAAAATCTCGAAGATAACACCGAAAGCCTGCATATGTCGAAAGAATGTTTAAAATGCAATCATATATGCCTATTCACACATTACCACAATTGAACGCAACCTTTTTCATGCGAAACACTAAGACGAGTGGTCGAGTGGCTAGCACACTGAAGCGTCATTCAGGAGACCGGGGTTCGATTCCCGCCACAGACGACCATCCTGACAGTAGTTTTTTCGTAGTTTTCCTCTTTAGTTCAGATCAGTACTGGAATAGTTTCTCAACAGCAGGCCAAGAACGACTCCTTCCCACTATCCAAAAACACAGGATGAAATAACCTTTCATCTCATCATCCCACCATCTCATATATCATTCAACGAAGCAAATAGATCGTTAAAACTCGTTTAACGTCGTTAAACTCAATAAAAATGAATACATAACTTTTCGCATGTTCACAAATCCCACGCTAGGTGCGTACCTGCCACTTTTACAGACGAATATGGCAAGTATAGCGAGCGCCTAGCGATAATTGCATGCAGCATTTGTTGAAGCCTGTGTGTATATAAGTGAATCGAGTGATTGGAAGCTGCGTAGGATCATTCATACAGCCTTTGTGTCTGGTGCAACGCAAAGGACAGACGGCAAGAGATGGCGTGCCGTGCAACACGGACATAAGGAGAATCCCATTAGAGATGACAAATAAGTGTGTGTAGAAGACCTGTGATGTGATGAAGAGTACAGTCCAACTCAATAGGAAGGAGTGTTGACAATTCAAACATAATAGATAGTACTAAATCTAGTTCTACTTAGTTCAATACCATTTTAGTTTAATCGCAACCGACTGGTGGTAGAAAATTACATGTTTCATTTTCTCTAAACGGTGAATTTTCTCATCCAAAATTAGTGATTAAATTAAATGATACAAATTTCGCCACACTACAACAATTTAGCCAACTTTAGGTGACTCGGTATACATTTAAAAAAATGAACTGATACTATAATTATAACCAGCACACAAAAACAAGAAAAACAGAGAGCCATATGAATACTTCTTATCATTTCTATGCGCATTTTTGCAGTGAAAATCTAATATTTTTTAATGTTAGTTCAGTAAGAAAGTCATTTAACCGTTGACCCTCTTCCGAGATAATTGGTACATAGAATATTAGTAAAAGTAGATATAGAAATGAAGATTCAACGAATATTTAGATGAAGTTTGATTCAATATATCTACTAGTACTATGATAATTATGTTTGAACATCATCATGAGACGAAACAAAATTGAATTAATCTCTGTGTAGGCCTATGTGGCGAATGCAGTGAATAATTGTTCAATTTCTCTTCAATCATTTGTATGCCTCTGATCAATGAAACCATGTGAGAGTATATGACTGCAGTGAGATTAAACCGACTATACTGAAGACTGAAGGAGATGTGAGTCCATCCAGCCACTTGTGAATCGCCTACCCACATGTTAGCAACACTCAGTTATACAGTACAATACGATACCGAAACAATGATTTACCTCCATCATTCGCATAGAAGAAGAGAGAGAGAACGAGACTGAGAGCTATAGCGCATTTACTTCGAAATAGAATGTAAAAAATGATGAGCGTTGGAAGATGAACATTATAGCTCTAGTAAACTTGTTCACTATCATTCACTTCATTTTGTGTAGATGAAACAAATATAAGTCCAGATAGAATAAATATAAAGTCACTGAATCCTATCATACATGTTTAATTTTTAGGTATCCTATACTTTCATAATAGTTTGAAAACATCAATTAGGACTTTTAAGAAATGTTGAATTGCTTAATTTTTGATACCGCTCAATAAAAACGAGACATTTCGTTTTATGTTTCCATTTTGTATAATTCGTACGTTACAATATACCTTCAGCAAACAACGTGTGAGAATGAACTCATTTTCAACCACTATCGGTTGAACAGCTAGAAAAGCATTGAGTATTTTTTCTTCTCATCTCATTTCTTCCACATGTATATTGGATTCACCGACTCACCGAATTGACAAATGAGATATATTGACGTCGGATGAATGATTAATAGTACGATGGGATGATGAGATGAAGGTATTTTGAGGTTGGGATAAAGACTGTGGGAAGAAAGTGGTCATGGTCTATATTGTAAGAATCATTCCGACCTTCCCCTAGAGTCCCAGACTATAGACGGAAACCACAGAAAACCTCTGCTAAGATGGGCAGTGGCGGGAATCGAACCGAGGCCCAACCTATACCCTTACCTCCCGGTCACACGGAACAAACAACGTTACCACTAAGCTACAAGTGCCGATCGTCTCATTTCTTTCTTCTAATGTATAATATTTTCCTACACACCTCGATCTCTTATAGACCATCATCACTTGCATCATCCCTACCCCCCTCTCCCCACCACGTAACTTCATCCCAAACAAGCAGAGACAGCCAGCTTCCCTTCCCGTTCCCTCATCTCATTGCTTGATTATCGGTGGTGTATGACTCACCACCCTGCAGTGCACCCTTCACCTTCCCCCCTCCCCCTCCCCCCTCCCTCGGACCGTCTCGCTGACAAGTGCATCCTGGGATAGACACCACATGGCCAAACATTCCCCGCTGCCTGCACTACTTTATACTTATACAGGTTGACTACGTAATTATAATACGAGTCATTAATGCAATAAAGGGCGCCCCTGCCTTTCCCTCCCTCTCCTCCCTCATCTCGCTTCTAAGGACTGAATCATTGTAATTATCATTACGTGTTGTTGTTCTGATGATTGATTAAGGCAAAGGGGCTTTTTAGGTATTAAATTGAGACACTATCGTGTTTTTGCTGGCCAAAGTTCTATAAAAGGGAGTAAAATGGAGAAACTGAGGGAATATGATGCTTTAGAGAGGATGGTGTAACAAGGCTGGTGATTGGTGATGGTGACTATGATGGTGAAAGCTGAAGGTTGTGCAACAATGGCTCAAAAATGTCACGGAAAGTAAAATTTGGAAAAAAACTTTATTGTACGTGTAGAAATAATTCCTAAAAACGTTCAGCTCAGTAAGAGTGTAAGTGGCAATAACTGCATGGTTAGGATGTAAAAGAACAAGGTATTTCTGCAAAATCAAAGTGAAGTTCATACTGTAAGTAAGCTACGGGATGGACGAATAGTATCGACGATTGCTGACACATAGGCCTATGTGTATGAATTTGTTCTCCCACAACAAATGACCGATTTTTCCAAAAGCCATCAAACTGAAAATGAACAATCTTTGCGTTATGAATACAACTTCCGAAAATATTGGCTAGTAATTTTGCTTTGGTCAAGTCAACAAATGAACCGCATTTCGAGCCTTGGTTTGGCAATAATCGTCGATGTGTCACTTTTCACCTGTGTTCTTCATTTTGCTAACAGCAATCAGGAGACATCATATAGTTCTGTCCATTCTGTCATTTTGTCAAACCCTTCCTCTCCTCTCGACAGCTAGAGAGAGAGAGAGAGAGAGAGAAAGAGAGAGAGAGAGAGAGAGAGAGAGAGAGAGAGAGAGAGAGAGAGAGAGAGAGAGAGGAGAGAGAGAGAGAGAGAGAGAGAGAGAGAGAGAGAGAGAGAGAGAGATATTGGAAGGGGATAGAGGAGAGGGGGGAATGGGAGAGAGAGGAATCACCTCCTGTCTATATATCCTGTATACATGTCCGCTCACCCCCAGAAACTCCCGAGGGTGCACAGTTCGTCAGCAGCAAATATTGAACACAGTTCAGACCGAACTTTGTTACAATACGATAGAATAGATAGAGGCCAGGGGACCAGGAAGTAGCGCCGAAATTAAACACTCGAGTTCGAAAAGCGATCGACTGATGTCGTTATTCTGATATCACATCGCGGGTTTCTAATCCTGTCATAACTCAGTTCCGACCGGCACTGGTAGCTCAGTTGGTAACGCGCTTGCTGCATGTGACCGGAAGGCGAGAATGTTTCTGAAAATCGGTTTTTGAATACGACTAAAAGGATGACCAATGAGAACGCCGAAATTTGTGACGTCATGACTCAGTCCATGCTACGATATTATAGCAGTATACAGAGTATTTGTCGCTACATGGCGCTATTGTTAGTATCGCTGCTTCACATGCTCGTGGTCATTGTTCGACTCCTGACGTAGGATCTCCTTTTTTGAACACAATAACTATTTAATGTTGACTCGAGCGCAGGGTTACGGTTGTCTATTCATTTTTAAAATTTGACCACAGAAACGGAAATATATACACAATATTGTGATTTGAAACTACCGTGTCTAGTCTCATTCAAAAACCGACGTCCAGAAAAATTCTCGTAAACGAGAGATGAGGGTGGATCGTGCCTCGGTTTCCATTGCATTGCATAAACCCATTGCATGAACTTATCCATACAATAATCTCTACCACAAAGTATACCCATAGGGCAGTGTCAAGACATTTTGCGCCTCCAAGGCTCAACAATTTTTGGCGCAACCCCCCTTCTCCAGTTTATGTTTTAAACAATTCACCGTAAAATATATAGTTTTCAATAAATATGTTTTTAGCGTTATTTTTGATACTATATCTGTATTCGTAGTTAACAACTCACAATGCCGATGTATACAATATTGAATACAATTATCATCATTGAATACAACGTTATCTGATATCTTTTCCAATTTCCATGGGCTGGTGCCCCTTGAATTTTTTTTTTTTTATATATTGGGTTTTAACGACGCACTGTAATGATTACCACGATCTTTTGGCGTCGGATGAATGATTAATGAGATGATGGGACGAGATGAAGGTTTTTATGGGTAGTGGGAAGGATAGTGGGAAGGAAGCGGTCGTGGCCTATATTGTGGGAACCATCCCGGCATTAGCCTAGACTACAGAGGAAAACCACGAAAAAACCCTGTAAAGATGGACGGTGGCGGGGATCGAACCGGGTCCGATATGTCCCTTCACCTCCCGGATCACACGAAGCAAGTGAGCTAACCACTCAGCTACTGTGCCGGTACCTTGAAAATTTTGGGGAGCCTGGAGAGCGTATACCGGAATAAAGTGGACTTCGTTGTGTGACATGAGTTTGGGTATCCAACCTCACCTGAACTCGAAACACATTCCATTGAAAAGTACCCCGGAGTCCATGTCACACGACCGCGAGTCGACTTTATTCCGGTATACGCTCTTCAACACCCCCAATATTTAGCCTCCCCTAGGCCCGGGCCTTGAAGGCCTGTGCCTTGACACGGCTCTGTGGCCCGGGGCGCCTGAGGAGCGAACACTGGAATAGAGATACTACCAAGAGTGAACGTGGCCTGGCGTATTTAATCAGAAAGAGGATGGTCTATTCGAGGAAACGATCATAACCTAACCTCAAAACCCTAACAAAAGTTCTTCTGTGCTCTAATTCCCCGAAAAAGTAGCTGACCTACGGCATTCCTACACGTCAAGCCCTCCCTCACTCTTAGTAGTACCGCTATTCCAGTATACGCTCTTCAGCGCCCCCCGATCAAAACCTAACCAAGATAACCCTTACCACAGTTTCTCTGTGCTCCAACCAATTCCCCGAAATAGTAGCTCCTACGGCATTGTTATACACGTCAAGCCCACATTCACTGTTGGTAGTATCTCTATTCCAGTATTCGCTGTTCAGCGCTCCCGCCATGTGTATGCCTACCTATACGAGTCATGGAACAACATTCTCTAAGCTCGTGGCTTTGAGCCTTGAGCCTCCCTGTGTGGCCGCCTCCACTTGTATTAGCTCTTGAAAACATAGCTAACTCATCAATATCCTGACGTCCGCGTTATTTCCGTCGCGTCTTTCACGCCTTATATTCCACCCCGAGTACTCGGTCTACCTTTACCGCCTCACCTCATCTCACGCTCTTGTAAACCCAACTAAATATAGTCACACTCTGCCAGCCAACGGCACGTCGACCCTCTCACTCGCGAACACATCGCTTCTTTCTCTCTCTTTCTTATTTCTCTCATTAGCAAACGTAGTAAGAGGTGTTACAATAGACGAACGCTTACCATCATATACAGCAAACGCCAAATGACAATAATTACTTGACTGTTGTGCAAGTTGAATAACAAACTAGTAATAACTGTCAAAGATCTGTCTGTCCATCACACGAAACATTTTGTCATATGTTTTTTTAGATTTACCTCTCCTTCTTCTTTTCCCCTACCTCACCCCACCACCCACTAACCCACCCCACTTCTATCTTGAACCAAAATCGCTATTTAAAAATCACGTCGCAGTCGTTTTTGCCAGACACCAATTAAATGAAAAGTTACTACTCTTATGTCACTCTCGCTTCCGCTTCACATTTCGAATTGTGAAGACACTGTCTTGTTTAGTGAGCTAAAAGGTATCAGAAACGTTCTGTGCGGGGATGCTGAAAAGCGTATTCCGGAATTAAGTATACTCGGCTGTGTCACATGGGCTTGGGGTTACTTATGAATGGTTGGTTGTGAAATGTGATTAGGGTTCAGGTAAGGTTTGACATTCAAGCCCATGTCACATAGCCGAGTATATACTTTATTCCGGTATACGCTCTTCAGGTGCCCCGTTTTTAGTACATTGGCATTTACCTCGAATCAGCACTGACACATTTCGAAGATTGCTGTGCAATGTAGTCAAAGTGATGCAGTGGCATTTTGCTGCACCGATTCGGTTCGGGTGTAACCTACATCGCATTGTCACCATGCACCATGCCACCAGCACGAAAAAAAATAGCTTTACTCCGATCACAATGGATACCTTCAAAGCGTCCCCAGTCTACATACGGGAAAAGTTCTCGCCAGGGTGACTTCATAGATATTCATGATCATACAACTTGAACAGTACAAGATACAAAATTGACAATAATTAAATCTTCCATCTGATGCAGATAATATCTGTCGAATGTGTTAATGAGTTCAATTTTATAATAACAAAGGTGGAAAAATCGCATGTACTCAATAGTAACACTCGATATTCACACTTCATAGCGTAGGACTATACCGTCACATACAAATAACACGTAACATATTGGGAATTTTCATTATATGGATCGACATTATTTTAGAAAATACTTCTATGCATGGTGTGAAGCAGTTCCACAACAATATGTTCATCCGGAAAGTCACTACGATCGTTTAAATATTATGTTGACACTAGAAATGTCACGCTGTGGGTGGATTTCCTCTCAAATGAATAACAAATGTTCGTGTAGAAAAGACGGACATGTCATGAGCAATTTGAGTGCGTCCCACAGTGTACAATGAATAAAATGTGATCAAGGTAGTATACGTGTGTATTGTGCTCAAGAGAATAGTTATGAGTTAATATCTCGGTGGATCGCGCATGAAGCAATCATTGCACACATAGGGGTCCTAATTGAAGGTTAAATAAGCCAGCAGTTAACATCTCACCGCGGGTACCGTCATGTGTTGGACAGCCTGATCCGTTAACTAGAGTATACAGTAGCCAGTTAAGCTAATCGACTCAATTAAGCCCAATTAACCTGAGTTGGATGAACCGAGAGAGAGGGAGAGAGAGAGAGAGAGAGAGAGAGAATCAACAGCAGTTATAGCGTCATCTTTAATTAAACACATGGCGAAATGTTCAGCAACGATCAGTTAGTATGGAATGAACCGAAATACCTCACCCTTTACACCAGTCTTTTAAGTGATACTGATGTACATACGACTAGAGCAATTTAGTAAACAGGAAATTTGATGAGCAATGCACATATTTTAATTTGGAACGGCAAATGCGGGTGATTTTGAAATGTTCTCACCACATTTGATCTACAACAAAGAAGAAAGTTTTCAAATCTAGGATAGTCAACAACCCATCGAGTAAGCCTACACTAGATATTTTCAACTTGACAAATACACCTCAGAACTAGCCAACAAGTCTATGTCACTTCCGTGAATAAATAAGAGGGAAAATATGTGTTATGTAAAAATTTATTTTTTATATCCAGTCTACTACAATGCTAACCAAGATCTATTGGCGTCAGATGAATGATTAATAAAATGTTGGGATGATGAGAATGGATTCTTATAGTTGATGGGAAGGTTAGTGACAAGGAAGCGATCGTATTGTATTGTAGGAACCATCCCGGCATCAGCCTAGACTACAGAGGAAAGCCACGAAAGACCCCTGTAGATAGATGGACGGTGGCAGGGATCTAACCAGGTCCGACTTGCACCTCACCTCCCGGATCACATGAAGCGAGCGCGTTAGCAACTGAGCTGCATGTGCCGGTAATATAAATCATATTTTATTTAGCTAACTACCTAATCGAGCCATCGACATCATTCAGCAACAGCACGTAAAAAAGTACCGTCAGTTAGATAAGACAGCTCTCTACAGGTAACTCCATGATATCGCTCGTTATACTTCACACTAGACCAACTTTACATGGCACCTCTAGAACTGATGAATAGCTGCTTCTTCCTGAAACTCATACTGCATTATGACAGACCAGTAAATTATACAGATAGAAACACAAGTAAAATCGTTACGATTTATCTATTACGCAAATGATGAAATCCAATTAGCTTGGCTACGTGGCACGACTAGGCCAATGAAAGCCATTAAAATACCTGGCACACGTTAAGCGCGGTAATATAAATCAATTGCAGAGAATCTAGGTGAGGGTGAAGGGTAGGGAGACGGGGAGGCAAGGAGGATGGCTTATGATTTAGGTGGATCACTATTAGTACCGACACACACAGACCACACTTGCCAACAAGCCAAGACAACACTTAAGTAGCGACCATCCGGAACTCTACACTCGATCCAAATCACAGTTCGGGGCCAAAAACGAGACGAACAAACCTGCCCAAAGTTATTACACACATTCGTTTTTATAACATTTTCTTCATTCGGCTGAGTAACTTTTCATGTTGAATATTCGTCAATTTGTGTGCACGAGATATCGTTAAAAATGTGTGTTTTAGATCAAAATATAGCTGCTACATAGCACAAGTTTTATTGCTTTACTGTTGGGAATAAATTGGCCGCGACTATTTCCGGATGTAATCAACGAAAATTAAGTTTCTTTTCACAATTTATGGACGTTGTCTATCAATCAGTCCTTAATTAAAAATAATAGTGTGGCTAAATAAGATGGATGCTCCTCCCCCCTCCCTCCCTTCTCAATCTGACTACAAAAAAGATTAGTTTGATTCGAATCGAATAATCTCGTAGAACACATTTTTATCAGCGAGACATTCATTCTATCCTTGGAACAAGTTTGAAAATATAATGGATTCACCGACTGGACAGAGATTAGTGATGAAAAGAACAGATGGTTGGTGTCTCCGTCAACGGTAGATTCACAAACCAAAAAGTAAGACAGTGAAGAAAGACGGGTTGGTTTTTCGAACAGAATCACTCCCAGTGCTACAAATGACTTAATCCAATACACATTGGAATCCGTGTGGTACGCTACTTTCAATATTTGGCACATGACAAAAACTAGTGTAATAATAAAAGGTGCAAGCTTGCAATATGACCATAAGGTTTTGTCACAGATTGGTACGTCATCCGGATAACCTTTATATCCAGCTCTCATCGAAAAAGACAACTTTAAAAAACTATCCTGAAAGTATCAGAAAATGCTGAAGTAGACAAGAAATGTTTCCAATCTCATATCTACTATCTGTTACGAAAGACTTGCGTTATTTCGAAAAACCTTCCTTGTGCAAATCCATACACTGTCTTCAGGTTAAATGTGCCAATGTATTCAAATCATGGCACACAACACATGCTTACGCAAACATTCAATAAGGTGGTTCAAAATCCTTCGATTTGAAATCAATTTTTGATTCTACTAAACAAAAAGAAACTGATCGATTGAAAATATACAGATGCTAATTTATGATGTAATTCAGGAATGATTTCGAAATTTGATAAAACGTGCCTACTGAAATAGGCTCGAAATAAGCATGCCTCATCATAACCAAATACATGATATTAAGGAGCCAAAATTGAGTCACTGTGAAACTGTGAGAAGTGAAACTGACGTCACCGTTGGGCGTGAGTTCGAGTCCCGCATAAGGCACGTTTTTTCATAAACTTCCTTTCATGTATCACTTCAGTTTTCATAATCACCTACTCATTCGTACCCCCGTAAAACCTGGCTGTTGGTGGGATCGTTAAGAAATCAATAATCATCATCATGATAATACTCGTTCTCGCAGACTTAAACTAAACTATGCACCTAACTAATCTCTTTTTTATTCAGTTCGAATCTGAATACGAATAAAAGAACAATTCTGTAGACCTACCAAGTCGACGTGAGAGAGTAAAATCAATTGTTGAAAAGAATGGAACAATCTTTTCGTGTCGGCTTGTATATTTGTGTGTGAAGCAAGAAGTGTCGACTGCGTGTGTTAAAGTTGTGGAAGGGAGGCGATAAGCTACACTAGCCTGTGCCAGAAGCCGGTGCTTGAGGGTTGGTTTTGGCGACAGCTGATGACGATTCTTCACACCTGCTGACGTCCCAGTAACCTCGGGCTTCCCCTGTCGTTTAGTCCACCCACCTTACAGCCTTACTTACACTTCGTTTCAACCCATTCAAGTCACCGCAATGAGACGCGTCACAAGTCAACGCGACGTAGAAACAAGACGGTGACTAGTTGACCTGGATCGCCCGTGTTTTCAGTACACGTCCCGGGCAGGTGTGCCAGTTTTTCATTAAGAGTATTAAACACAAGTTATAAAATAAGGATTATCTCAAATTTGAAGAATATACTATTCAATCCGTCAACGTTTACATTTATTTAGTTCATTTCTCCAATTCTCATTGGTAAAATGATTTTTCACATTATTTTCTATAATTATTTCAATTTCATTTCAATTTTTATTTTTCAAGCTTTTTTTTATTTTATTCTTTCAATACATTTTCATATTCCAATTGTTATCCTATTCACTCCTGGAGTCATGGGACAAGTAAGGGATTATGTATATATATATATATATATATATATATATATATATATATATATATATATATATATATATATATATGTATATATGTATATTCACAGAAAATGCTAATCAAACGCTATATATCATTCTTACATCAATCATTACCTCTCCAATCTCAAGCTGATATTTAAATATGAAAGAAGAGACTGGAATTACTAAGAAAATACAAAATACGAATAATTCGATGTGGAGCTTTGGTCTTACACCCCCTGCCTCCCCACCCCAATTGGATGTTGCTCTGCTTTCTTTACGATACTATAATTTTGCTTCTTTTTAACAAATGGTCACCCTACGTTAGCTTCGTCGTGAAGTTGAATGGCCGCTCCACTCCACGTACCAGCACGTGACGCTACAGGAATGTAAGACACTGACATGACTTATTAAAGTGAATTGGTACAAGTGGACCAATTATTGACTACATTTCAAACAAATAGAAGTGGAACGGCTCATTTTGATATTATTTTCCAATTATAACCATAGCTAACCGAATAACAATCAAATGAGAACAATATAAATCGCCCAATATATAGCCTCGTCGTCGACGCACATCCTACTTCAAGAATAAGAAAGAATACAAAGAGTTGAGATTATTTTGATTATTGTCTTCTTAACGGCCCCACCAACAGCTGGGTTATGTGGGTATACGCATGAACAGGTAATAATGAAATCCAGGGGCCGTGTCAAGACACTTTGCACAACTGAAACCGAAAATTAAAATCATCAACTCCTCCTTTCCCACTCAATTCACCTTTGAAACAATTCACCATCAAATTTAAAATTTGTGATGGATATAGTCTAAGCGTAATTTTTTTTACTCTCTTTATTGACTGAATGGCATCTCACAATACGAATGCATACAATGTCGAATATACTTCACTTCAAATCAATACAACGTTATATCGATATGTATTTTTAAATTTCCATGGGCTGGTGCTCCTCGAAAATTTGGGGCCCCTTGAATATTTTGCACCCTATGGGCCCGGGCCTCGTGGGCCTTCGTCTTGATACGACCCTGATGGAACCATGAAGTGATGATGAGTGAGAGAACGATTATAAAAACCCGTATCTTATGCAGGACTCAAACCCACGCCCGACCCGACTTCAGTTTCTAAAGCGGTGCGTTAGTCGACTGAGACATGGAGGGTGGCAACACAAGTAAGTTATCAGAATATAAAATTACAAGTAGGTTGACACAGTTATCAAATCCTACAAATAGACTGAGAATAAGTTCTAACTTCCAATTATATAGTTTTAATAGCAATATGAACAGCTCTCATCGGTAAAACTTCTGAATTGGGATGTCTTTATCACAGATAAGAGTGGAACCTGTCAATGTCATAATGCGCTTGATTGTCATATTTCTTTATGGGCCCCTACTCTCCAACAGGTGGTCGAAAAAAGGCGTATTCGTCATCATCAATTTTAATGGCTAATTGTTGATCTGAAACCGAAATGCAGGTTCCGAAACCAAATTACAGGATCATTAAACTTATTTATCCATATCGGGTTTAACGACGCTCTGTATTGATGGTCAAGATCTATTGGCGTCAGTGAATAATGAATGAGATGATGATATGAGAGGTGATTTTATCATGTGTTTTCGGATAGTGGGAAGTATAGTCCTAGTATTGACCTGAACGTTAGAGGGAAACTATACGAAAAACCCACGACATGATGGTCGATACCATGGCAGGAATCGAGCCCCGGTCTCCTAAACGTCGGTTCAGTGTGTTAGCCACTGGTACACTCGTTTCAGTTTGCAGGATCCAGGGTGAGTCCTTGTTGTTTCGCGCGAACAATAATAACAATACCATTCTGCGGCTGGAACCATATAGAAACAAGGCACTACTTCCATCTTTCCTAACCAATCGTCTCGTGTTTCAGGGGTGCCTATCCACATCATGATATTTTAGGTGACAACGTGACATATAAACGATCGTAATGGCTTTCCGTTTGAACATATACTGTAGTGAAACTGCTTCATACAATTCTTGACAAAATTGTCTACAATAAATGAACATTCGCAATAGGCTATACATTATTATTTGCATGTAACGGACCGGTAAGCGGTAAGGTAAAAATTCATGGGAAAAATATCGAATATTACTGTTACATACAAGTGATCTTCCCAGTTCTCACCTTTGTTTTTGTAAAATTTGACTCATCAGCATTCTCGACGAATATTGTCTACATCAGATGACGTGTTTGTTGATTTCTCATCTTGCACTGTTGACAGTTTTATGATCATTTACACCACTTCAGAAACTGAAGTCACAACAGGGGGCTTAGACTCGACTTTATTTTCACGTGGAAATCGAGCGATTTCAAGTGAAATCGAGAATATCTTAGCCTCGACTTGAACTCACGTGAAAATATACTTTCATTCCACCACCTTTTCACTACGTGAAATTAGATTACACACGTGAAAGTGACGTCACATGCTATGTCCAACATGATCCCAAACAACTTATTTCATTCAAATTTTAGGCTAGAATGGCGCGAAGAGGAATAAATGATGTGTGAATGTTATTACATTATTATTATCATCATTATGTCATATATTTTTTTTCCATATGTATATATATATATATATATATATATATATATATATATATATATATATATATATATATATATATATATATTTATGCATTTTTCTGTGCGTGTGTGTGAATGAATAATGTGAGATAAATGAATAATAATATTGAATAATAATCTGAAAAATATATGTGAATGAATATATATATATTCAAAATTATTATTCAAAGATGTCACATTGGAGGTCCGCCGATGTCCGTTTTGTTCTCATTTGTATATTTCAAATGTTTCAATTCGGGGTGGTAAGATCGCCCCGTTCAATTGATCCTAAACTTTCATCCTTCCCCTTCATTGGGAAACAATGGCTTTGTGTCAGGTTTTCAATTTGGTGATGAAAAATATATGTGGAAAAAACTGAATGTTCCTCGGAATACTAGAAATATTTGCATTATGAATTATGTGAAGAGGTTCAATATTATAAGCATCCAAAATTGTCTCATCGGTAATAGTCAAAATGGAATTAAATAAATTAATGGACCAATCGATGGATGAAAAAACGAATGAATGATTGGATAATTGAATTAATGGAATGATGGATCAAATCATCAACCAATAAATCAATCGATTGTGAAATAATCGATGAATAAATTAATTAATGCATATTATATGAGAATATGAATCATGGACCAAATAAATAACAACATGAATACATGAATGAATAACCAAATAAATTGATGAATTAATGAGAATGTGAATAGATTTATAGATGAGTTGATCAATCAATGAATTAAAAAATGGATGAATTGATACATGAGTGAATAAATGAATGAATGAATGAATAAATAAATGATACCTTAGACATTGAGAAAGTCGCATTCAAGATGCATTGAGGGTTGCGGCAAACGAACGCAACCCTCAATGCATCTTGGTCGCATCATTGATCATCTCTACAAGAATACCACCTCCTGATTTCAGATATTTATTTAAATATTCAATTCCTGTTCAATTCATTCGGTGTGATGATTTTTAGCATTATAAATCGTGGCAACGTATTCTTAATAACTGAAATCTCCAAGAAATTCGGTTTTGGAGAAAATATTCCGACATAACCCCATTTCTGGGATTCACGCCACAGATTTCCACGCTCTCAATTTCGCGTTGTGAGAATTTTTCTCGAGTCTAGCTAATTTCACGTTGCGTCTTTCGCGCGTGGATTTGATACGTGAAAATATGCAATTCCACGTGAGAGTCGAGTCTAAGCCCCCTGGGCGTGAGTCCGAATCGCGCATGAGGCATGGATTTTTGTGAACGTCCTCCCACTTATCATCACTCCATATTTTCATAATCACCCGCTCATTCGTACCCCCGGATAACCTAGCTGTTGGTGGGGTCGTTAAGCAAACAATAATCAATAATCACCCTGGCGGAAACTTTCTGCCCTATGGAGACTGGGGACGCTTCGGATGCGTGCTAACGTTGTTCAGACTGTTGTTGTTGTTGTTGTTGTTTTTCTGTTTTTTTCATATATATATATATATATATATATATATTTGGTTTTAACGACGCACTATATGCAGATGGCTGCGATCCATTGGCGTCGGTGAATGATGAATGAGATGATGGGATGATGAGATGAGAGGTTATTTTTTTAGGTGTTTTGGATGGTGGGAAGGAGTCGGTAGTGGCCTGTTGTTAAGGAACCATCCCAGTATTGACCTGAACGACAGAGGGAAACCACGAAAAACCCCTGTCAGGATGGTCGACCATGGCGGGAATCGAATTCCGGTCTCCCGAATGACGGTTCAGTGTGTTACCACTCAGCCACCCATCTCGGTCAGACTGTTGCGACACGCGATCTGAACGAATGTTCACCCTGATAACAACAGGTCAGGACGTGATCAAGGAGTTCTATCCGAGTCCTGGTTCTCGCCGTGACTTCTTTCACGTAGGTCTCTCACCGGTTATCTGTACCGAAGAGTTAACAACTCCTGAAATCTGGTGTACACTTGTCATCATGAAATCTTTCTGAAATCTCTTGAAATCTTCTTGAAATCCCGTGAAATCTCCCTGAAGTCCCTTGAAATCTGAAATCAGGTGTACACCAAATTGACTAGTTGTTTACCCCTCGATCTGTACGCAGTCATCTCATTGGCAACCGCTGTTCATCAGACCATCGGTATGTGTCACCACATGCAGACGTTGTTGTTGTTATTGCTGTTGTTTTTGTTGATTTTGTTGCTGTTGTTGTTGTTGTTGCGTGCAGCCTGAAGTAATCTAAATAATCCAATCCAACTAATTTGATGGACCCAACATTTCCAAACTATAACCCAACCAGGCAAACATCCAGAACTGATTTAATCTTATACATGTATGCATTATAAGTCCGAATGCTATTGTTTGTAATCAAGTGTATTTCACGTATTTCAAAAACGATACTTTTTGCTCTGATGAATGAGCCTATATTTGTACCATGTGTGAATCCAAACGGTCAATAAACTAAACTAAAACCAATCTCAAACCTACTTCCGCACCTACGAATAGCCACTTATCATTCGCGTCCTGCCATTCACTCCATGTTCGCCCATGTCTCGTCTCACTAACACCATTGTTGGTAGCGTACAATCACTGTATAATCCCCTTCCCCCCCACCTCCCTCTTGCTCCAGTTGACAGCATCGTTCAAACTCCATTTCGCGGACATTCTCACGTCGAATATCTGCATGGATCTAGTGGAAGTATTGTGGTCGGGACAAGGATTTGATATTTATTCCAGTTTCGTTGCACAATCTTAATTCGCTAGACTCTGATGAGTTGCGTGCTATGACAACAAACTCGTTGTTCGCACTTTCCAAAACATTGCATGTACATTACAATACAATTAACGTTGAATGTCAGCTTCCCACTTCGCTCTGAATAATCACAATCTCTTGCGTTTGTTTGCATACATATATAAATATATATATATATATATATATATATATATATATATATATATATATTAATATATATAAATATAAATATAAATATAATTATATATAAATATATATATATATATATATATTTACATATATATATATATAAATATATTAATATATATATATATATATATATATATATATATATATATATATATATATATATATATATATGTATATATATATATATATATATATATATATATATATATATATATATATATATATATATATATATATATATATATATATATTGTGCTTTAACGACGCACCGTACTGATGACCAAGATCTTTGGGCGTCGGTGAATGATAATATATGAGAAGATTGAATAATGAGATGAAAGGTTAAGATTTTTCATCGGAAGGAGTCGGTCGTGGCCAGGTGTTAAGGAACCATCACAGTATTGACCTGAACGACAGAGAAAACTACGAAAACCCCTGTCAGGATGGTCGACCGTGGCGGAAATCGAGCCCCGGTCTCCTGAGTGACGTTTCAGTATGCTAGCCATTCGACCACTCGTCTCAGTATCTGTTTGTGGAGTTTAGGCCATATACATATCATCGTAGGGAGATTGATATCTAGACCACTCCACGCAATCGAGTTATCAAGACAATTAGTGCCCCTGAGCCTGAAAATTATTGTCACTCTCCCACCCCCCATTTACTTTAAAAACAATACACCATCTAAAACTATCTAATACATCTATAGTTTTCAATTAACATATTTCGAATTTAGTTTTCTGATACTCGTCTTATTCACGAGTTGACATCTCACGATGTGAATGTAGGCCTATATAATATTGAATGTAGGCCTACACTTGTTTCTAAGAGAGAGAAGTCTTTTATTGAAACACTGCCGCCAAAACGGTTGCCACACGGACACAGTATAGCAAAATTCATAAAAACAATGCATTATTTTTTTTTAAATAAGAGAATTGAATGTAAAAAAATATAATAGACATTATTTCAAAAACCTTTTTCGTAATCAAAAAATTGAGTACGGTATTCAGAGTTATATAAAAAAATCCATTTGAGAAAAAAATGAATAATGGAATGGAAATAAGGGTGAGTTGGTGAAACAAAAGAACAAACGCGAATATAAATTAACAGTGAAGTAAGAATGGAAAATTAAAAAATTGAAAATATACAGACTATGATGTTATTTTTTCTCCCACATGCAAGTCTTTCTTGGAGACTTTGTGGATTTTTTTACAGTATTAAGTGTATTATCCATGACAAAAATTGATGAGAATAGAGAAATAAGAGTTCAATATGAAGTTTACACGAAAAAAAATACTAGTAATTCATCAGTCGAAGAGATCTTGTTATCATCTGATGATTTTCAGAACGACAAATTGCGTGCTGAAGTGTACAACTTAACGTATTATTGTATTTTCTGATTTCAATGTGCTGGTGGAAATTTGACACTTGAATATATATTTCCCTCTAGGACAAGACATCGTAGGCCTGTTTAGATATACGCTATATAGATGAAACTCTAATACCGCCTGATTTGTCATGCACAAGTCAGTCAGATATGTCACTAATAATGGATCGTTCATCTTCTCGGGTCAACTCCGAGCAATAACAACAACAACAACAGAGTTCCGTGTCGACAAGACGCTTGCCAAGCTACGTGATCGCGCTGCTGAACAGTCTGTCGCAGATCAGCTGATCATCCGACTCTCCAACTTACAATCAAACTATTGTCATTACGGTACAATACACGCAATTGCACAGTTATCAAACATCGTATGTTGAATCTCATCTTGAAAGATGTCTTTTAATGCCACATTTAATTCATTACCAAGTTGCCAAACTATCCAAGGTTGAAGTAGCCGAAATTGATAATTACATTTCATATGCGTTGTTTTCTTATACAAGAGATGAAGATCATCAAATGTAACTTCACAAAATAAAATGGATTGAAATTCAACTATCGGTATATACAAATATTTGCTGGGGAACATATAAAACGTGAGTTTTATTTCGAATCGATATGAGAAATATGAAAGATTATTTTAAAACAACATAAATTCCAACATACTAATTCAAAAGTGAATGAATGTCAACAATGACATTTGAAAATACTTTTGCATATAACTGCATCAAATTCGATGGAAGACAAAATTCGGGAAATTTGTGTCATTGCGTTTTTGTTTTCTCGCAACTCATCTATGTCGACGCGTCTTTTTCGTTTGTACGTAATAAAATATTCGAAAGCAATGTTAATTTTAACAAAGTTGCTTCGTCGGCAACTATATAGGCCTATAGGAATATTGAACAATACTTTTCTCGATGATATTCTCATATATGTTATGTGTTCATTCCTTCCATGGGTACAGATAAACAACCACTCACCATTTCACCAGTTCACCATTTCACCAGCCACCATTACACCACCGGTCGTCGGGAGTTCCCTCCCGCATGCTCGACAACTGACGCGCTTAATCAATTTAAGTAACCTCTCGCGTCTTTATTTGTTACAACAAAACATACTTTACTCTCACTAAGTTGTATTGTCGCTTTAGTGGAAAAAACCTTTTACTATGTCGTTTGATACCACGCTGTAGACTATCTGTGCTCGCCTCCCTTCATCGCCTACTCGCCTCTCAGTCAAGGCCCTGCCTTCCTTTGACGAGTGACTGAACCTGGACTTTCATCTCTCACCTAATCGAATATATTTCGAACACATTTACAATCAATAAGAAACTATCAAATCGAATGACATGATGGAATGCATTTTTTTTAATCAACATTGAAAACTTGACGCAAATCCATTGTTTGAAGGTAAAGGATAAAAGTTTAGGATCGTTTGAAGGGGGCACCACTAGGGCGATCTTACCACCCCAAAGAAATGGTTAGATATAATATAGCTCACTCAACACATAGTGAAGATTAAAGTGGGAAGTTAAGAAATGAAGAACAGTTCAAAAATCGTGTTGGGAGAAAAGTTTTCAATCTTCTTTCTGAATACGTCTTCTCTTTCTTCAATTTTATGATAGAATATGACAAAATAATTAAGTAACAGATATCAACTGAGTGTTTCTGTTTGGGTGATGTTGCTGATTCCCATCCAATCTTTCGTACATAATTAAGGTCTGGAGGTTAAACGATTCAAGTCTTCATACCTTGTGGGCCTACCCTTGGACAGCAGAAATAATTGATTACAAAATTGAATACACATTCGGATGTTGATTTCTATCTTATATTTTTGATATTTCGTTCAGTACACAATGGAGATGCATGTGGCACTGCGCGGAACGTTGTTCGAACCTCATCGGATCATTTTCACTTGACCTTGGACAGAATTATCAGAACCCGCCTTGAATGTATACTTTGAATCAAAAGTTGTGAACACAATTTACATTCAAGGTGACTGCGTTTTCCAAGTAGAACAAGTCTGATTCAGGAGTTGTATCTGAAGATCTTAATATAAAGTTTCACTATTAAATTCCACACCATAATGAATAGATTGTCTGCACACAATTTAATTCTAAAACATGACTTGATGTGATATTTGGTCCAATTTTTTCCCGATGGAGGTGCCGATTGTTCGAACTTGGCACTTCCACCAATAATATGAATTCTCTGGAGATTTAATTCAACGTTCACATCGTCCACACAGTGACAGTCTCAACTAAAATATGTCAATAATATACATATGTATCGGTCACATTGAATTACACGAATACGTGTAGTAAGAAAAGTGTTTGTGAATAAACGATCGAACCATGTACGCTGTAGGTGTGAATACCGATAACCTCTCTATACTCTAGACTCACTTCTCTCGTGATACACAGAGTCGCTCTCTGTAAGATTTCCTATAGCTTTTTCTAAGAAACGTTTCAAAATGAAATGCAAATTGAGTCAGGGCTGGCATGCTACTAGGCCAAGCCTACTCATTAGCGATAAAAGAGAAACCAGAAAATGTAATTAATTACATATTCTAGACGCCTTATAGTCTTCGTAAGTTATTTTCATGCGCTGCATAAGTATGCGACGTGCATTGAATGGCTGCGAGGCGAGGGACAATCCGACACTTAGCAAGTCGTCAAGAAGAAAGGGGGAGGGGGAGGAAGGGGTTCTGACGACACCTCGACCATTATCTCTTCGCTATGACCACAAATAATGTTTGTACTCACTCGAGAAATACGTTCCCACCGTAATGGTATGTGAAGGATGATGTTACTCACCTGAAACCAAAGAAAAAACAAATTATATAGAAAGGAATCACTTTTAATTTCGTTCAACATCAACAAAATCGCCTCACTCGTTGTATAAGGGTATGAAGTATACCTGATTTCTCCTCCTTTATAAAAAGATAATATAAAACCGAGAGATTTACATTTGTTAGTAACTTGGCGAAACAATGAAATACAGATTTAGTCACGAGTGAATCAAAGCAAAATGTCTATTTCCATCATTTGCCTATTCTTGTCGATAATCTAGGGCTTTTACTTGCGAGGGCTTTACTAGCGAGAATACCATTGTTTTCTTCGGGAGACAATTTCCATAGAAAATTACTGGAGCTTGAAAGATGAAAGGTGCGGAAAAAGAAAATAAGATCGTCTGAAAAAGGCGTCCGCTGTTTTCTTTAAGCACGAATGAATTCATGCAAAAAAATAATGAACACACATAATATATCGAACACAATCACACAATCTCATCATTCTTTTCTATACCAGTTATCAACACAATTGATAAAGAATTACCATCTACATAACTCGATCGAGCTTATCTGCAAGAAATGATATACATATTCCTTGTTTCTTCAGACGGGTTTGTATTAGGATACTGATTTAAAAACTTGCCTGTGTGGAAACTTTTATATCTTATCGCATGCATAAAGAAAAGAACAACGTGACACAAAACATGCACAACAAACAGACAACAGTATACACAAAATGTAACAAATAACAAACAATCATTTCCAATTTTCCCTAGCTATTTACACCGGTCTGTGGAACCAACCAAGATTGCGATTGGTCCATATCACAAAAGGAGGAAATTGCTGTCCGTTTGTTTCAACAATGAATTGCATCACTTGAGAAAAGCTTATAATAGAAACAACCTATAGCACACGTGACTGCATTCTCATACTAATCCGTACAACCACTTTCTACTTTAAGGAAGAAATAACAACATTTCAGAGTCACAGAACAAAACACCGAATATTATGTGCCACTGAAACCTCTATCCATATATACTATACATAATATCGTTTCTTTTGTATCTTTTGTCATATTTGTGTGTATTTAGATTTTAACTTCGTCCCCGCACTCGATCTGTTCGTCCTAACTGGTGATATTTGTGTATTCTTTGCACGGGTCCGGATAACGCCGCGTCCTGAAGACGTTATCTCTTATCCAGTGCACAGCCAGCCTGATTGGGTCTACCGCTAGAAGGTATACGCTGTATTCGGGCTGATTACGGCTATAGGTTATATACGGCGCGAGTGTGTTCGGCCTAATGCACCACACCTACTGCACGGCTCACGGCTCTCACATAAACCACTTGCATGAAACAGAGCAGAGCTGGCTGGATACAATATGGGAATACGAATGATATCCGACAATATTATTATACCGTCAACAAATAACGTGAACGATGGACGAATCGCTTGGCTGTGCCTGTGAAACAAAAGTGAGTGTGCCAAACCACATCAATGATAAGCATTCGTTGAATTATGTCGAGGAGGAATTGAGAGTCCACCAACAACTCGGTTATACAGGGTACGAATGAACAGGTGATGATGAAACTTCGTTTAATCAGGTCAAGGAAATCGTAATTACGATCCCGCCCAAAAAAAGGTGATATGGGGGTACGAATGGATACAAGTGATAATGGAACTATCAAAAGTGTTAATAAAAGAAAAAACGTTTGAAAAAAGTCGAAAAACCCATATTTGTGAGGGAATCGAACCCAAGCTCAACGTGACGTGGCTTGGCTCAAGGCAGTATCTGAGCTGACTGAGATACGGAGGGCATCATCGCAATCATTACCAATTATTCATGAAACCCCGGCACTTTGATCTCATGCCTGCCGGGTGTCTCGATGAAATGAGAAAGGATTGCGGTGCGATCGTCAGGAGACCATGTAGGTGAAGTACTGACAGCTGCTGTTCTTCTGTTCAAGTAGAATATAGTAGGCTAATAACAGATCATCATGCGCCTGACGTTTCAGCGCATCATCTTAAACGTTCTTGGCTTCTTAATGTGAAACGTAAAACACGTCAATGGAAATTATGCACCGTTTGAATAACCTGATGAAGAAATAAATGACGGGAAACGTATTACGTGAAAATATAACGAAATCCTCAAAGTTAAAAATATTTTGCACTTTACTAATAATATAATAAAATATGTCCCGCATCATATAATATGCGAGATTTGTTGACGACATTATGTAAGCCCTCAAAGAAGCGAGCATATTTCTACATTGCTGCCTAATTTATGCTAAAAGCGTGTCTCGAAGTAAAGCAAGAAAATTCCCGTCTTCAAAACTAAATCGGACAGCATTTGAAAACAGTAAAATATAGCATAAAGTGAATAAATCGTAACACTACTTGAAACAAAATGTCAAGAATTAAGAAACTGGAACACTTCGTACGTAAATCTTCAAAGAGATATGTTTTAACGATAATTCTATTTCGTATTTACTAATAATTATTGTTGTATTCTCGAAGTGTATAGAAATAAAACCTCTTCTCCAATATGATATGACGAATGTTTCACTTGATGCTATCCAGAAATGCAGAGTGTGAGGGGGCGTTGTCATCTTCGTCAAGCTGGAAAACATGCAACTTGTGACGATGGCAGTCCCATCATGCAGGCTCGTTAATCGCGTGAATTACCGCTGTTGGCCCACTATTGGATGGCGTCAAACCAGCCCTGGCAGCGGGTCGAGTCAGCACACAAACACTCATTTCACCTGCTATGAGCTGTGCCCAACACACCAAAACACTTCAATTGACTACTGAACCTTCCACATCTAGATCCTTGTATCAATTCGTTTTTCAATACCTATCTGTAACGATTGAGTTGATTACCTAATGGACAGCTAATGATAGGTTCGAATCCACTGACTAGATTATTAGTTCCGACATTATTTATGTTTCGATATTTCATTATCATACAGCTTGATAGTGTGTTATTGATGAATTTAGAATATTTGGAAAGTGAACCAGCCATAATGAAGTGAATTCAAAAACTACGCTTTACTATATTTGTGCGCGGATGCATCTAATTCTCACGAAAGCCAATCGGTTACAACAATGATGCACGCTGGTGTGGACTGAGTTGTGACATTTGAACCTGGCATGTATGGGTACTGGGTAGTAAGTGCAGCTAGAGATAGTTGGCGCGAACACTGTATACATGGCTGTAGTTTATAACCCAAGGAAAAACTGTGAAAGGACTGACAAGAATTAACGCTCATATATAAACCAATGGAAATATTACAAGTAAACATACAACTATATCTACGATTTAGCACGACTGAACCTGAACATAGCATTGGACAAGGTGTATAGAGCATATTGAATATAAGTAAGTATTCTTATTTAACCGTTGACCCTTTTTCGAGGTAATTGGTACATAGTACATGAGCATAAAAATAGAAATATTTCGATACAACGTAATTTACATTCTAGTACAAGTCAGAATAATGATTTTTACCTTATACAGTCAAAAGATCACGATTAAGTTTGAGATTACGATTAAGGTAAAATTGAGAGCATGATTCAACTGATGAAAAGTAATGAATGATAATAATAATGATGATTACATTCAGTATTACCTTTCATAGTAGTTCAAAACGACTGAATAATACAAAATCATTATTTCACTAAAGTTGTCAGAATAGGTCCGAGTATGCCTACGCGAACAAATGAATAAACAAATGGTATCGTATTACGACGTATCAACGACGATGATATGTTAGTACATTAACACTCGGTATTATCAATTCGATTAGCATCATTTAGAGTAAGTGAAATCAATTAGGATTGGTCGCCATGGTGCCAACAGGTTTAGAGCTACTCTTACGTTACGTTACGTGAGCCGAGCACGCATGGAAAGTATCACTAGCATAATTTAATACATCTTGGTTACAATTTCGGAGTAAATCAAAGGACATATTGTGCCCATCATTCTTGTGATTTCCAGAGGCTGGGTGATGATAATGCAGCTAGGCAACTATGAGGGAACCAAGGAACCAGCAGAGTTGATTTATGTACGAAACAGTGTAGGCTATGTACGTATACAAAACTATGAAAGGAACATAACGAAGTCAACAGTTCGGAGTTATTTCGTTATTATATATTGCCTCTAATGATATTGTTAATTGGGTAATGTACCCTAATACCTCTGCTAATACCACACGATTAAACCTCTGTTTGAAATTCTAAAATTAATTATCCTCACGGTTGGGTTAAAGAGCTTTGCTCGGTATATATCACAATTAATAAATTACTCCTCTTCCCCCCGATTCCTTACAAACGTTGCTCCTGCAAAACGTCAATTTCATTTGATTCCATTTAACATGATAGAAAATTATTCTAGCATTGGAGAGAAGTTTGTCTAGACAATAGACGCACGTTTGGTAGGAGCAGATAAACGTTTAGTCGACGACTAAGCCATGCATGCCTGATCAACGAACGGTCAGCCTCCAAATAGCCTGCCTGTCAAATCTAGACCACATGGATCCATGAGGCACATCCAACACTTCGTTGTTTTTATTGTATTGATCTCGTATCATTTCACTTATCCGATCGATAAAGAAGGAGAGGATGAGAAAAGTGATGAAGAGAGGTTATGACTTATATGGTATTACAATATATTTTGATACGTATTTATATATGGTATTTATACATAACTTATATATATATATATATAACTTATATATATATATATATAGTAGGCCTATATAGCTCATATGATTACATGTTTAGGTGCATGATTATTGATTGGGATGCTTTTCTCAATATATAATGGGGAAAAATAAGTTTTGGACCAAGTTTTGGCGTTACTTTCAATTCCACGAGACATTATAGGTATACAGGTGGGGAAGTGTGGATCAAATATGAAAATATTCACAGAGCTAAAATACACATATTTCCAAAAATTTGTTTGTAATAGTTCCATATCTGCAAGTTTCAAGAAGTAACAATACCATTATATCAACGTGATAGACACACTTCCTCGACAATGATCTGAACTTACATTCATCCATGTTGATTATAGGGTATAGTTTTACGTTGATTATATAAAGTTGATTTGATGAAGTCGAGCTTTTATCAACTAAATATGACTCCCAGATGAAAAAAAACTTCAGTTCCAAGAATTTAAAGAACAACACTTCTAAGCATTCAATTCTTCTTAAATTAATATTTTCGAATCAATTGTTTGGTTTGCACATTACTCAGAACGACGAACGTCCAAGTTCTGTATGGATTAATTGGATGAACATGGACATACGGGGGCCGACACTACAAAACGTCACAGCGTAAGTCATGTTCATCTACAACTACCCCTATAAATCCTACCCCCCACCTACCCTCACTTCAATCACCCTCTCCTAACGTTAGCCTATTGTAAACTCTTGTATATAAAAGCCTACCCTAAATGCAATTGTAATTTTCACGTGGTATAATCTCCGATAAATCCAGGTGGTTGGTGTCTATCGCTTTATATACCATATAAAACGGTTTATTTTCATGCTAAATGAGAAGTAGCAATCTGGCGAGATAAACCTGGCCGTATTACCTCTGATATATTTCAGGCTACAACATGTCACATGGGCCTCACTCCCTGCCCTACTGAGCTACCGAATAAGAACGATAGGCACGTGTTCAAGTTCAAATTCATTTCATTGGTATTATCATAACTATATAGAAACAGCATGAATATACAAAATTAATTATTTGACAAAAACATGACAAAAATGACATACAATTAAGAAAGGTGAAAAATTATTACCATCATTATTTTTCCAGATATAACACACACAAAAATTAGGTGTTCATAATTCCCAAGAAGCCATCAAAAGTGGCTTGACTGTGCATGTACCAAAATAAAGGTTATTGCATTGTGACTATTCATACAAAGGAATACCATGTAGTTTCAGTATAATATAATATATTATAATCTTGAGAAATATTAATTATGTCAATAGAATGGAATTCGAAAAGAAAATTGGAAAAGAATTTGGAAAAGAGAGAAGAAATATCTCTTCAGCCCCAGAGAAGTTTTACTGTAGGTCAACCGGATAGTGATGGTATGCATGGATACGTTAATTATATGAAAAAAACTCACTTGATGACATTTAACCATCTAAATTTGAAATTTTCACTTGAAAATTCGTTAGTATATCGGTTTATCCAACAGTTATTACTCCAAACTGATGCTCATTTTGACTGAACAGAGTTGCCAATTCGAATCTTCTCTGAACCTATGAAGGCAAGCCAACACCTGATCTACTCATTGGAAAACAAGACCTAGTGTTTCAGCTGAACAGAATTCAGTCACTAGTGATAAGCAAAATCAATTGCCTGACATAGACTTGGAGTGTAATTGACAATGTTTGCAACGCTCATCTAATTATAGATATAACACACGATGAAACAGTGATAGGTTTCATCTGAGACCGGATCAATTGAACAAATTAATACACCAAATTCAACATGGTGATCGACTTACGCCTATTGAAAACGTCAAATTTCAGTTGAACTGAAAAGTAGAACTATAAAATAAAATGCTGTTTATATGACTGAATAATGGGTAGCTATATTGCACAATATACAAAGAGTATATTGCATACATTATCCAACTAGTTTAATTTTTACTTGACTATATATACAAAAAAGGTATTAGGAATCAGTGACTATTGTATTTTAATGTATCCAATTCTTCGATTATAATAATATATCACGGTTGCCAACAATAAATCTCTCTTCTTTTGATCCCCTCCATCTTTTGTCTCCCTCTCGCCTCCTCTCCTCTTACATATACCCCTCGCCTACCTTACATCGTCGACCGGTCAACTTGAATAGTCGATCCCAACCCTTCGAACGTCACCCACTAAAGCACCCCTTCCTTATTGCACCCCACGTTGTCGTCCATCACATACATCACGCTCATATTGGAGGTGTAACGAACGAAATGTGCACCTCCCTCAATTATTCACATCTCTTAGACTGGAACAAATATCACCTTTCATTATTTTACTTTTTTTTCAGAAAGTCGGGATTGGTTTTTTTAGGTGTCTGATAATGACAAAAAACTGGAAGAATGGTGACGCATTAGTTTCACAGTTGTAAAATTTCAAAGGTTTTTCAAATGACGTAAGGTTACTAAGGAGACTGTACGCACCGCAGATAGGGGTGGGGGAATGAGGGGATTTTGTTCACGGTGGACGACTCCCACAAACCTATTCTCTGCAATCACCCTTCCTAATGTATCCCTTTCATCATCTATAACACCCTCGATGTAAGTGACACTATCTTACGCCCTCTTTGCAGTACCACGCACAGGAATAAACTGACATCCAAAATCTGGCCTAGAATCAGTATACGGCATATGGACGTACTTAGAAAACATCATTATACAAATCTGATTATTCAATTAAAATCTAATTATACCAAGTTCCACATGCTAAGTAGCAAGTCTATGTACTAATATTATTAGGAAGTCGAGTCTATAGATCCTATATTATATGCCACCATAACAGCTAGAGATAGAGAGAGCAAGAGAGAGAGAGAGAAAGAAAGAGAGAGAGAGAGAGAGAGAGAGAGAGAGAGAGAGAAACAGAGATGAATATACAAGTCATTTTAATTTAATAACGGTTGCCAAAAATGTACTGTAATTCAAGTTGAAGAGAACACAACTAAACCATACCAAAGTGATTTCTCTTTTGTATAAATTCATCAACCCATTAACTTTATATTTGTCTGTACAGCTCTCGTACGTTTCGCTTTTGTGACTCTTTTCTTTCAAACGCTATAATAATATTTACGTGTTTATGTAAGGTTTTCGAAGGTGGCATCCAGGTTGATACAGCATGCAATCAAAGGAACGTAACGGGAACGGATGCTGTGTCTGTAGCCGACTCCATCCAGAATGTCGTGCTGTAGTCGAGCAAGAGGTCGATTCTGCTGTCAACGATCCAATAAAAATGGTTGGCCATTATTTTGACTGATTTATCGACTACGTTCAAACGTCTTAAAATCTATTTATTACGTTTATCCTTTACACACCTCTCACGTGCGTGCTTGCACACAGCTCCAGTGTGCGCACCAATCTCACGCCGTTTGCCACGGGGCGACAATTACAGTTGCCCCATCCACTTGATCACCCCACAACACCCTATGGGAATATCACAACTAAATAACACAAACTGGACATCTACGAAATCTGTCCTTTTGATTATGCAATATTTACGACGAACAGCAGTGAAGTTCTATGCTCACGATTATTACTTACAGAAAAATGTTTTACTTGTATATTCACAAAGGAAAGAGCCAAACAATATAAAGGTCACAAATATCACCATCACATTTGCGTAACTGTAGTATTTTCAGGAAGTTTTCACGAAGTAGGGTACGCTATGAAACGCAACTGCTTCTTTCAAAGGCGTAAAATCCCCGGCATTGTGAAAAGATTATTCAATTATCAAAGTTTTTACGAATAGACGACCTTTTTCTTTCGTGGATTCAAGTATATAGGCCTACTAATTCACGAATCATTGAAGTCAGCAGGTAATTATCACGAACCCAATTGCCTTGGTCGTGAATATATTTTTAATCTGAACATATTATTCCAAGTTGATACATTATTGAAGAGCCAATGCAGCAGAGGCCTGCAGTTTGATCCAAACGGAAAGTCAACACATTATGATTGTTATTGCTCCGTAATATTATTGTGCTTTGTATTTGTCGGCGTCAATGAGATCCAGGGACAGATTGTATACATGTGTTCGACCAAAGACAGATGTTTGACCAATTAACATGTATGGCTGCCCGTTATGCTGAGTTAGTTGAAGCACTGCATGCTTTTAAACCTGATGCCAAACAAACACGGGTTCGAGACCCGCTATTGATATGGGTTTACGTAAACGTCTTTTCACCTATCCTCATTTTATCGCTTTATCACCATCCACTCATTCGTACCGCCATTAAACCGAGCTGTTTGTGAGGTCGTCATCTTTGAACAAATCAACATGGACACTATAAATCTGAAAGATTATTTAGGAATATAGAAACTATTTATTTCAAAGAGAACCAATCATTTTGGATCTGAAGAAGTGAAATAACGTATAAGTACTTGGTGTACTCGCTAGGTGTCGTGTATGACAAGAAGCGATGCGAGCTCAACACTGATATGTTCCAGAGAGATGCTGGGAACAGATTAGGTCGTGAAGCGAGTATCGTTTGCTCCACTCTTTTTCTCTTTCTTGCTTGCACACTAGTCTGCACTCACTCCATTGCTGCCGATATTTATAACCAACACTAACCTTTATTTCTTCGAGAGAACACACCTGCAAAAATGTGATATTTCCATACTTTATCTACCGCCATAACTCCTACTGTTACCCATAAACCTTCTTACGGAGGGGAGAGCGGCGCGGGCAGGCAGACGTTTTTTTTTACTCGTACTTTTCAACCAAAATTACAATATCTTGAAAACGAGCTAAACGCTGTATAGTTCGTTCCAATAAAACCAATAACGAGTATTATTATAACCTGATAAGACATGAGATGAAAAAACTCCTTGTATAAACGCGTGAATCTATTTGCGCTTCTGTTACTTATAGTATTGGGAAAGTGGTAGTATGTGTGTCTGTGTATGAGAGAGGGGAGGGGGAGGGGGGAAGAATATCAATAATTTACTTTCATTCTGAAATATTCTTTAGACTGTATGTCATTATTGAGGTGAAAGAGTTGCTTTTTTTGGTGAAGAATAAAATGCAAATAATAAAATTAAATCGTTTAGTCATTACCTCGAATAACGCAATGAATGACAACTCTGCTGTTCTTCACAGGGTAGGCCTACCTCTACAGAAAACTGAACAAATAAGAGGAAGAAATATTCAACTGTAAATATGTGAAGAAAGAAAGTATGATCATTATTGGTCGTTCTAGCTATCTTAGCATGGAAACGGTACCTCCACCAACGAGCGCTAGGGCTCGGCACCTCCACCAACGAGCGCTACGCCTAGGCAGCGCCACTGTCTGCCTGATGACTAATGATAAGACCTATGCCTTACCTCCATACCGGTAATAGTATATGTTTTTCTACGTGGAGTTACTTTGATTGATTGTTTCCGAGATAAGTATAAGATGGGAGGGGGGGGGGTGACTTATAAACTGCCTCGTACTCTTTGTCTATAATATAGGAATGAACTCACGAGAGAGTGTGTGTGGGGAGACAGAGGGGGTGTGGAGGGTGGGGAATCAGTTGGTAAATCATGTTAGCTTTTCTTCTTAGAAAGATCTACTTTCCTCCTCCTCGATTCTCTCTACCTTCGTCACTCTTCATCCTTTATAAGTATGTTTATGTAAAGATTTCGCAAGAAGCTATGTAGTCTATACCGTATTCCGTATGCAACATTCAATCAATTTGAGACTACCTTGGCAAATCCAGACCCTCTACACAAACAAGCCTAAAGACGAGTAAATATTACGTAATACGGAAGCGAAATCTTTTGTTTATTAAGGGATGCAAAGCTTTCGAGTGGAGTCAGGAGAGCCACCTGGATATTGACTCTAGTCCATATCCAGACCTGCTAACATGCTGCTACCGTGATTGATGAATAATAATAATCTCATATTCGATGGATCATTGGATGAAGGAATTGAATACCCAATGTGACTCTTACGGAATTTGACAAACAGGCAAGGCACTTTTTATTATTTATCAGCACGCATAAGAGTCACCCAGGATTGTTACAATGTTTAGTTTTTGAGAACATTCGACAATGATCAATATTAATCATTCAACGTGAAGAGTTCAATCGGGGTTATTTCAAGATACGAAGCAGATTTTACCCTTCAATTTTTCAATAACGGTACTGAACTGAATGATACAAATACGCCTGCCTATACAGCCTACACCTGCATATTACGTGGAGGTAAAAGTGTGTTTTTTTAGTTCACCGTAACATGCCTTGATACAGGCATTGCAACTCCGAATATCGCAGACCGATTATTTTTATATCCTTCCCATCACTTGGTCGAGTGTCATACATTGTAATTTGGTGAACACATGTAGAAATCGTGAGCATGCGCTTCGAACAATATAGACCGGCTCGAACGCAGTTATTTGTATTGGCATTTCCCTCACACCACAATGCAAATAGCATTATCGAGCTGGTCCAGAGAACGTATTGAAAGGTGCAAAGGAAGGTGGAGAGAAGGTAGAGAGAAGGTAGCCCTCCTCTTTCGAATCGATTCGTATATTGGGGATAAAGTGATCCAAAGGTATATATACGTGGATAGGGGTGGAAGCAGAGGGGACTGTTTTCTACGTGTGATATGTCAGGTTTAGGCAATAGTATCCACACCGCCAATAGACGACGCCAATATTTCAGTAAAGACGTCAATAGAACATCAGCCCCCACCTCCACCCGCTCCCTGCCTACGGCACGGTACAAAGCTCCCGTGTGAATGCGAGAGCTTGAATGATGCGAGTGGGGAGTGGGAAAGAAGGGAGCGGGGGTTCGAATACCTCGATTGACGAGAAGATGAGATTAGCCAAAGATGATAACAATTCAAAGATAGAACACTTTTAACAAATCGGGCAGGCACGGTTATATTCCTGGCTTACAGGCGATAAAATTAAGCGGTGGATAACGTAAATTTATAATATGTAGTGAAGGAAGAGTACACTTTTGATAAGTTATTATTCGATTCATGAATACCTATAATAATATTGATCGAAATGTATTGAAATAATGTATATGGATCCAAGTTTCATTAGCATTCAATTATGAAATAGATGAAAACAAAGCTTTAGTGCAGTCTTGGAGTGTATTCGTATCTCTCCCAAGTCAAGCACCAAGTATAATCAGCATGAAAACAATAATTGCACTGTTTTCTTCTTGTATCAAATCATCATCATCGGTATCATCAACATATGTATCCTTCCAAATAATTACATGTATGAGAATACGCTAGCATGGCGAAGTATGTTACGTGGAATTTCAAACTCAAAAATACACTAAAATTAGTTCGAACAGTTTGTATACTTCCTTTCCGCTTATCACACCTTATCTAGCACGTTATCTACTGATACACAAGTTGCCTAATGATACCAACAACGTTATCAAGTGTATGGTCTTCGTTGATAAGTTGTTTGTAAAATGAAAGCTACGGACAAAGATGAAAGGAGCATCAGCGATAGAGAGAGACAACATGAGAGAGGGAGAAAGAGAGACTCGAAAAGAAGGAATGACGAACGATGGGCGGGGGTGGGGGTTAAAACCTTTTTTGTCGATAATTCGATCGATTGGGGTTGGTGGTGCGTGACACCTTCAGTTCTTACCTTGCAACCTCCCTACCCTCCCCCTCCCCACCACTACACCACCCCACCGTACTTACTAACAGGATAAGAAATGACCGACCGTATAGCGCTCAAAGAAAGACAAGGAATCGAGACTAATAATGAAATACAATCTTTAAAACATAAGTCACAAGCATACTGTATCTCTACGAACCTTGGATCTAATCTGATTTATTCAGATTCATGGGAAATAATATCATATGATGAAGGATAGATGTTGAAAGAAAATTAAATTAGGCATAATGAGGCGCATTCAAGGTATATTATTATTATTATGAAGACTTGAATAGAGAGTCAATCAATGAATTACAAAATAGCAGATCGAGTTTTTTATGGTTGAATAGGCGTAGGCAGCGTCGATATACGATCATGACAAATTATTTTCCCAGTAGGATTAACCCGTCAGCCATGACACAGGACAATTTCATACTAACTATAAACAAAACAAGTGCCAATGACAATAATTTTTTTGAAAATCCGATTGCAGCATGTTAATACATTTTTTCGTCCGTGTATCACGAAAAAAAGTGGAAGGTGAATAAATTCCTGATGGAAACTTCGAAACGACTTATGCTGAACAGGAGCATGTATCAACTCTTCTCTACAATACTCTGCTCTCATTTGATGTATCAGGTAGACAACGATGGCACGAATGTTTCAGGATTTAACAAGTATATAGGCCTATGTATTCTGAAATAAAATCACTCTTGCTGAAAGTTATAAAATGAAAGTCCGTTTATGCTATTGTTATCAAATTAGATCTCCACAAATATGTGTAAACACAAAACGACTCAATGAATCACAATTTTTCTTACATCATCATATTCACAGTTTCTACTAATCGCACAGAAAAAAATCGATATCACAGATCGTAGTGTACTGGAAATTTTACTGATGTTGCATATAAATTCAAATTTCAAATTCAAAAATAATTTCATTCTATACATAATACATAAGGAATTATTACAGTTTTAAGAAATGTGCAGTTTTCATTTTTCACATGGTTAACATTATTACACACACCTTTGGTATAGATAGATTAAACCCTGAAAAAGAGAAAGAAAAAATGAAGTAAATAAAGATATTGTGTTCCTTGAATTATGGTAAGATCCAATTTAATTAATAAATAATTAATTCAATTCCAGTCATGTAACAGTGTTTGGTATTGAATACTGAAGATAGATGAAAAATGAAGATGAAATAGCAGAAAATGTATAGAAGCTCGCATAAGAGAAAGAAAAATCTTGTGTGCGGGCTGAAATGAGTAGAATATTGATTAATTCACGATATTTCGGTGACTGTCTAGAATAATATTGATTATGAATTTTTTTTCAATTATTTTTTTTCAATTATTATTTTATCTATTTTTTATAATCATTTTATCTTTATTTATTTATTCTCACTTTCTTCTTTTTCAACTAAATGAAAAGTATTATTGAAATAATGGAAACTAATAATTAAAATACATGAACCGTTATTAATATTCATACAAATTAAATCAAAGTGCAACACATCAATCATTGAGCAATTAAAACAAGCAAGAGAACGGTAATAAACAAAAACAAAAAGTGAATGTAGCAAGATAAACAATAGAATATAATTTATACATACACACACAACCACATAAATACACATATGTATGTATGTGTATACATACGTATGTATATATGTATATATATATAATGTCTTGATATATAATTGAATCTTTCGTAATTTCTCAAAACACTTTTCTTTTCAAGTGGAAAAAATATTATTAGGTTTTAAACAATGGGCCTCACACCCGGACGATAATGAAATAATATATTGAAACTATATTGCTGCAACCTCCCGAAGTCCATGTTCAAACGCGCCAGACGCTATACTCATCTCTTTACATCACTTTCAAGTTGCAGACACATTTCATCAATAACGATCTCTTCTAATTGAACGCCGAAGAAAGAATACTGGATGGAAGCGCCAGTAATTTTGATGTCGGTAAACAGCGACAATATAGCCATAGTGTAGAAGAGAGAGAGAGAGAGAGAGAGATATATAGAGGGAAAGAGAGTGTGAGAGTGAGTAAAATAAAACAACGATGTGATACGCTATGAGAGCGAGAGAGAGAGATACTTTTGTTGGTTGACTCGTTTTCACAACAATCTCGGTTAGCTTTTCGTTTCTATCCATTTTCCCCGCCGGAAACTCTGACTGCCTCCTATTGCTAGCTAGCTTTTCTTTCATGAAACAGATAAAGGTGATTTTTTGTCTGTCCAATTTTCTACCAAGTACAGTACGTTGTAAAGAATGTTCAGCATTTGCACAAGAGAGTTCTAGAAGCTTGATTCTCACATCATAATATCATTGCATATATTCACAGCCTACAGCAATAAACAGACTACTCTAAAACAACACACTAATCTAATGATTGCATGCTCATTTACTCAGCTCAAACAGATATTATTCAACTACCTATAACAGACACTTTCAGGCTAATGGTTTGAAGTATAGGGACAAATTATTCAACATGGGTTAAATTTGAGTTATTACTGCTTCCAAATAAGATGGTCATTTTCTGTGTTGCTTTCATCGCTGATATCTCAAACATTGGACATATAACGTACGCGTTTAGAATGGAGAATTTTAATCAGTTTTGTTTTTAATGAACTCTATATTATTTTTGTAAGAAAATTGCTCAAGGCAATTCATCCATCTGAAAATGAAAAAAAAAAATACTTGTGACAAATAACCTCATCTCGAATCAACCAATGCAGAACCATTGAAGTGAATTAATATCAAACTGATTAAAAAATAACTAACAATATTTTGACCCGTTTTTTTTCGTGTACCGGCAAGATAAAGGTAAATGCTCGTTTTGGAGGGGAATTCAACAGCAATAATTGTGAAGTTTTGAAACTTGCCGAAGTTATTGTTCACATTAATGGGCATGTTATCAGATAATTATAATTTTCGTGTGTCTTGCGGTTCTATTGATAGAGATTCATTTAGAATCCCATACAGTTTTGTAGATTTGTTTGGCAACTAACACGTTGATGATAATCAAACGGCGAGACTTATGGAAATCACAACTATCCGATGGAATGCTTACTATAGTTTGGAATCAACATTAGCAAGTTTCAAGTGCATACAATTATTGCTGTCGGATTTCCGTATAAAACGATAATTTTCATTTATTTTGCCGGTAGACGGAGAAAAACAGGTCAAAATATTTGGATTTCATCCATCAGTTCAATATCAATTTACTTCAGTGGCTCTGAATTAGTTGATTCGAAATGAAGTTATTCGTGAGAAGTAGTTTTTCTCATTTTTAGATGGATGAATGAATAGCTTAACCGTGCAAGAGTTTTGATAAATGATTCGACGGCAAGGCACAAAGATCATACTCCATTGAAATATTATACACAAGAACACAAACGAATATATATTTGTTATCTCGACACCATTATCAATTTATTGTAATGTTTTCCATCAAGTGGACCAAGGTGGTCAAATCATCTAAGAAAATGAATTATCAGAATAGGTTATAGGCCTATGCATTTTTTTCAATACTTTCATAAACATCTTACTTTGCCACAAAAAGCACATTTTTTCATTTGATTGGAATATAACTGATAAATAACACGACTGATTCAGTTGAGTATAACTTCTTCATTAGGACCACGCAAACATTTAGGTTTCTCATATTAATTTCAACTACTTTTAAACGAACCAGGACCTTTGTATTTCTGAAGTGATGAGGAATCAGTATTTGATATCTAATCTGAGAACCACAAGAGAGAGAAAACAATTGTCGCTCAAAATGTTTGATAATCCGAAATGAAATGAGAAAAGCTTATATAGGTTTTACCAAAAAGCGTAGCTACCATTGCTGATAGAATACAGATAGGATATTGTGTTGAACTTTGACTGTTCATATTCAAGAAAGTGAATCAGGAGACTAATCTTTCTCTTCATATTATTGTGCACTCTAGGTAGATATCTGTAATAGGCCTATGTGCGAAACTTGGCAATGTTGCATCAAGAAGATTTAGGATCAACCCTCCTTATGTTATACAAGTTTTACCGATTGCGAACAGTTTATGAAGACTTCATTTTATTTTTTCATAATTGGGTTCAACGACGTACTCTACTGATGAGTACGATCTATTGGCGTAGGTGGATGATATATGAGATGGTGGGATGGTGAGATGAGACGTTATTTTATTATGCATTTTTTGATAGTGGGAAGGAGTCAGTCGTGGTCGGTTGTTAAGGAACCATCCCAGTATTGACTTCAACGACAGAGGAAAGCCACGAAAAAAACGTCAATATGGTCGATCAAGGCGGGAATCGAACCCCGGTCTCCTGAATGACGGTTCAGTGCATTAACTACTCGACCACACGTCTCAGACTTTCATAATAGCCAGTTGGAAACGACCGACCTAATTTTCAACTACAAATCGATACGACTTGTGTATTCTCAAACAAACATAGATTCAAATGGTAAATTCTCTATTGGCGCAACAAAGGTATAGGCCTATATTATCAAACTTCCTCAGTTTCGTCGAGCCCAGAGCGTGTGTATAAGTCGCGGTCTGTTGCTAGCCTCATGTAGCAAACGGTACATACTCACCGTGTGTAATCTTGGGGAGTGATCGTCATCATACCTCAGCTTGCCCCCTTTCCCCCTCCCCCCTCCTTCCTCTCTCACCCACCAGTCCTACAGGTCTATCAGATTCCTTGCTGTCCCGCGGGACTTTGTTCGCTCCCCGCTGGTGCATGCCCAGCTTATTTCTCATTAGGCATTAAAAGCGGGGATTGTCCCGGTATTCAGACAAGGTAGACAACGTAGATATCTATCATTAGAGAGACTGGCTGGGAAGCTTTCGTATAGCGACTCGACAACACTCGAATACTACTGGCAACATAATCACATCTTAGACCCAAAGCTGGGTACGATGTCAGCTTCGACGACAAATTGGAAATACAAGATTATAAAAATCAAATTGGAACGTGAGCTGTTGTTATGATGCTAATTGACAGCTGAACCAAGCACTCGATGCCACAAGTTCTTGTTTCTATTTGCTCTTATTGTTGGAGATTCGAGCGGTTGTAGGGACAAATACACAGGTGGAGGTGCCGTCATTCTCGATATTATGTTTTTTTGAAAACAGCGAAAATCTTGTGAGTAAAAATGAGATTCACAGAATCGGCAATTGGCTGTGGTGTAGGTGATGATATTCAACCTTCAAAATAATCCATATCGCATCGTTTGTTCCATTTGATAAATATACAAAACCAAGTCAACGTTCGTTCAGATAATGTATCAATATTGTTTACACTTCATGAAATGCTCCCTCTTCTATAATTGCTGAGAAACAAGCTGAACAAGACAGATGCTAACTACTGTATACCTATAGAAAACATTCATTTGATAATAATTACAACAATACCTTTCTGTTAAGATCGCACTGAATCTGACGTACCTCAGCTACATGACGCTTGTGTCAGGCCCGTATACATGGCAACTTGATACGACCCTCATTACACCTGGTAATTTGATATGATATTCAAAGTAACTATATGCATCGCCTGGTCCCACAGTGAAATGAGCCCCTTCCACGCCCTTATCGATACCTGCATCCTACTCATGCTCCACGTTACGGCATTACAATAGAGTGAGTTGATCGATTTCAACTGACGAACAGACGGCCACGGAGAGAGATGCACATTCAAGTGTTTTTAAGGGGCAAACAACATCGCAACGGCTAAACAGACATTGCATATGCCATGGAAATGTAGTAGTGAAAATATGGTAAACAAAGCCGATAGCGCTGTACGGTTCGATGATGATAGTCAATTTAGATTACTTTCAGTTGCCATTCAACAACCATGCGTCGAGGAATCAATCATTTCATGCTACGAACCGTCTTTCATTTTCAACACAAGTCATTAACATCACAAAAAAACAATTTACTGACGGAAAAATCATTAAACAGAAGAGCGTTGTTCGCGTGAGCTACAGCTGATAAGATATTCTATGGAATATTCATAAAATAGCATTGCTCTTTGAGATAAAAAAAAAATCGTTGACTATTTTCGTCTATAAAATGTGATTATAATTGCAGTTACGAGTTGCGACATCTCAGCCAGAGGAATCTGAGAGTGTTGAGGCAAGTGCAAAGTGCTGAACCATTCTGATGACTGAGTTGGATGTAGCTCGCACCCCCGCACCAGGACTACACCGCAAAACTTGCACACGGCACTTTCTACCGCTACACAATAGGGGGATGATTTTACCTTTGTCGAGTTAACTGTTAAGAATAAGACGACCGAGTGTATGAGTGTGAGAGGGAGAGAGAGGGGGGAGAGAGAAAGTACAGCACAATAAATTGTGTTCTCCGTTAGCTAGTGGCTTTGGGATCGCTGGTTGCGTCAAGTCAACTAGAAACATGATAAGAAAGGGCAGCGCACGAGGTGAAGACAACGAAGCGGAAGAAGCTACGGCGAAGGGTGGAGGGTGGGTAAGAGGGGAGCCACCGACACCGACCGAGCTCCAACTTACTTCTACCTGATGCCGTGTTGTTCCAGCACAGCCAACCGTCTCAAACAAAATGAATGCCAAAAACAATGTCATAGCTATTATTTTTGTAACATTTTTTTTCGAGTTGTTTTTTCATCAGATACATACTGCAATAGCTCTCATAAGGTTTGTGAATGTATACATTACAAAGCTATGCAATAATTCAGAACTGATAACAGCTACTCCAACTATTTCATAATAAACTGTGTGACGAGGGCCTACGCAACAGGTATTGACTGACACATTAATTATTATCAAAGCTCAAATTGTTCCATCTCTAAGTTACGTCAACTACGTTGCCACAAGAATGTAAGGAAACTTATTTCTAGATGCAATCATATTGATACGATTGTCACGATTATATACGTATACACATTACCGGTACCATGGAGAAATTGATTGAATGAAGTACCGAATCACTTGGGCCTATACGATGTGAACACCTTCACCATTCACTCAATAATATTGCACTTTTTCCCTCGTATTTCGATTCCGATGAAAATGCAAGTGAAGATATTTTTCACAGAAAACTTATTTAGGCGTCGCTGTACAAAACTTTCTCGCCTCCTCGGTTCTTTTCATCAACGGTAATGGGTTTCGATTCTTCCTGACCGTGGTGGTGACCCCCAGCCGTCAGGGGAAGAGGCGGGAGGGGGGGGGGGAAGAAACAACTCTCCGAGCACTCAACTCGCACCCAGAACTTTTACATTGACACCTTCTTCATTCGCACCTCGGCTATACTTCCGGATCCTCAGCGTGCGTCCGGACACAGGGTGGGTCGGAAACCACGTGACGATATCACGTGATCACGTATAACGATCATCGCATTACTGTTCACTGCATTGTAATAGATAATAATCGATACAAAATTGCGTCCACCAGAGACAAAGTCAACTTGATGGCATTTACTTGAAATAAAATAAATATGTAAAGAATAATGAGTACCAAGCAAGCCCCATCTCTCCCGCCCCCCTCTCCTCTCCTCTTCTCAACATCTACCATCACGGTCGGTATGAAACGTCGTCACGGATAAAAATCCGTTTTCACTCTCATGCATTTTTCAACCAGAAATGCCGAACGAAGAGGTTAATAACGTTGATAGGGTAATGAATAATAAGTAAAGTAATGTTTTTCAGATGAGTTATAATTATGTAGAAGTGTTTGATGAGCGGAATAGGGGAAGGAGGACAGAGAAGGGGGTAGGTGGTAGGGGGTCGACGAAGTAATTTGCATCCATTATGAACTTACGGCGAAATAAAAGTGTTAGGAGTCTTGTGCAGTACGGAGAGGAATTTTAACTGCCATCCGTGTGTACTCCTTAATATCGCTGGTACAGCCCGGGCAGTGACAAGAACGCTCGCAGCGACCTGATGTCGCAGCTTCAACGACAGGCACACATCGACATGGCCTGCATCTCCACACATACACATCCATTCATCAAAAAAGCTGTATTTCAAATATCATTTTGTGATTGTTATTTTTTCGAATACACTCAATTCAATCTATAAATTGAAAAAAATACCTTATCTCTGGTAAGAAAAAAAGAAGGATCGAAAAATATATCAAGGTCGATAAGAAGTTCGAATATCATTGTTTTCACCAGAACAAATGTGATATAATTGTTCTTTGATGATGATGAATATTGTTTACTCAACGACTCCACTAACAGCTAGATTTTACGGAGGTACGTATGAGCAGGTGATGATGTATATATGGAGAGGTGATGAGTAAAAGACGTTTACAGAAATACATACCTTATAGGGGGCTCGAACCCACACCCAACTAGAATTGTTAATTATCCAGAGATTAAGTAACTCACTAGTCACAGCTCATTGAATTTGTTACATTATGTTTATTCCCTTCATGTGGTAGATCGCCCTTGTGGTCCCCGTTCGCATCCGACACAACAACTTTCTGATGGTGATTTATTGTTTGCTAAACTAGCTCACCAACGACTAGACTAGGCTAGAGTACGAATGAGCGGGTGATGATTAAACTATGAAGTGATGATGCGTGAGACAAAGTTTAAAAACACCTGATTGCCTCATGCGGGATTCGAAAGCCCAACGGGGACTTCGATTTCCAAAGCGGTGCCTTAGTTGACTGATCCATGGAGACTCACGACTTTGTATCAAGGTATTCATTTTATTCATTCATATTGGGTTCAACGATGCACTGTGATAATAACTAAGATCTATTGGCTTCGGATGAATGATTAATGAGATGATGAGATGAAGTTTTCATACCTAACGCAAAGATTAGTGGAAAGGAAGTGGTCGTGGCTATTATATTGTAGGAAGCATCTCGGCATTAGCCTAGACTACAGAGATAAACCACGTAATATTCCTGTAAAGATGGACGGTGGCGGGGATCGAATCAGATCCGATATGCCCCTCACCTCCCGGATCACATGAAGCGAGCGCGTTAGCAACTGAGCTACATGTGCCGCGGTTATAATGCTCTTACAATGGATGTTAAATAATTATGATTATTATTCAAAAGAAGATTCAAAATGTTCACAAAAAAGTGTATCGAGTTGCTTCTGTATAATAATCTGTGGTTATGGTAGTTCGAACTAGTGAGTATGAGCCGTTGCCTGTACACAATAACTCTAGCTAAGTGTGTGCAGTGTACATGTCTACCTAGGCGAGCTATAGCAAGGGAGTAACGAAGGAAATGAATGAGTGAAGGAAAGACAAGAGAAGAAATAGAAAAAGACTGCAATTCCAAGGCGAGCTGAAGGGGTAACTTTAGTTTTATAAAAGAGTCCCATGCACAGACGTGAATGATACATTTTAAGTATACGGTAGAAAGGAATCGATCCACTAGCACAACAACTTTCAACGATCAGCCAAGAATACAATTGTTACGAAATGAGTACATACGTTAATCAAAAGAAACATTGCGCATCTCATCTATATACCTTAGTATCAAGGGGGGCTTCTGGTGAAATTTCATTTGTTTCACATCTTTTTTTTCAAATAAGTATTGATTTGTATATTTATTTCAGTCATTTGTTTCAAAACCTTGGAAAACATCAATAGTCATGCCTGAAATGAATTATCTGTGCATCGAGAAGTCTGTTTATTTTCAATATAGAAATTTACATTGCCAATCTTCAGATGACATTTACTGCAATACTTGTTTTTTCACAAAACAAGATTTTTTTTTGTGCTGCGTCTATAAAAATTATTCAATTGTCTCGATTTTTCTGTGAGTGTTTATTGTTACTCTAAAAAGGGTTGGAAATATCGTTTTTTGATATTTTGTCTGACAATCGAGATCAAAAATTAATTTTGGATACATTTTGTTCAGAATGATATCAAAAAAGAACACAAAATAATATAATAAATATAATAAATATAAATATAATATATATATATATATATATATATATATATATATATATATATATATATATATATATATATATATATATATATATGTATATATATATATATATATATATATATATATATATATATATATATATATATATATATATATATATATATATATATGAGAAAATAATATTTTGAAGTATAACTGGAATATAAAAAAAAAACGATATGACCAACCCTGAAACAATACTTCAGCAACATTTTTGTGAAACAAAAATCGAAAAATAACTGTATGAGAAAAATTGAAAATAAATTTCACTGTTGACAAAATTGTAAATATCAAATATTCATGTCCATTGTTGATTTTTTTCTTTTTTCGGCATGATAGTTGTATCTATGTCTCAAATTTGTGTACGCAATCAATAATACTGACAAAGGATCTGCACCTGAGTCCCTCCTTAACCATAGAAAAGAATTGAAAGAGTCAGATTGCAAAGAAGAAATAATAGAATGATAGAAGAAGAGAAACTACGTGGATTAAATCACTAATGATTATTGTTGTTTATAGCTAATCCACCAATAGCTATAGGCTATTTAGGAATCACTGTTGGTAATAATTTTTTAATAATTCGATATAAATAAGGCTAAACATGTATATAGTTTTGCTAATTATTGAGACATTGCTAGGACTGTGGAAGATATGATACATGAAATACGACTCATATATATATATAAATATATATATATATATAAATATATATATATATATATATATATATATATATATATATATATATATATATATATATATATATATATATATATATATATATATATACACACACTACATGCGTCCCGACACTGATGGCAGGCTATAGTACCAAATGATTCGGAAGGAAGGTATCTACATAATTGACGTATAAGTACAATGACCATTCAGTGACTGACCATTGGTTGGAGGAATACAACTAAGGGACTTTGATTACTTTTCAACCAGTTAACACGACTTATTCACGGCAGTAAATCATTCCACTCGGAATTAGGTGATAATATGACGTAGAGTGAGAGAGACAGGAATCTCTTTGATATCCCATGTGTGGGAACAGGAGTGAAATCAGTCTAATTTATTGGCTTCTTTGTTATCAACTTTCAAGTCTATCTATATCTGTGTCACCTTAGACCTTTCCGCAAGTCTGTCTCAGTTTTGAAAAACCTCAATCCCCACAACCTACCCCCTTCCTTCTTTGGGGTGGTCTCAAGGGGGCAATACACTTCTCTTTACGAAAACGCGGAGGAAAAATACTCAATTTCTTTCTCAACCTGTTTGAAGGAAACTTTATATATAAACCTGGGTCCCTATCCTTGCTGGTTTTCTCTCTTTCTCTCGCTCTCTTTCTTCCTCTGATCAAAAACTTACTGAAAATAAGATCGTTGAAGAGAAGTTTATTTGAGGGTAAAGTAATGCTGGCCAAATCTACCCCCTCCCCTCACTCCTATTCTCAAATAAACTTCAATTGACTGATAAAAAGAACATACTTTAGCTGAAAACAAAGCTAGTGAACCTGGGCCAACACATGAGGGAAACCACGTGATACTCTCCTAGAAGTGATAGAAGTGCTGGCGTGTCGACACTCCCGACTAATGCGAACGGTCGACCGTTATAGAACAAATAGCCATGGCATGAGGAGAGTACGAAGATGATTTAATTGGCATTGAAAAGAGAAGATATTCAAGTCCTGTATCCGAAGAAAGATAGCTATACTTACAATAAACGAACGCCGAGCGAAGTTCCGGACGAAACAGAAGCAATTGAAAACAATACAACTCTATATAGATACAATTAAGTACAGCGTCTAGCGGAAAATAGTGTACTAGTACTAATTTGCATGAGTTCTGTAACATAATAGAAGACAATTTCAATTCCCAAGGCATTGAACTAACTATTATATTTTAATTAATTAAGCCATGCTGGTAAGCTGATTTTAATTGACAATTTCATGACATGTTGTTTGGAAAACGATCCCATAGACCGAACAATTGTTGTTATTAGGTGTGCTTTAAACGGACTAGATGAGGATGTATATCCAGCAATTATTATTAGGTTGATGAAGTATCATCATATAGTAGCTCATAGAGGAGAAACTTGACTACCGTAATTCACATGTTAATTGACAGTTCTAGTACGGAATAGGGAAATATGGCTACCTCTCTTACTCTCTCGCTCTCTCCCTCTCGCGCTCTCTTCTATAGTCAAGTACCCAGCAGTTACCACTGAATGTGTCATCGTTAGATGAAATATATGCCACCACTTTATTAAGCTCAATTTTCACTCGCCAGGGATGCATTTTTTTATTTCTAAATTTTGACTCTCGATATCTCGTAGCTAACTGGTAAGGTGAACCTTATTACGTGTTGGTGCCCGACACTTTCAAGGTACATAACTCGCAATTACACGCCATAACTAAAACATGACTTGATTCAACGAGAACTCGCTAACTTTGGTATTCCTAACAACTAAAAATCAATGGAACTAACAGAACTGAATAAATATAAGCGAATCAATCAATGAAAAAAAGCCGAACTCTTGTACGCTTTTACATATATAAAAGAGGTTCCAAGAGTAATTTGTAAATGTATTGGTGATCCTAAAGAAAAGGTCAGCAGAGGCAGAGATCCAATATTTGCCTCGAGTAGGCATCCTCTTTTCAGATCGAATTTATTGTTCTTAGAATCTAATTAAAAATATAGGGTATTTCAGTCAGTTTTCATAAGCCTTTGAGATGAAAGAAATACTTATACAATGATGAGTAACGCACAAACCTTACTACTGTCTAGTTAATTTGAATAACTGAACCCATACAACTACTAATTAGATGATGTAGTACAGCGTAGCTATTTGATTGTTTGTTATTTACAGTGTAGCAGTGTTAGTGTGGTTTCTTCGGTAAGTTAGGTAAGCTAGGCAGGTCGTATATATCAAGCTTGTTACTAATGAGTAGCGCCATTATTCTCGAAAGCTAGCACAAGCCATCAGGTGTCGAAGCGTTCCACTAATCTTCAAGATGCAATGTTTCACCAAACAAGATGGAAAGCGGGAATACCTTAGCAGTGACCAACCAAAGCAAACCCCTGCCAACTATTTCGATTGCGTTGTTTTAGATAGACTACTGCACTGACATGTCATACATTAGAATGGCAACAAACAATGCAAGGGAAACAGTCTAGTTCTCTTAGTGTGAGGGACAACGTTATAGAACAACGCTTTCTTGCTCAACGCACGCACACACTTGCGGTCACATTAAATGTTATTTTTCCGGAATTTAAATGTGAAATTTGAATAAAATTCACACATATTTTATTGCCAATTTGTCTCAATAGATTTTTTTTGTATAATTCTTTGAAATATGACATCGGAATGTCAGCCCTGAAAAATGTCATTCGAATATTTAAAAGTCATCTATACAACAAACCATTGTCTATCAACGATTACATTCATTTCCCCAATATTATTAGTAATGACATTTTTCATGTGATGAATAATTGTAAGCCTATTCCAAATTAAAATTCAATTTCATATCATTCAAATATTAGGTTATTTAATAGTATCTTATTCTATTTTTTCCTCGTATTTTATATCGATTGTTATCTTGTTTACTTTTGTTCAATTGTCAGGGAGCAATAAAGGTTTATGTAAGTATATAATTATATATGAATATATATATATATATATATATATATATATATATATATATATATATATATATATATATTTATAAATAAATATATATATATATATATATATATATATATGTATATATATATATATATGTATATTAATATATATATATATATATATATATATATATATATATATATATATATATATATATATATATATATATATATATATATGTACACAACTATCTATATATATATATATATATATATATATATATATATATATATATATATAAATATATATATATATATATATATATTATATATATATATATATATATATATATATATATATATACATATATATTTATATATATATATATTAAATATATATATATATATATATATATATATATATATATATATATATATATATATACATATAAATATAAATATATATATATATATATATATATATATATATATACATATGAATATATATATATATATATATATATATATATATATATATATATATATATATATATATATATATATATATATATATATATATATATATATATATATATATATATATATATATAAGTACTGTACATTGTCTGATGGTTTTAATGCGTGGGTCAGTAAATATGCTTCACGATGAATTTTCGTATACTTGATCAATGACTTTTTATCACCGCTAGTGCAGATATAAAACAAGGTACGGTTTCTGTCACATTAAGTGGTCAATCAAGTTATAATCGAATTGCATTCTGAAGAAAATAACCTGATGTTATACGCAATAAAACAAGAAGTTACGCACTCCACGCATTGTCTATGGAAACATTAACGGTACATTTTAATCCCAATTCCGGATTAAACCACTCTATGTGACCTCAAGTGTGTATACTGAAATTCAGGATGTTTGAGATACTAATACGAGCAACTATGAAATTACACATGATGTGTCACTGCTCATTCAAATATTCCAACGTGCTGACTTTCAAGCATAAAGATGAACAACTTCTAACATTTCTTCTCCCCATATCAAATTTCAATGTTTTTGCTGAATTTTTCTCAATATTTTTGTTGTATTGATTTTCCACATATTTTCATTTACTCTCTGAATAATACTTGAACATAGTTGGCCACATGAGGGAGAGGATATAAATCGGACCTAGATCCAAAATATATTAATTCTAAATCCGATTTGAAGGGGTAGATACAATACCAAATACAATACTTATTGTACCTTCAAATTGCTGAACTATTGGAAACCGACACGGACTTATTTCATTGCTATAACACGGGGATATTTTTCTACAAATTGCATGTATGGTATAAATAATCAATTCATGTTGACGTACGGTAGCGGTCACATAAAGTGGTCGATCAAGCTACATCAACATTCATACGAATCCCGAAGAATACTGATATTACACTCAGTAAAACTAGAAGACAATGTGCGCACGCACTCCACGCATGGCTTATGAAAAAATGAGCGGTGTAATGTGCATAATTTTTATTCAAATTCACATTTCGGATTCAACCATTTCATCTGACCGTAAGTGCACATCATTATCTCTGGGACGCGTAATATGAACAAATGTAAGATATGAAAATAAAATGTGATAATAATACGTCAATTAGGATTGTGATGATGTTTTTCAGAGATAGAATGTGGCTATGGACAATACGACCAAGATATGTATAGGCCCTATAATAATCACCACTTTGATACATAAGTCATGACACCGCTTTACTTACCAAAAGGATCGATATTGGTTTAAATCCTCTCCCAATACTGTCCTACTGTCCTACTGCATGTCCTACTAGATCGATCACACGGTTATCTGCAATTGCAGTCATCTCTGCATTTTTCTACTCCGTTCACTTACCTGGAAATAGAAAAGCATACATTGTAAGTTAACGACATTCAAGCGTCGAGGCAAGCTTGTTGTGTCACTGATTTACACGAGGATTGGCTAACGTTCTCAGTGATGGATCCATGGCGAGACAGATGGTACATGCAGTTTGTGTTCACAGGTTGCGATGCACAACTGGATATAAATACAAGTAACACAATTAACAAATAAAACGTTACATATATTAACAAGAATATAAAATAGAACGACACAAATAAGGATCGAAACACCTAGGGAACATAATTTATCTATATAAATTTTGTATTAAATATTGAGCATCAACTTTAAACATGAATAGTTATTAAAGTAGCAGTACAGTTGATTGATCTTTGATGATTTAGTCAAAATACCGACTGTGACCCTGATTGGGTGATTTCGGATCCTTGTCTTGGTAGTGTAAAAGTACACCTAATCCCACGTTACCCATGATAATGAAGTCAGCAATTTATAGTAATTTTTTTAATAATTTGAATAGATAAGGTTCTTCCCCATCTTGACGATATGTTACTGATAGAACAGTGCACTCATTATAGACCCATGAAGCCGAACTAGGTGCTTGTCAACACCAGGTACCTCTTACTCGCACCTCTGGAGCAAGTAGGTCTACTCGGGAGAACAGGTATCTCTACTCGGGATATCATGCAGGAAGAACATTAAACAGCGATCAGATAGCCTTGCCAGTCCTGTACCTGTCCTCGATTCACCTGTTATATGAACTGAAACTACAGACTTATTCCCCAACGGTTTGCGAGTAGCCTTCTATAGAGGGATAAAGCAGGCAGCATCTTCTTCCCCGATCATCCTTATCCCGCAACCACGCCGAGCAGCTTTTTAAAGGGAAACTTATTCCGTGGGTTTTATCTAGGGACACGGGGATGAGGGGGAGGAGGAGGGATCTGGAAATCTCATCACGTACGACGAGTGCTAAGTAGATGGGGAATTGGCCCGTGGAGGCAAGGAAGGCATGGACGTACGGGGCTACACGCTAGCCAACCTGTGCAATCCAAAACACTTCTACTGGTGTGTTTCGAGAGAGGAATAAACTAACCCATGCAACATGATACTGAGAGCAACTTTATTGACATGGATCAACGTGTATTAAAGAGAATATTATTTTCAAACTTCCTCTTGTACCTCCCTCCCGTTCCACCGTTCAGCCACTGTTACAGCAATAAGATGTCCCCCGCTTCAACGACAAGACCGTTTCAAACAAAGAGAAACACCCCGGATCGTTGCGCTATCCAAAACTTACTCAACGAAATATATAAATAATTCAACCTGTGTACATAAATTCTTGGAGCTGATTAATCGTCAGTCTTGGAGAAATTCGAGGAATTTCACAGATGTCATCGACACGAATACCTAAGAAATGTTTCACTGGAAATAATTAGGTTAATTGTGATTTATCATTCCTTACTGAAAACTATCCACACTGGTCGCTTTGGTCGACCATAACATGAAAGAACTAAATGATCTACAGCAGGCTTCATCTGTATTAACAATCAAACAATTCCAGCAGTGTAAATATAGCATGGAACGATTAGGACTTAATGGGAAAGGGAGTGGGGATGTTTGAGTCGAAGCGATACGAATATTTACTTCAAATATTGAGAGAAATTACAGAAAACTAGTCACTTGTGAGGTGTTGGCGAGATTGTCGCAGCTGTCAGTTGATGTATTTTTATAACGTCATGTTGGATAGAAACATTTGAGCTCACTTTCAAACCAAGCTTCATGATAGGTGAGGGGGCGTTATGATAATATATGCTGATCTGATTTGCAATGTGTGTATTGTTTGGCACACCATGCACTTCTGCGCACATTTTCTCAAAACGTAATTATGTACTTGCATTAAGCCAATTGTAGAAGAAATAATAATATTTCAAGCGCTCTCTTATTTGACACTACATGGTAGTACATTGTCTCTTGGTCACGATAATTGGTGGTGTTACTCAACATATATGTGCCGACAATCGTCGAATAAGCTCAAAGATACTGTACAATAAAAGTAAGACTATCTATACGAAGGGTGAATTCATTATTTATTTAGATTTAGATTTCGTGTTGGTTTTGTTATGATCCCCCCCCCCCCCCCGCCCCTCAAACTTCCCACCCCAAAGGCTACGTTTGGGACTACAACCAACGATATCGATATTAGATTTGTATTTCATTGGATTTGCGTTTTTTTGAGCTTTGATTTTGTGAACACGTGCAGTTTTATGAATGATGAATGTAATGCACCCAGATCTGAACACTGAACAGTATTATTGGTAACGTGAGCGAAATCGACAAACAACAACAACATGTACCTTCAGCCTCCACACGGCTTTAGACCAATAGAATATACCTTTTTATTACAACTTTACTTTTATTTATAGGAAATATTTCCAATACGATTCACGCTGAGAATTCAGAATTAGTTTGAGATGATTTTCAAGAATTAATATTTTACTGAAACATGTATGCCCAGTCACATCGCGAATAAAACGAAATGTTTCTGTACAATTGGAATTCACCTTACACCGGACTCGTAGTTTGATGGCAGAAAAGTTGAATACGACTCGTTAATTTATCCGCAAAAGTGAATAGTGAGTGTTCAAAAAGTTGGTTACGACAAGAATGAGATCTTTATTGTTAGTTTTCATTTCGAACACGGAACCTCCACCATATCACAGAACTTTTCAGTAAAATTGAACATATTTCTTACAAAAACGACACTTAAATCTGGAATCACATGTAAACTACGATACGACTACATATAATAACAAAACCATTTACCTCAAAATTAGTATATTGAACGTAATATAAACAATATTTATTGACACGAACAATTTTAATTTTTTAATTGAGACTTGGTACTTTTTCATCTTGGGACAGATGCACAAGCTCAAATACAACGAATAGTCTCTCTCTCTCTTTCTCTTTCTCTCTCTCTCTCTCCTCTCTCTCTCTTCTCTTTCGCTTTCTCTTTCTCTCTCTAGTTTGGTGTGCACTGCGTCGAGAAGATGTGAAGATGAATGCCGCCTATTAAGCCAATTAAGTAAACGATACTCCAAGGAGGTGAATATACTAGTGCTGCTCTTACGGTAGGTGGGGGAATTAGAGAGATGGTCAGGCAAGCTAGGCTGCACACGCACTGAGACAGTGTAAGAGAGAGAGAGGGAGATAGAGAGAAAGAGAGCAAGCAACAGACAGAAAAAGAATAGAGACAAATAATACAGTTACATCAACTTTTCATAAAGAAAGTTTTCACCAACTCACACCTATATGTCGTTGAAGTAGGAGATAAGTGTCAGCTTCCTCGCAAGCGTGTGAGATGATATAATAAGGGATAAGAGGCATTACGAATTTAACAGGTTCAACACACTGGGAACATTTCTGTGACGGAGGGGTGAAGTCTTAATTCAAATGATAGTATAGTACAGATATAACGTTCAAATGATCATCTTTTGTTAATTGTCAAAAGGTAATGACAAACAATTTATAGACCTGTGTAATGCTATGGCGATCTACTCGAGACATATGAAAGTAATTTTCTTGCACACTTTTCTTTCTTGCACTGAGTGAGATAGCTGTACAATGGGAACCATGCAACTCGACTAATATAACGGAGTCTTAGCTGTCTAGTGCAGAGATTTTCAAGTAGAACGGTGGGGAGAGAGGGAGAGAGAAAGGGAAGAGGGTATAAAAGTAATAAGCGAACCTGCCATCAGAACAAGTATTGATTTCAAATTGTGGTCGTTCTTGTTCTACCCGTTTGCAGTCATTTCCTCAGAAAAAAGCGTACAACTATGATTTCACCTGCTTTGTCTTTTTATAGCTCCCTTCTCGCTCGCACCATCATATTAGGTTGACATGTAGTCAGAAGAACTGAAGTAAACAGAAAAGAAGCGAGGGGTCTTCGAACGTTACAGACAAGAATAATTTATTTCACGCTAACATATACTGATATTTATTTCATCGATAATAAAATCTTCGGTGTATTCACAAAATCAGCGTCGAAAAGTGAACTCAGGTAGAGTGAAAGTGGCGTCGATCTATATGCGATAGACGCACAGAGGATCCGATTCGAGTCCCGTGCATCTCGAATTCGAATCGAGTATCAACTTTCAACTGAAATGCCCACGTAGCTCGATAAAGATTATTCCATTCAATTGTGATGGGTTGAATGGACCTAGTGTTGGCGTTCTCAATCGCCCGCCCCCCCCCCCCCCCTCGACCGTCTCTCCCATCCACTGACGGTTGAGTGTGTCAACACGTCATATACGTACAGATGAAGATCTTCATGAGGAGCTATAGCTATTTGTTTGGGCCATTTTCACAGAAGTTAAAAATTTCAAATGGATGGATTTTTCATCACTCGTAGATTTTCATTATATTTGACGCTTCTTTACAATGTCCGGTCATGAACAAACGAGTGAAATGCGTCTGCGAACGGTATTGTACACTTCCATGTGCACAAATCATGCTGATCATGAACTCATATGTTAGCAGCCAGTTCATCCATCGGAATTATCTCCAATTAAATAATTGACGTGACAATTTTTTCAAAACAGAAAGAAGGTATTATCTGCAATGATACTTCCATGCAAGCCTCGAGACTTGAAAGAACAGGTAAATCGTTGTTGAAATGTGATTATTCTGAAGATAAATCATTCTTTTTCGCTTCATATCAAGATTAAAGATGGTCACGAATCAGAGAAGATCAGCCTGAGCACTATACGTATTACGCATAGTGCCAATCCGCCGACCTTTTGGGAGACGAATGCACAAGCGTTTCGAGTTTTCAGGGATCGAAAAACACGATTCAAAAAGAAGTGCTTGAAAATGTTGGTCAAGTTTGATATTCAACTCAGGTACAGCTAGGAATATGCGAGGAGCTCTACCACAATACTCTCGTAAGGCGTCACCAGTCTCCAAAGGGCAGAGTTCCCACCAGGGTGATTATCTGTGAAGATATTGTGAATGTTTATTATGGATTGACAATATTTGAGAAGGTACCTCTCTGCATGGTATGATGCAGTTTCACAACAACACGTTCATCGGGAAAGCCATTACGATTGTTCATGCTTTAATTGACACTGAAAATTGTCACAAAACATGCATTTCGCGTTAAACTTGTAACGCGTATAACTTGATCACTTATCGAGATATTTGATCGTGTATGGTATCGATGTGTTCGTAAAACAACTCCCTTTGGGTTAAACGGAAAATCAACAGTTCAACCAAATGCGCTTGGTATTCAAGACCAGGAAAAGTCATGCCATTTTTTGTTGTAAATCAAGGTAACAAAAACTATGTATAGGCTACTTGGATCGAAACGGTTATATAGGTATGCTGATGAAATTTGGTTCATCTGATAGAAGAAGGTTTACTCAACCAATGTATTCATCATCATTTTCATGCTATCTTTCTACTGGTTTTGTCGGATGTAACGTTTTGACGTATTTTCCAACTGGTTTTTCAAAATTTTATCGGAATTTTGATCTTTTTTCATTTTAAATTCCTAATATACTATTTCAACATTGATACATCAATGAATGGAAAAAAATGATATATTTTTGTAGGTGGGTTCCCCTCAAGATGGGCAGCACATGCACATTCAAAATAATTGAATAGAAATCGCATCATCATATAACTGGAAACAAAACGAACGGCTGAACCGATTTGTTTGGAAGTTGGATAATGGCTTTGACGATGAAACCTCACAGGTATTGAGATCAGCAATCAACAATTCAGTGAAAGTTCAGAATACTAGTAGATCCGCCGCACGTTACTTGGCTATAGTCGCGCATACTTGCAGCCTCAGTGCCTCACCAATATTCTGAGCAGATAATATCATGAAATGCATTATTCCCACGGAAATCACAATAGGAGGATGCGTTTCGTGAATCACGGAAGCTAGACTGGATAAACGTTAAAGGTAGAAGTTCTCAGTTTTTGATATTCCCAATGGGCGGTAAGGCGAAGCCAAACACAGCGGTGGAGTGAGGGGGAGTAGGGCAGTCAGTTCAGTTCTAAAGGGAAATCGAAAGCGAACACTAACCAAAGAGGAGCTACGGTCTTGGTTTTTGATTGCACGTGTAGACATAAGAGACACGGCGAACCGGCACAGAAGAGAAAAACCTGAGAGAGAGAGTTCCGTTAAAAAAAAGGCATCACTGATATGGAAGATCAATGAAGAGTTGGAAGAATCCCTGTTGACTATCCGATGACCTCTAGGACCTTTCAATTCCCTGAAGCTGGGTCGGGGATTCACCTAGCTCACTTTATTGCCAGTCAATTCACTTCCACGTTGCTGGGACATGAACACGAGAATATATTCGACACAAAACAGTATAACAACATGAAGAGCACGAAATCATCATTGGACATGTTCAGCAGATGTCAATTACACCATACTCTCGCAGTGGCATCCAGTCGATAAATGAAGTACATGCTATAGTAGTACGTATACTGATGTTGTAAGACTTGAACCGAAAGGAAAAGTTTCTTCTCCAACTGATTGAACCAGTCAACCTTGTGATATTGGAAGGATTTTTCAGGTATCAAACGAAAAGTAAATTCATCCTCATTTTTACTTCTGTTCCAAGCTCAAATACTATAGACGACGTTAAGAAAACATCAATTATCAATTATCCTGTGAATAATAATCATATTATGTGAGCAAACAATTGAGAATAAAATGAGGAATAGCAGCTTTACTTGGAAAAATAGCAGTCAAATATTTGTTGTCTTCATTCGTCATCTCCCTATATATGTGAACTTATTTTAATTTGAAATATTATTTTGGGGCATCCAGTTACAACCATAAGTGTGATTTTTTTCTCTCATTTCAGGTCAATAGCACTCATGAGTACGACTTTTAATTATTACAGTTGGATAATGCGATATTTCATTTATCGGTGACATTTTTCTGTTCTACCATGTCAATCGACTTCTCAAGCAATATTGTGATGAGTTTCTCTTAAACTTTATACGTAATAACAGTTTCAAATAATGGCGCTATTCTTTCAACTGGTGATATGACGGTATAATAAGGTACATATAACATGGCAATGAAATGTTTGGAAAAAACAAGAAACACCAACAATTTATTCAATGTATGAACAATAAATTTCACTTGCGTATCATAAATTTTGTGTTAAATAGAATTTCAGCCCTTGTGAAGGGTGGAGTGGGTTTGGGTGTGAGGAGGGAGTGGAGGGGGGAGTTACAGCTTTAACCCAGTAGCTTAACCCCCACGGGAGCACTTGACACAGTATTACCCCCCCCCCCTCCCCACCCCCCATACACACAAGCCCACACTTTCACAAAACCGTCATACACACCAAGTAGCACGCAAAATCCACGATAATTACTAATAAGTACCATCCTGGCGTCACCCGAACACAAATCTATAACATGGAACGCCGCCGACAAAACCGCGGCTTTTAATGCTAACGAAATACTCGACATGACGTTAATTAGAGTGTTGTAAAAGACAAAAATACAATTATCACTATTTTTCGCCCAATCATTATAATACCGGTACTGGGTAATAAGAGCGAAATAAATACATATATCTATAGGCAAGGTGAATGGCAGCCGCTATTCATCGGACCATCGGTCTACGTCAACACATGTGGACGTTGTTGTTGTTGTTGTTGTTGTTGTTACGCGCAGACTAAAATAACCTGAATAACCCAAACCAACTAATTCAATGAGCCCTAACCTAACCAAACAAACATCCCAAACTAATTCAATCTAAACTAAAATCATCTCAATCCTACTTCCGGTCCGACAAATAGCCACTTCGAAGATAAATGATGGGTGAAAACCAGAACTGGTAGTACAGTGGTAACGTGCTTGCTCCACATGACCGGGAGGTGAGGGTACAAATCGGGCCAAGGTTCGATCCCCGCCATTTCCATCTCTATTTTATCTCTGTAGTCTAAAGGTGAATTCTGGGTTGGTTCCCACAGCATAAATCACGACCACTTCCTTCCCACTATACCTATAAGAAACCTTCATCTCATCATCCCATCATCTCATTCATCATTTATACGACGCCAATAAGTCTTGATTATCATTACAGTGCATCGGTTATCCCCAATAACATGAAAGGGAAAATGAAGATGGGTGCGATTTCAGTAGACTATAGGAAACTCGGTCAGCAGAATGTGATATTAGGCCAACATGCCGGAGTGTGATTCCTCCAGACGTAACGGCCGGAATGAGCCTATTGACTGAGACGTAGGCCTATCAACAGCACGAACAGATGATAGCACACTGTTGTGTTTTCCCGTTTCCAGTCACACCGAATACACGAAACGGTTGTGTTGAATGGACCAAAAAGGTACGTCGTAGTTATGTCTTTCGGGAATATTGTGTGATTTACTCGATCCATTCTTTACTTTACTATAAACCAAATTGTCCTACTTTACCGTATGCCGTAAACATCAATGAAACAAAGGTAGCAACAACCATAAAAATAGATACACAATAAAAGAAATGCTCGATGTAGAAAGAAGGCAAGGAGAAGCAAAGAAAGATGAGGAAAATGCTCCTTGGGGAGCGGTTGTGTAAAGAGCGAAGAGTGGGAGGAAGAAGGAGGAAGACAGAGAGTGACGAACGAGAGAGTGAGAAAGAGAGACAGAGAGCGGTGTGTATAAAGTCAATGTGGCAAAATCCGACAGCCAACTCCCTCTTGTGTGTTCCTAGTGAAACAAAACAACAAGTCGACGCCATCCACCCCCCGCGCCATACCTCTGCCCGCCCCCCTCTCTCTAGTCGCCGCGGCGGCAGATTGATTCGCCGAGACCGTGATGTGATTGCACATCCATTTAGGCCTTCCTTCCACCCCTCACCAGTCATCACAGCTCGGCGTCACATAACTGCACAACCACAGTGAGAAGCTAGACGCACGCAGAACAACACTCCACTACTGATAATACCACTACTACCATCAGCTAATATTCGGAAACTCGTCCAAAATTCACACATAATGTATCCTATAGTTGGTATCGGAATTGATTCAAAGTGTAAAGAAACAATTTATTCTATGTATATGCTTGCAAGAATAAAATCTAAAAAAAAAAATCATATTTCAATTTCACACGTTTCTTCTTGACCTAACCGTATTTCACCTTGTCCGCAAAAAAAAAATCAAGTTTAATAGTAAGTCAGTATATAGTGAGTAGTCATTTGAATATCAGGTCACTAAAATTATAATTACTAGAAGAAACAGTATTCGAACCTGGCATGCCAAGCTTGAAAATTAAAATACAATCCAGGTCCGTTGAAACAAAGTTAAATTATACGATTGAATCACGTTGTTTATGCTTTTGAATCCACATACTAATGAAATAGCAGTGTAGTCATTGGCGGTGGCGGTGCCAAGCTGAGTGCGACAGAGCACGGGGCAGAAGAGAAGGGTGGAGGGAGGAGGAAGAAGGAGGGAGTAGGGTGGAAGAGGGTAAGGGAGCAAGTGAAAAGCACGTGAAAAGCCATCGCGAGTGCGGACATACGATTGAGATGAATGGGTGCACTTATCGGCTCGGCAGGCTAGCTTTAACCATGCTTTAACTCCACGACTTGCTGCCGTAGACCAAGTCGTGCAGCGAGCAGCTCGATGGACGAGCGACTCGAGGTAACACACACCGAGTTGAAGGCCCACCAGGGACAACTTACCCCGATTCGTTCGACACAAACGCATTGTTTCGGAAAATGAAATGTTTATTCAGAAAGTATAGGTGCTTGCAATCAGATATAGTAAGGGCATGATTTCAAATAGAAACAAACCTATTCCGAATTATATTTGCTGCAATAATGTAAACACTCAAAACGATCATTTTTGGGGGAGAGATGAAGAATATTCTCAACATTTTTCTCGTTCTATAGGGACACTTATTATTAATATATAAGTAATTAACAATACGACTTCATATTGTATTTATAATTAATCAATAGGCTTTTCGGAGAGGCGCATCCGAATCTGGACGTCGTTCAAGACTGGTCTAAGCCGATTTCGTCTATATACTGAGCCTCCGCCATTAATCCCCTTTTACATTGGCCTTAGTATCAAGTCATTCGTATCGTGATCCCATTCCGAACTAATGACTCTCTTCCCTTGGACTCCTAGATCAACTTCAGACACCCCATGCAGCAATAGGAATAGTCTACTGAAATCAAATTTCATGATAATTTGATGAAAAGATTTTCTATACGTTTCAGTGTATCGTAGCAACCAGTTATGTATTCTGAATTGAAACATCACTAATATTTTTACTGGGAAACGCTCATAGATAAACGTTTAACGGTGAGATATCTTTTTCGAAGTGACGAAACCAATTAGCTTGCTATTATTCTGAAAAGATTGATATTTTTTTAACAAATACACACAAAACATCAACAAGATCATTTTCGAGATGATAATTGTTCTCAGTTTTTATCTCGTGTGGTCATGTCTATGATCATCTCACATTCAATATGTAAGTGGACCAGCGAAATGAGTGGACAATTTGTTGTAACAGAGCGATTGGAAATAAATGTAAATCAAGCTTATATCGAAGAAGCAATCTATAATAATGGATAAAAGTTGACGAAGACGTCAGAAAACAACGTGGGCATGTCATCAAACAATGTGAGAAGGTGTACTCGAATGTGAATAGTTACAGCCTTTCAGAGTGGTTGGTGAAGATGATGTACATACAATTATCATCGTCAATTTGACACCAAGTTATTGCACCCCAAAGTTCGCCAAGATGACCGAGTCTAGGACCGTTCGGACGGGGCACCACGACAGAGATTTTACCACCACAACCCCAAACTTTCCACAGTGGAATACCAGATACTTATCCAGATATATACAAATTAATGCCTTTAGTTTTCAGATCGTTGTTTGAATCCCAACACCTATTTCGTTGGTAGCTCTTGTCAAGTGAAGCAATACATTTTGATCATGTTCAATTATTCAGCCTATTCAGTTTCAAATTAAAAATATATACAGCAATAATTTAATTCAAATGTAACCGTTTAATTAGATGCATGAATACAAAAATCTGTCTGCCCACGCTCGATACAGAATGCAAATGAAAATAAATTACCACGTACGGTATAAAAGAGTATACATACGAATTAAACCGGCAATAACAAAGGTATGCGTTGATGTACCTCCTGCTAAAGCAAAGTAGACTCTATATATGTATACAGCACACGCTTTTCCGATGCGATTAACGAGACAGAATAATAAACTAGGGGTACTAAAGCCTATTTGAAATGCTTGTTTAATTTTATGCTACCGTTACGCTTGCACTTCATATTCAATTGTTGGCGAACGTATATAATAAACGAGTTGAGTATTTTGGTAACGATTTATGTATTGTTTTAAATATACTCTCGTGTTGTTGAGGATGGGGTTGATGAGGGAGGGGGTCGAGAGAGAGGATGGGGATGGAGATGGGGGAGAAGTGGGATGGGATCCTGTGTGAGACATCACTTAACAACGACCATTGCATACGCTTTTTTTAATGGCGAAATACCTGTGTAGGTCTGAACTCATTTCGAGTAAGCACCCTCTCTACGAGGGAGCCACGGTTTCAAATGAACAGCCGAAATAAATGATTGGCATCGGAATGTGAGTTTGAAGGAGTCTTGTAATTAACCCAATTTTTCAAAAGGCTACTCAACATCAGTCTGATCATATCGTCATAATGTCATCTCATACGACTGTGCTCAATCACTGTAACAGTACGGTTTGCTTCTATATTTTAATTTGTATACCCCAGCGTTCTGAATCACATAGAAAGTAGACTTTAATACATCCCCGTGCCGGTTTACAACAAGAGGCCTTAAATACAACAGCACTATTCGGTGTTCCACATTCACCAAATACTGCTCTAATTAAATGTGGTTATAAAGTTGCTATATAGCAATAGAACACAATGAACTGAAAATACTGTACGGGCATTATCCAAAGTGCGATAAATTTCAATTAACCATCATTATTTTAATTGAAATACTTGTATGATGATGAAGTCCCTGTTTCAATTCTGTCATAAACATAATGAAAATATTTCATAAATCATTGGCAGTGTCAACGAAGCACGGCTGATTCTGCATAGTGGTACTGAAATATGGGCATACAGGTCCTGACCGTATGACAGCGAGAGGGTTGGGATGATTGCATCGTTTGATCTATCAGCTTGGGAGTCGGCCAGTGATGACCGGTGATGCACGGTGGTGCACGGTGGTGCACGGTGGTGCATGGCGGTGCGCGGTGGTGATGGCGCATCACCTTGCACCTCGACGTCCGGCACGAGATCACACAGCCTGTATCCAGCTTCCGAAAACACCGATTCGTACGAGAACCGAATCACTAAGAGCTCCTGACTGAATAAAAATACCACCTGATGTATATGTATTTTCCCCGATAAGGTGGTATTTTTCGGTGATGATAATATCCATCCTATACCAACATCACGTGCAGTAGGTTTCAAGAGAAAGTTATGTACCGGTACTCACACTCCTACATATACTTCTCTAATCTGGAGAATAGTGTAATTGGTCGTGGATGCCCGTAGTGCATCACATGGTAACTCTCTACCCCTTTACCACCATCTGTGGGCCTACCATCGCAAACAATAATATCATTGAAATATATCTGCCTCGTTAGCTGTGGTATTTTTCAATGATAATTATTATATATATATATATATATATATATATATATATATATATATATATATATATATATATATATATATATATATATATTATATGAATATACATATATATATATATATATATATATATATATATATATATATATATATATATATATATATATATATTTAATATAAATATACATATATATATATATATATATATATATATATATATATATATATATATATATATAATATAAATATACATATATATATATATATATATATATATATATATATATATATATATATATATATATATATATATATATATATATATATATATATATATATATATATATATACATATATATATATATATATATATATATATATATATATATATATATATATATAATATATATATATATATATATATATATATATATATATATATATATATATATATATATATATATATATATATATCGATGCTTCGTGGAGGATACATACTTCTATGTGATTGTGATTGATCATTATATTCGTGTTGCAATGGTCATCATGAAATTATCAATATGACTCGTACCTCAAATAAAAATAAAGTGTTCAAATAATATCCTGCAATAATTATGGAGGATGAAAAATATCACAGTTCGTCAAGTAAAAACTGCAAAGATTAATTAGTAATAATAGGAAAAGTGATGTTAGGAATAATTAAGTGTCTTATGTTGTAGGGAAAAGTAAGAACTGGATCCTTAATTAAAAAGTTTTAATTCGTGGCAGTAAATAAAAAAACTGTCTTCGGGGAGAAATTGTCTGAAAAGAGTGGAAGGAAATGGTTAGGATGTTGCTTGCATTTGCATCAGATTTCAAAATCAAGACTATTTACGCAGCAACAAGACGAGGTTGCTTCTAATTATCAACCATTCGTAGCTCGAGATGGAAAATGTTATGTATACAAAAGTAGTAAACACCAACTAGTTTGAATGTAAAGGAAACAAATTCTTGTTTTCTACGCGTACTTCTTCGTTAAGTCTGCTTATTTGATATTTTATAACTTTTTTCATCTCCTTCTGTATACCTCGTGAATTAAAACAGTAGTTGAACACTCAGGTTGTAGAATTGATTATTATTGATTAATATTCGCTCAACGATCCCACCAACAACCAGGTTACACGGGAGTACGAATAAACAAGTGATTATGAAAGTACGAAGTGATGATGAGTGAATGGACGTTTACAAAAACCAATTGTCTTATGCGGAAATCGAACCCACACCCGACGGTGACTGGAGTTTCAGAGGCGGTGTCTCAACTGACTGAGCTAACGAGGTCGGCTCAGGTTGAAGGAAGCTGTAAACGGTATCGAATGTAGTCTATATTGTTGAACGAAAATGAAGTTCATGCAGCTCATTTCTACACGCAGTAAATGTCCACTCAGCGATTTGGGATGAGTACACACAGCAGATTAGTGGCTGATCTACTCATGTACGTTAGTGTGGAGAGGGGTAGTAGGTGGGGAGGATGAAGGGGAAGGGGAGGGGAAGCGACGAGCGTTACTTTTCAGTTCGAAGTAGGTATATACTCGAAAAACTGATTATCTAAATCAAACAATAATTATTGATGTAGGCCCTTCTATTACATGCACACCAGCAACTAGTGGACCAAGCAAGTCGAATGGAAGACTGTTATCACCACACGATGATCAAAGTGGTATGGAGGTTCGATAATGGAACCGAAGATTCGAGAACATCGATGTCTCTTCATTCAATCACCAACCGAAATCTCAAAAAGATTTACGAAATCAGTATTCCGAGATTTAGATAATTATACAATAATTTTTAATGCGTAAGTGTTATAAAACATTCATAAGTTTGTAAGTGAACATATGTTTTTTCTTTTCATTGGGTTTAACCAAGATCTATTGGCGCCCGATGAATGATTATTGCCATGATGAGGGGGGGGGGGGGGGGGAGATAAAGGTTTATAAGGTGATGAGAAGGATTCGGAAGGACGCTGGTGTAACTTATACTGTGGGAAACATCCCGGCATTTATCCAGCCTACAGAGGGAATAAACCACGAAAACCCCTGTGAAGAGGGACGGTGGCGAGGATCGAACCGAGGCCCGATTTGCCATCATCTCCTGGTCGCATGGAGCAAGCGCAAAAGCGCTGAGCTACCGGTGCTGATAAACAATTGTGTAGAAACTAGAAACTAGAACGTCACAAACAAGTTGAGTATGTCGGGTGAAGCTAGTGTAAGAGAAATCGAACATCAACTACACGTATTTCTATTACGGCACCTCCACCAAAATTTTATTCTCAATTAAGTGTAACGCACTATAGGTCGGTAGGATATAGAAGAAGGATTAGGTTATTATTAAATAGCAGGCCTACGGTAATAGAATTTGTATATTTTGTGTGTCTACAAACTAAACAAGTTGATTTTTCAACACCACTCCAATCTCAGCTTGACCCATATATAGGCCTGATGAATGAAAATGAAAATTGAATATTTCAAAAATGAGCACTGTGTGTCAGAATAAGATAAGTGATGATCATCTAAGATAAAAAAGACATTACGAGCAAAATTTTAACCACTTAAGTAGCTAGGGTCTACATTTGAAAATATAAAATCTCTCCCAAGGTCCATATCTTGGGCTAAAAATGTTCAACAATTCACTTAGAGATAACTTGATCAATAAACTATAATTCATTAGAGCATCAATTGATTAATTGGCATCACGACATCGGACATTACCATTGGAATTACCTTTCGGATAATAACGCCATTATATCATAGTCACTATAGTATAGGCTCTGGTCTATTGGGATACAATAGTAAGTGAGCCTCATCAAAATTCAGTTTCAATCATCCGCAATTTCTACCAAGTTTCATTTAATTTATATTTCGAAGTTGACTTTTTTTCTCTCTAAATACATGAAATTTACCCAGCTCACAAATCTATATAGGCCTACCAATAATCTATTGAGAACCTTCCCTCTTGGCTTTTATTTTCTCAAATGTAATCATTTTTTCCTCTTTTCCCACACACAAGCTTCGGCTTAAGTGGGTCTCTATTTTTTCAATAATACGATATAATATATCATCATTAAAATAAATTCTTATATTATCAAACATTTAATTTTAGTAATTATTTGTGTGAGCTATAATCAACAAAAACAGTGGGCCAGACGTGCACTCGATTATTGAGCTCTACAAATACATATATATGTATTTATTTAATGTCTCATGTGATTATTATAATTATGTTCACTGTGGTTAGTATGATGATTGTCAATTGGTCATGTATCTATGTTCTGTATTGATTTTAAAAACATGAATGAATAATGAACAAACAGACAAAACTAACGACTATCCTAGAGATGATCGGCATATATCTGGTATATTTCATTCCGAAATCATGATTTGTTATCAAACATAATTATTATTCCAATTATTATTTCTTTGTAATCAGTCTATAAATACGAAAAATGTTGATCATAAATACACTCGCGCTAATTTGTGCAAGCTTTGATCGCAATCCAAACATATCAGAGATCAAAAACCGTTACTTTCCCCCTGGGGCCCGCTATGTGGTAGAGCGGGGGAAGGGGGGGGGGTGGAGGGGGGGTGGAGGGGGGGGGTCGCAACCCATCAAGGTAGCCAGATTCGCATTTGCTACGTACACACATTCATACATGGACACCCTTGGCCAATAGCTAATACCGCGAGCGAGTACAATAGCAGTGACATTCGAGGGGACGCGATGCCCTCTTCACAGGGTCCACGCGAGCCGGCTTAGCAACATCTCAGCAACAGCTGGCATGTGTGACGTCATCACATCTGACGTCATGCACACCTTGACTGGGCACGCCAGTCAGTTACCAGTCAGTACTCAGTCAGCGTCGATTCACTATCAAAAACGTCAGAATATGATGGAAATTATTCCTTTTTTTTCATTAATTTGTGTATGCCAGATCAATTTATTAACCAAAAAACACTCAACATTCTCTCAAATTAAAAAATGTAAGATTACTACCGTTCTAGATTCTAGATCAATTGAGAAATCAACCATTTTTCCTGACATTCAAATGGAATTATTTCAGATATTCAAATATTCAAATATTCAAATAGCCTCAAATTGAATTCATGAAAGGAGTACTCAAGAAATAATTGTAAAACCTAAATCAAATCACATATAATACTAATAAATCGCAATCATGACGCAGACAATATCACGTTGATTTCGCCAACATCATCTGTCTGGTTTACCGGCGCGTAAACAGAGACAAAAAGCCCACATGCGTATATACAAGATTTAATCACTTTAGCTCGGCACAAAAGCAGGCCTGGCAGCTCTCGTCCCGAATGAATGCGACGAATCAATGCATCTAACAAAACTGCACACGGTACCAACAACAATGCCGAGTGCAAGCAATCTGAAACGGGCACGCGTCCCCGTATACTACAGACTTAAACACCGTTTGTTCCCCATTGCCCATTGACAATGAGGATCACATTCGAGCGACCCCCCACCCCACAACCTCATACCACACACCGATGGCTTGGGGGTGAAAGCTTACTCAGGTACTACAATAACATTGAGGGGACAAGCGTATGAAGCGTATGAGATCGCTTAGCAAAGTTATCCCCACCCCCCCACCCCACCCCCACCCCTCCCCAAGCAACGTGTGCACGTACGGAGTACAACCGAATGAGAATAAACATCGTACCTTGTATCAAAAACACATGGCACACTTTATACAGGTACCCGTCAAACATTAACGTCTGTGCAATCACATTTACGCAATAAATCTCATACATAATCACTCATACGTTCGAGGAGAATTTTTAATTTTTTTTTGACATGAAAACTAAAATTCCAGAGGTATACTTGCGGTCACATGAACTGGCCCATTGGGCCTGTAAAATACAACCTGAAGAAAATGTGCGCAGAGTATACGCACTAAAACTAGCAGAAAATGTATGTAAGGACCTCGCAAACAGTCTATCAACAAAACTAGCTGTAAAATAGGCCCAGATTTTTTAAAACTGAATTTTCGGAAAAAAATATATATTTCATCTAATCAAGTATTCGTAAATTTAATGATGATATATTCATTTGGCAGTTGAGAAGATCAGACATCAGTGACTCGGTGTTAGTGGTGGTAGCTCAATTCCATGTGTTGGGTGGTAATCAGAATTGAGATCAACGCAATATACAGGTGAACACAAAGCTCGAGAACTGTTATTTTTAGTATATGTCAAGAAAATGTAGTAATAGTGAAACATTACCACGTAGAGTGTTCTTCTGCATTGACTCTCATCAACATACGTTTGTTATCCCGTATACTGAAAGAACCAATTGATTGGTATGTGTGCTCATATTTGAAACTTTGAAATCAATTGAGTAAACAAAAAAGGCAATCATCATCTAACTTCTATTCGGTGACCAGAGTAACCACTGTCAAAACCACGAAAAAAACTTGTAATAATCTGGTCTCACCAAATGTGAAGAGTGGACGAATGATAACGGAGAATCTCCCGAAGTTTGCATGACTGTGTCAACTTGATCCGTGAAATAAGGTTTCGATTGATCGTCTCTTCTATCCCTCACCACTAGCGCACGGGTGGTTCGCGCCGTCATCTCTGGTAAACGTATCAATTCATATTGGGTTCAACGACGCTCTGTACTGATCACTACGATCTATTGGCGTCGGTGAATGATATACGAAATGATGATATGATGAGATGGAAGGCTATTTTATCATGTGTTCTTTGATATTGAGAAGGAGTCGGCCGTGGCCTATTGTTAAGGAACAATCCCAATATTGACCTGAACGACAGAGGGAAACCACAAAAAAAGTCGGGATGGTCGACCATGGCAAGGAGTGAATACTTGTATACGTGTAGTCACGAACGAAGAAGACGCAAACCACCCGTGCGGTAACGGTGCGGCATAGGGGGGACGGTCGCTCGGTACATTCTCCTTTCAATGGTACAAGTACACTACCGTTCACGCAGTCCAGTCGTGAAACAGGAATCTGAATCCCTGATCAAGTTCATACTTTAATTGGAAATGTCTGGTCCGGTATATACGGCGTCTAATTTACAAATCTTTTGTTAAAGTATAAACGTGTGCGCTGTGCGAACAGAAGCCTTACAGCCCTAGCCCCCCCTCCCCTCCTTCTAGCCCTTCCTCAACCAAGTGCATTGTTCAGAGGTAGAACAGCTGAGATTGCCAGCTAGCACACGTATGAGGTTTTACAATACAGTGAGGAGGGTAGTGTAAAGTGTATGTAAGAGATTGAATATGTGGAGGGGGGGATTGGGGGGTGGAAAGGGGGTACCTAGGTCACGTGTGGCAAGGGGAAGGGGGTCAAAGGTAAATTTTGGCTTACCTCGATTGACAGTCATTATGCGGATGCAATCAACCGAGAATCGAAATCGCAGCGTTTCTCATTTATTTCCCATTGAACGGTGCACCACATGCGGGGAGACGATGCGTGCAGGTACATTATCATCCTATAGAAACAGCCAATGTTGTTTCAATTTGGACGCACCTCGAATTAGACTTTTGTCGAATGGATCGAACGGTTCATACACACGTTCCATTAAAATATATCGTGTATATCATTATTTTATTTTTATCAACATCGAAATTTGATACAAAATCATTGTTACACAAATAAGGCTATAGATGAAAGTGGGTTACCATCCCATTCCAATTCTTTTTCAATGGAAAACCACGAACTTTGACACCAGGAGTGAGCTGTCTGTGACCATACATTTTCGCCGCAGATAGAAGTCTTCAGTTTACAAAACTCCGGATCATGATTATAAATAGCGTTTGTGTGATATATCCGAGCATTGGTATTGAGAGTAAACAAATTCACGAATGTTGATGTATGCTATATAGGCCTATTACTAATTACATATCGAACTCATTTTTCTATGAAATGTCTGTTTACTGTTTGCTTAGCTAGGTTATATGGGTGAAACACTCAACGTTTGTAAATATAAGCAAAATTAATTATATATTAAATTTGAATTTCTCTAATGTATTTCTAGCAAAATAAATAGTTGATTCCTATATCTAGTAATAGTTGACCTGATATAATAAATTGTCAATTAGATAAACGTGTTTAGTATGCATCAATATGAATTAAAACATAAAGTATAGAAGCAATAAAAAATAGATTACATATAAATGCATATATGTTATCAAAATAGGAAAATATATAATGACAAAACATCAGTTGGAAACGCCTCTTTGATAAAGCTGAATGTCTCGCCGGAAGGCAAACATTCACATGGTAACGTTTGGTGCAGAACTGGGAAGGAGTCGGTCGTGACCTAATAATAGACCACCATTCACAACTGAGGGGAACCATGAATAAGCTCAGTAGGATAGTCGACCGCGGCGGGAATCGAACCGCAGTCAGAACCCTCAACCGGTCTATCCACAGGGTATATAAGTTACAAAAATTACCTTTCGTGCAATCTACTATACCAGACGGGTTCAACACACAGATCTGTGGCGATATAAAAGTGAACAATTATAAATAAACAAACAGCAAACAAATAACAATATCTACTAGGTGATGGTATGTAACCTCATGAATGGTTCTTATTTATTCACATTGGGTTCAACGAAGCACTGCACTGATGACTGAGATCTACTGGCGTCGGTGAATGATATTATATATAGGATAATGGGATGACGAGATGAAAGGTTATTTAATTGGGTGTTTTTGGATATTGAGGAGTGGGCCTTGGCCTGTTGTTAAGGAACAGTCACAGTATTGACCTGAATGAAGGAGGGAAATCACGATAAACCCTTGTCAGCATGGTCTGCCATGGCGGCAACTTAACACCGGTCTCCTGAATGACGGTTCAGTGGTCTAGCCACTCGACCACTTGTGTCAAGTCTGAATGGTGTTTACAGTTTTTATAGAAGTCACCAAGACGAGTCGTAATGACCAACCCGAGGAGAAATGAGGACCACCATGAAGGATTTAACTGGGTTGGAAGAGGATGATGTCATATGCATGTCAAAAAACAGAAGCTACTTCATTTGTTGGGCCGTGCGCAAAACACTCACAGCAAACATGCGGCAGAATGACAACATCAGCTCTCTTCCACTCGCACTGCATATACCATCCACTTGCCAGCACGGACCCAGGCGGACAGGAACCGGAAACAGGGCCGTATTAAGGGCACAGGCCAACGAGGCCCGGGCCGAGGGAGCAAAGTATTTTGAGGGCGCCAGATTTTTAATTGTCACCAGCCCATGAGAAAAGAACAAATATATCATTTATAGCGTATTCATTAGGAAATAAGTATTATTTAATATTGTATACATTTGTATTGTGTGATGTCATCTGACGAATGAAGAGGGTGAGCCCTAGTAAAAAATTGAAAACCTTGATTGAAAAAATTGATAAATTGAAAAAATGAAAAAATTGAAAATTGAGAAATTACAAAAATTTAAAATCATATATTTGATTGGTGAACTATTCTGAAAGTATATGGAGGTCGGAGGGGGAGGAGGCGCCTATAATTATCAGGCATAGGGTCGCAAGATTTCATGATACGGTCCCGGGTCTCTTCTGAAACTGGAACCTTCATTTTCATTTATAGAAACCTGGACGAATGTTTTGATCTATAAAGGTTCTGACAGGTCCGAGTTTGGTTCTTCAATCAATTCACCTATCTCATAAAGTCTGATCAATTATGTGAAGGCTTCATGCACCTTTAAGTGTGAGAATGATGAATCGCAAAGAAATGAAGTGATTCAATTGAACAACTGCTCCCATTTATAACTATGAACGAGTTTCTAAATCCAGCTATATCTATCCTTCCATTCCGATATCACAATTTATATTTTCTATTTGATAATAATTAGTTACATGATGACACACACACTCACACATATATATATATATATATATATATATATATATATATATATATATATATATATATATATATATATATATATATATATATATATATATATACAATATATATATATATATATATATATATATATATATATATATATATATGTATATATATATATATATATATATATATATATTTATATATATATATATATATATATATATATATATATATATATTTATATATATATATATATATATATATATATATATATATATATTTATATATATATATATATATATATATATATATATATATATATCAGCAGATATAGCTGCTGCTGTGAAATTTGTTTGCAGCTTGCTTTGCACGATTCACGTGATTCGGAAGGTGAGGGGCATATCAAACTTTGGTTCGATCCCCCCCACCGTTCATCGTAACAGGGATTTTGCATGGTTTCCCTCTGTAGTCTAAGCTAATGCCGGGATGGTTGCTACAATATAGTTCACGACCGCTTCCTTCCCACTATCCTTTCGTCAGAAACAAAGTGTGGTTTGATTGATTGGCGTGGCCAGTACAAGACGAAGAAAATTTCGCGCCAATGAATAAGATTGGAATCATACAGAACGGATTGAAGTTTTGAAACGACTGAACGATTGTTTCGATAATCGAAGTTGGTCATATCGATTACCGCATCGTAGAAATCGAATCGATTATCATATCTTTAATATTTATTTGTATTGGGTTCAACGACGCAATATACTGATGACTACGACCTATTGGCGTCGGTGAATGGTATATGAGATGGTGGGATGGTGAGATTAAAGGATATTTTATCAGGTGTTTTCGGATAGTGGGGAGGAGTCGGTCGTGGCCTGATGTTAATGAATATTGACATGACATGAACGATAGAGGAAAACCACGAAAAACCTCTGTCAGGAAGGTTCACCATGACGGAAATCGAACCCCGATCCTGAATGACTACTCAGTGTGCTAACCACTCTACCACTACTCTCAGAATGATCTACTCATATCATCATAATCATATTCATCATCATATCGTTCGGAAATTATTCATCGTTATATATTATCAATAATTGTTCATACCGAGACGCGTGGCCGAGTGGTAACACACTGAACCGTCATTCGGGAGATCGGGGTTCGACTCCCACCATGGTCGACCATCCTGACAGGGGTTTTTCGTGGTTTCCCTCATTCAGGTTAATTCTGGGATGGTTCCTTAATAACAGGCCACGATCGACTCCTTCCCACCATCCAAAACACCTAATAAAATAACCTTTCATCTCATCATCTCATTCATCATCCACCGATGCCGATCGTAGCCATCAGTATAGTACGTCGTTAAAACCCAATGTAAAAAAAAATTATAATAATTGTTCACAAGCTGATTTGAATACTTCTCATCGAGAATCGTGCTTTCGCTGTTTGCTTCTACACACTACTCGAAACCCGGCGCCTCCACGCACTGACCGTGTCTGTGATGAGCTCACGGCACGTATAGAGCGTTATAGTAATGTTACTTACTACGTGAATTACTTTTAGCTAGAGCGTTCATGTACAGGTCGTATATGCTCGTCAACTGTACTTAAAATCAACTATTCCAAAATTTTTAACGATCTTTCAACCCTGATACGTTGTTACTACAACGAATCTATATGTATTCTATAATATTTTGCATCTTGCTCTCATGACGTTAGCAATATCATGTATATGGTCAGTTTGCATTGATCAACATTATTAATATGATGACAATTATCATCACTATACCCTCACATCCCAGTCAAATGGAGTGAGCGGATGTCACCACATAAGCTACCAATGCCGATTCTGTTCATGACCAATTCAAATAATTAGGTATCCATTTTTTTTTATTATTTCTTTTCTTTTGGAAGTGATTGGTCACCAGCTGTATGTATGATGGACTAAAATGAGAAACACACTAAAATAAATGATAGAACCACTGTAGGCTTTAAAATGTCAATTCTAGAGTGATGACGATTCTACAGTTTCATTATCAGATACAGCATCTTCGATTGTCGTTCTCTAGTGGAAATGATGGTCCAGAAAACCAAAAACTGTCGAGTCTACGAGTCAAGTTCGTAGTCAAACGAACTTTCGTGTATTGAAGTGTATACTGATTCACTATAGTACCACGCATAATTACACACTTCCAACACACAGCCTTGATAATGGAATACTTGTTAAATCCAGAATATAAAGTAACCAACTGTTTAAAAGAATGCAGCTTAGATCAAAGTGGTCGTAGCTTATTACGGCAAGTTTATAAATAAAATATGATGGAACCTTTAGAACGGAAAGAATTTTTTTCTTTACTTCTCTACTTTAAGACATTATTTAAGATGGACCCTCTTGTAATGAATTGAGATAATTCGTGGAAAAGGTTTCTTTGATAAGTGCCGCATGTGTGAAATCCACTGTGATGATAGACACAGTGTGTAATAGGTACAATGACAAAGGAGTAGAAATAAGACAAGGTTATTTATTCTCTCTATACTAGAGTACACACTACACATTCCCATAGCTCATTCTTGTTCACGCTCAATGAACATATTGAGAACCGGCACATGTAGCTCAGTTGCTATCGCGCTCGCTGTTTGTGATCCGTGAGGTGAGCGGCATTTCAGACCCGGTTCGATCCCCGACATCGTCCATCTTCACATTTTTTTCCTGGATCCCCTCTGTAGTCTGGGTCGATGTCGAGATAGTTTCTAGAATATAAGCGACAATCG
>OZ023327.1:15509327-15529327 GCA_964007535.1 Brachyptera risi | reverse complement strand
AAATACCAACAACTGAACAGCATTTATACACTTTCGACAACAACTATTAGTTTAAATCAGGGTTAACATGTGCCTAAATAATCATCAAAGTTAAAATTGATAAAGAATGTATAACGCTCTAATATAAGTCGGGCTCTATTTAGAAGAGAAAAAAACACGCACGGCAATTGAACTTGATTACAATGCGTTTTAAAATGAATAATTTAGTCTTACGCACAACGTGCCACACTCACTTCTATATTTAAATTTATATTAGACATTGAACCCTGTCGTCCGAAACATTTCAAATGCATGGTGGAATTAATTTGAATTGAAAATGTCTGGCAAGGATCAACTGACTAGTCGTTCAAAACACAATGAATGTAAAAAGCTGTACAGAGATATGGTAACATGTTGGAGGAGCCACTTGGGATCGGGTAATGGCTGACATTGTTTTCATCAATTATGTTCTTCATTAACATATTAATCAATGTGCTACACTGAAGTAATAACCCAGTAGAAAACACATGTGGAAGAAACACATTCATATTGATAGGACATAATAACACGTATTTTGAGTGAAGGGTTATACTGTTTTAAAAACAGTCAGTCAGTTGGTCAACCTGATTTCATCGACAAATCACTTGTTTGTGAGGAATTATTATTCCTAGGTATATAGACTATCAAATATCAATTATCAAAGTGCTCGGTAAAACGTCTAGCAAATGTGTGAAATCGTCAATTTATCGACACCGGAAGTGTGAGTCGCGTTTACTTTTAATTAACTGTGGACAGGTTGGTCATTGGACAGTTCTGTCGGTAAAGAAGTTCGTTGTAATATACGATTATATGTAGCGGAAGTCGTGATATTGGCATGCCACATCCGGCATACTATAGCGAATTGCAGAATTACATTCGAACGTAAATAGAACAGCACTTTTATCATAGAAATACCTGATAGCCAGACGATACTAGCACAATGTTACTTGGTCGCCTTCGCCTTTACAGACATAATTTTTCAAATATGTTATTTATATTTAAAAAATTAGCAAATTTTTCAACCTCTACTATATATGTCGCAGAATTCACAAATTTTGTTGTCACATATATTTTTAAATCAACTATTCTATACAGTATCAGTTTTGACTAGGTCATTGATCGAGTTTACTGCAGTGCATCGACTTTTTTTGTGGCAAACATATGTTTCCAAATTAAGCTGAGTGATATGGAACAAAAAATTAGCTATCAAGAAAAATACGTTTCCAAGCATAGTAATATGAACAGTTTGACAATTTTTATATCGCTAATAACTTACATATTTCATAAACATTATTCAGAATTTCCCTGTGAATTTTTCCATGAAAAAAAAAACTCTCATTTTGAAGACCGTTACTCGTTTAGCTCCGTTTTATTAGCCTAGATGATAAGATAGCAAAACACACATACAACGAAACCTTTGGTATTTCTATACATCAACGTAAAAAAAACTGAACTAAAGCCTTATTATCTCAAATGATAAATGAGCTCGAACCCATTAAATAAGACTCGCACAAATAGCAACGCCGGCCAAGACCCCACATCGTCCTTATCCGCCACCTCCCCACGGATCAATTATTGTATTAGCACACACCATACTATTGGAATGAATGACATGCAAACGTTGCCAGAAGTGGTAGTAAGGTTAGGCTTAGTGATGGGTGGCAACTGGCGAGAAAACGATCGTTCTCGGTGTCCAAGATTCGGACATTGGCAGCAAGTGGACTACTACACCGACCCACCGAGCTACCGGAGCCGGCCGGGCCTCTCTCAATTAAGTTTCCTACAATCTCACATGATTGCATGTTCAATCCATCACTCATGGCTGACATCATTTCTATACCCCAGCGAGCTAGCGAGGCCGGCACGGTCACTATACGGACCAAGTGTAGGGACACTGTTTCGGCGAACATGTTCTAGTTTTATCGCCATGACTAGGAGGGTACGCCGAACGGTGTTATCGTCATATGGATTGCACGAGATGACAAGGAAATCAAAGTGTCATTTAGAGCTCGGGAGGTGATATCAGGATACACTCGCCTCATACTAGCACTGGAGGCCGACACCTTCCCACGTATTTAGGATCGGTTCATAATCAGGGTCGTGTTAGGACCCACGAGGTACGGCTCTAGGGCGCCAAATTTTCAAGGACAGTCCATGGAAATTGAAAAAGACATCATTATGTATAACGTCGTATTCACTTGTGTTGTGGCTTGTCAACTAATCAATAAAGAACTATTCTATAGTATCAAAAACAACATTCAAAACAAGTTTATTATAAATGTTGTATTTGATACTGAATTTTTTTACAAGTAAATGTGAGAGGAAGGGGGGGAAAGTTCCAATAGTTTTCGGGTTTTCGGGGGGGAGAGGGGGGGTACAATATGTTGACACGGCCCTGTTCCTCTTATAGACATACTTGTGACGTGAAATCATTGAAGAAAATCCAACGTAGAAGAGAAAAAGGTAATAAATACAGTGGGTGATATTTGAGGGCTTGAACCGCTTGACACTATATCCAGAACACCAAACCTTACATTTGATCTCCCACATGCAATACGTGAGCACACTCCTACTGGGTATATTATGTATCGCTTTCTTTATTCCCCTAGTGACTTGAAAAACTCGACTACACTAGAACTCGAATATTGTAATAATAGATTAATACTCAAGTATGTATGGTATTATAATATAAAATGTGGCACTAGAATGACCAGGTAACATGAGTCGACCATTTGCAAAGAAATACCGAGATGTGGTCGGTCATCCCCTGGGAGAAGAGACCTGTGATTGCAGCATACTTCGTATAAAGCTTCATGCAAAACGTTGCAATTCCACATTCAATCCACCATCTAATTATAGCTTCAACTAGAACAAATTCGGCCTCATCCTTCGCAACAACTACGACCGACCCAGCGTAATTCATGATCCCGCTTTCATATCTAAATGTATGGAAGGTTTTGGTAACGATTAGGAATGAAATCATACATTTGAGAATGTCCAATCCTCCTGTTTGGAATAGTGCTTACTATTCCAGTATTTTCTAGTATTTACTTGCCAAGGGATGATCAGTCCTAAAATGTTAACGGTGCAAGATAGGAAATCAGTGAACTTCATAATGTAAATATAAATAGAGAAATCATATTCTCGAAAAACGTTAAGGATTCAAATTTTATAATAATAAATGTGAGAAAAAGAACTGTACATGATAATGACACCCGATATTTTTGCAAACTATTTTTCATCTCCTACACGAATAACATAAAACCTATAGTGAATGTTCAATATGGATGGACATTATTTTAGAAGATATACTTCTCTGAATGGTAGGAAACAATTACACTATAATATGTTCAAATGGAAAGTCACTACGATAGTCTATATGTTCAGACGAAAAATATCGTATATCTGATGTCACGTTGATGAAGCTGAAAATGTTACGCTGTGGGTACTGGATAACTTCCCCTTAAAACCTGATCGAACTATTTATCCTGTGGGTAACAGAAAGGTGTCCCGCACTGAAATTAATGTACTTCATCTCTCTCTCTCTCTCTCTCTCTCTCTCTCTCTCTCTCTCTCTCTCTCTCTCTCTCTCTCTCTCTCTCTCTCTCTCTCTCTCTCTCTCTCTCTCTCTTCTCTTTCTCTCTCTCTCTCTCTCTCTCTCTCTCTCTCTCTCTCTCTCTCTTTCTCTCTCTCTCTCTCTCTCTCTCTCGCGCACACACACACATACATACTATCGTAATACGAACACATCTAAACGGTAGCAGGAAGTGCAAATCAAATACTCTATACCAGCTAGGTCGCCAATTCCAAACTCATTGACCGTATTGTTAGGTCTATAATATAGGATAAGGGCTTCAGATTCTCGCTGCCAATTGCTGTAGACCAGTTTTATACTATAATACATCATTCACCTTCACACACCACTATTTCAGACACAATTCCGAACAGAATGCAATTTCATTTGATAGATTGCGTCTATCGAATGTTATTAATATATTTCGATATATATATATATATATATATATATATATATATATATATATATTTATATATATATATATATATATATATATATATATATATATATATATATTTATATATATATATATATATATATATATATATATATATATTTATATATATATATATATATATATATATATATATATATATATATATATATATATATATATGTGTGTGTTCATGTTGTGTCTTACAGACAAGTCAACTAGACAGATTTTAAAATGTCCGAAATTAAATCACATTAACATTTATAGAATTCAGTTGAAATTTATCAACTTGCAATCTTGAATTAAATTGAAATTTTGATCAAAAAACGGCGTTTTTTCAATTTTTTTTCCAACTATTGGCAAAGATAGCATAGGATGAGTAATGAGATGAGAATTGGGCCTAACAAAACAAATGATTGATATATGTTCTATGAGAGCGTCATCTAAGAGCGTCTCTATAATGCCATGCACACTGCTGTCAAGTATGCACACGTGTATAGCCAGGAGAGAAAAACGACTTGATTGTCAGCGGTTCACATCAACTGACCACTGGGATCCAGCTTGATTAATAATAATCAATATCAAGAATACAAAATAATATGTATATAAAATTATCAACGTATAACTATATATGAAAGGTAACGATGAACGGAATGAACAATAATGGAAAAAAATACGAATATATTAATCAGGATTGTAGAAAAAATAGTCAAAATGAAATGGTCTCTAGCTTCATGATGAGTTATTATATGGATGATTTCTAAAGAATGATGGATGAATCTTTCAGAATTGATGTTACGATGGGATATTAATTAATAGTTGAAACAGAAATTTGTTTCAGAGAAATTATGTTTAAAAATATGAAAAAGAAGGTGAGAACCACCCGTGAGCCAGTGCTTTGCGATGAGGAGGACTGTTGATCGGAACCTCCATCCGTCGTGGATAATACATGACGTAACAACCGTCGCCATGACAACTGGCGAAGTGGAGAACAACAAAGACGGTTATTTTTGTCGGCGTCTCGCAACAATGAGTGACGTCACGTAAGAAAAGCCTGTATCGGTGACCAGGCAAAACAGGCGAGTGCTATAGGGGCGTGTGTGCGTAAGACTGAAAGATGACCGAGGACACTTCCAGCACTTTTCAACTCATTCTCTCAGTGTCTCATTCTCTCACCTCTCAGTCGCTATAGTCTCTCCGTTGTTTAGCCTTGCAGTCTCTCAGTCTTTCAGTCTCTCAATCTCCCACCTCTCAGTTGCTATAGTCTCTCCGTTCTTTAGTCTTTCAGTCTCTCATTCTCTCAGTCTCTCAGCCTCCAAGTCGCTAGTCTCTCAGTTGCTAGTCTCTCAGTCGCTATAGTCTCTCAATCGCTAGTCTCTCAGTCCTTCAGTCTCTCAGTCTCTCAGTCTCTAGCCTATCCTTTTTTAAGTCTTTCAGTCTCTCATTCTCTTAGTCTGTCAGCCTCTCAGTCGCTAGTCTCTCAGTCCTTCAGTCTCTCAGTGTCTCAGTCTTTCCCTTGTTTAGTCTTCCAATCTTTCAGTCCCTCAGTCTCTCGGGCCCTCAGTTTCTTAGCCTCACAGTCCTTCAGTCCCTCAGATCCTTATAGTCTCTCAGTCCCCCAGTCTTGCTCCAGTTAGACAGCAGCTAACCAGACGTTGAGTTGGCGGTACAGGTGGTCGTCCAAGATAATAAGGGATTATGACGATGATAGCCACATACAGATACCCAGTTACCAACGTAACTAGAAGAATGCACTTGTCACCAGTTTATAGCAAGGACGACAACTCGGCCATTCGTTTCTCTCTCTCTCTCTCTCTCTCTCTCTCTCTCTCTCTCTCTCTCTCTCTCTCTCTCTCTCTCTCTCTCTCTCTCTCTCTCTCTCTCTCTCTCTCTCCAAGCTTGATTGTCGTACCAGCAATGGTATGAATGGACACAAGTGTTTACCCATTACCTAATGCCTGACTGTGCCATACCTCATATAGCTCCCGTTACATTTTAAACTATGCCTGATAAAAGACCTGACCAAGATTTGCTTTATCTGTTAGGTGACATGCCTCGCAAGAGACCACCCATTGCGGTAATATTTGTTGATTGTAGGAAAAGTGGCTTTGACTCAACAGGTAAGCAGTTCGAAAAGAAAAGTTGTGCACATTGCACAGATACTGAAGTTGTATAATTTACCTCTCACTTGAACGAGAGTCATCTTTTACAAAAAAAAAATCAACTGAATAGTGAATTTATGAAACAGAAATGGCGAACAGATATCATTAGATCATTGTGTTTCGAAAATTATCAAAATAATCAAAAATATCTGAGTGAACATTTCAAACACACATAAGGTTATAAGTCCATATGAGGTACAAAAATATTCTTGAAAAATAATTGAGCATGTCAAAATCATGGATATGGTATGAGTTACAGAGTCAGGAAATGGAACAAAAAACTCAATCTGGCATATTGTAAATAAGCTAATAATAGAAGCAATACGTGCAAAAATAAAGTCACCGATGAGGCAAATGTTGCGTTATTTGGTATTGGGTTTGTTCGTAAGTATCGCGTCGCGTGAGATGAAGTAGTTCTTGGTTAAGGTTCTACTCTTGACTAAGGTTCTACTCTTGGCTAAGGTTCTACTCTCATCTAAGGTTCTACTCTTGTCCAAGACTCTACTCTTGGCTAAGGTTGTACTCTTGACTACGATTCTACTTAATCTTACACGACGCGACGAATTAATCCAATACCAAATGACTCATATTCAGGTCGCAAAAGCCTTATACATCTCAAAGAAATTGATTTGGAGGGAGAAATAGGGATCAACCGAAAAACTATTCAAGTAAACATTCAAGTCCAATAACTATCATTATAAGGAATATCTATAATTCTATCCAACATAAATTCAACACTTAGTCGGCTTTGGGAATAATATTATAGGTTCAAGAACCCTCCGAAAAAAAAACAGCACTAATGTGGTCGTGGTGATATTTCACACATTTGGTGGCCATATCGGCCCTATCATCATTTCCTCAATTAAATCAAATCAAAACTGATCATCAGTATAATGATTACTACTTCAGAATCGGAAAACACACTAGGCCTACTGTGTGCTAATTACAAAATGACGTAATAAATATTTTGAGCAATTTGATCATCTCAGATAAAAGGTAAAACGTATTTCAACTTCAAACACAAATAATTCGACACTTTCTTATGTAATACCTGAATGCGTTGAACGATTCGAGATATGACATGGGCCACCCACTCAGCATTGCCGTTACCCACAACACTGTGCCACATCTGACCTCTTAGAGAATCGCCTCAAAGAAGAGAGATGTTTGCAGTGAAATGCCCCACCAAATCAAACACATTTAGGCAGCACCTAGGCCCACTTTGACGTTACAAATTTATGACTCTGATGCGCAAGGAAGTGTGCCAGTCATAACCTAAAAAAGCTGAATAAATATATAGATGAATCAAATCTGACTATAAAACAACCGACCTAACCTTATGGACCAGTAACTAAGGGTATCCAACTTTTTGTCTACCGGCATCAATCAAATCTATGAAAATCATGAAAGATTTCAAAAGCGAGCTGAAAAGTTTTTTAATAAATCAATGTTTCTATATACAGTTGAAGATTTTTAAAATCTCTATGATTGAATGGATGTTAGAGTTTTGAGGCGCGTCGACAGCGAGGTCATTTTGCGCCTGTAGAACAATTTTACAAAACCCTAGACTTAATCACGAATTATTGAATTCAGGCTTTTGAAAACCATGATAAGTTTTAATTATACTCTGGTGACAAATGCATATATGGCATAGGGTCTACTGGTGAAAAGTTTTGGCAATTGCTGTTTTTTAATTGTATCTGTTTGTATATTTTGAAGTGTGCTTACCGTGATGATATCTGTCATTTCTGACATGTGCGTTATCTATTCTCAGATCAATTAGGGATAGGGTCTACAGTGAAGATATTCCATTCTATTCTATTATATTATATTATATCATATTCTGACCAGCCTAGCCTAACCAGCTTAATCTGAAATTCAATTGAAAAACCTGTGTGTGTACATATATATCATTTTACTTCAACCATATATAGGATCCACGAAATTCAAAATGTTCGTGCCACGAAAATTCGTGTCTATAGCCACTTCGGAATACTTGGTCGCAATTTTTCGTCTTTGGCCCCATCGAGTTCCTCGATCACAAATGATGATTGTACATGATTGAGGTTATCAGCGCCATCATACAATATTTCTGAAGGATAAGATATTGGTGACCTTTATTTATATTGGATTTAACGACGCACTGTACTGATGACTGAGATATTGGCGTCGGTAAATGAGATGATGGAATGATGAGAACGGCTATTTTATCTGCAGACTTAGATTTTGGATAGTGGGAAGAAGTCGGTCGTGGCCTGTTGTTGAGGAACCATCCCTGTATTGACGTGAACGGCAGGGGGGAAAACCACGAGTATAATAATCCCTGTCAGGATGGTCGACCATGGCAGGAATCGAACCACCCTGATCTTCTGAAAGACGGTCCAGTGTGCTAGCCATTCGACCACTCGTCTTAGTATTGGTCAACTTGAATCTGAATCATGCACAAAGTTTGTATAACATTGATCAAATTGCCGATGTCGTCGAATGAATGTCACGTATATATCACCTTTTCCTTGATGTTTATTCCTGAAAAGTTTGTATTCCATGAACCACTCACCACAGGCTAGCCAATGGAGGACGGATGCTGTGGCTGCCAGTCGGACAAAGATAACCAGCTAGCGTCATTACTCACCTGCAAAAGAAGAACCACAATGTCAACACAATCGCACCAAAACAATATTATCATGTGCGTATAGTCACGCACTTATCAAGTACATTATTCTTACGATGATCGTCATCACAAGAAACACATATTACAATTGTAATTGTTCCAAATAATTAGTTCTATAACATATAAACATGAAGGCATCATTTTGAGGAGGGGGAAGGGGAAAAATTAACATCACTCCGATCCTTATCGAATCGTATAGGCAATCTTGCCCGCTAGTTGTCCAAGAGTCAATTGGGACGCGCGAATTTATTTTATATTATATTTATTATATTTCAAGTACCACATGCGAATCGCACAGGTTGTGCCAGCGCGACACGAGCAGGTGACACGACGTCGTGGCGGTATATAGTCTCCTCAGTTCTCATCGTGTACGATCGAGAACATGACGTTTATAACAGCCTCTGCCATGTAACTCGGTGTCTTTCGACATCAGTCAACCCATTACGAGACATGCTGTGGGCGCCCGTGTCAGGTGTACTCCCACTTACCATCATTCGTTAAACCTAGCCGTCCCTGCACCAGATTCAACACGGGAAAAACTAGCTGCGAGCTTATTTGATTTTATATATATATACATTATAAAAATCAGCAATAATAATTATTATAATCTATGTCACCACACAGTAACGCTGAGGAAAACAATTGTAATTCATTTATTAATACTTATTTAATTAATATTTTTATTTTAAATCAAGTCGACATGTTGTGCCCTTGTGAAGTGTAGGCCTACTTACCTAACTTCGTGGGAAAATTGGTTGGGAATGAAAAAAAAAAAAAAAATATATATATATATATATATATATATATATATATATATATATATATATATATATATATATATATATATATATATATATATATTGGGTTCAAATACGCATTGAACTGTTGGCTACGATATAGGCCTATTAGCGTCGGTGAATAATATATGAGATGGTGGGATGATGAGATGAAAGGTTATTTTATTAGTTATTTTTCTTTAGTGGGGAGGAGTCGGGTCGTGGCTGGATGTTGTTAAGGAATCATCCCAGTATTGACCTGAACGACAGAGGGAAACGACGAAAAAACTCTATCAGGATGGTCGACCATTGCAAGAATCAAACCCCGGTATTTTGAATGAGGGTTCAGTGTGCTAGTCACTCGACCACTCATCTCAATGGAAACGATGATAAATTATTAAAAATACGTATGAAGTATGCAGCAAGTGGGTACGTGCTTAGTCTCGACAGGGCCATATCAAGGCATAGGACCACGATGCTCGGGCCTGGGGCGCCAAATATTTTAGGGGTGCCAGATATCCATCAGCCCATTGACATTCAAAGATACATTATTGTATAAGGAATATAAAGGTGAATTTATTCGAATGCAAATGTATTTGATATTGTAATTATACATTCGCGATGTGTGAGATGTCAACTCATGAATGACGAGGGTGATAAAAATAGTGCTCAAGATACATTTGTTAAAAACTTGATGTATTAATGGTAAATTGCTTTCAGAGTGGATGGGGCGGGAGGAAGGAGTGAGGCAGCCAATAATTTTTGGTCCCACGGGCGCAAAATATCTTAATACGACCCTGATTTTTGGTCTATATTCAATCATTCAAATTCAATTTACATGATACAATGAACTATTAAATAAATATATTCCTCTTGGAGAATATAGGCATACAGTCTAGAGAAAGAAATAATAGCAGAGGTATAAGGTTATAGGTGTATCTGCCCTACGACACATTTGTTACACGCTTTTTGTATGAGGTATACGATGTATGGGTGCAGTAGTAAGTCGGTCTTGCTTGGAGTCAGTTCTTGGCATGCGACAGCTAAATCTGACGTAGCCGGCGCCACGGCTAGCACAGAATAAACCTGTCATCTGTACGTCGAGAGCGTCGGTAGCGTCGGGAGCGTCGCTCGGCGGACGGTCGCCGAGAGTGGCGACTTAGTCTCTTGGTCGACTTGGACTCAGGCTCGGCGACAGGTTAACATGATTCAAACAACAACACGAAAACCATTACCAGCTCTTTTTGGTTGGCATAAATTATGAACAAGTTGAAAATTGCTCTATAAATATTGTGAGTTTGGCAAAGTGTGCGCGTATCTTGTACGCGGGCGCTATACTGCCGCCGATATTCAACACTAGACTGTATTGTAAAATACGTCTTTCTTACGAAGAGTGGTATAGTCTTGCTTTTAACTCGCAATAATAGATAAGAATCTGCCGACATTGGTCCCATATAGAAAAAGAGGCGATTTCTACCCAATGCACTGAATTTATCTTTTTTCATTCTGTACGGCTACCACCAACTCTCCCAAGTTATCCAGTTTGACATATAATTGATGAAAAATAGAATAATAATATATGCGCGGAGCTACGAAGGAAGAGGAGGTTCTCACACCACCTCAAAACGCATATTTTATGTTCTAATGTCTCACGCTTGGCACTGCTCTCGGTCATCCTATTTATAACTACTTCCAACGAAAAATCAAGTTTGCGTATTAAATCTGTACAGGTAATTTACGCTGTTGCCATTAAATAATATAATATATAGTGCAGGTCCATCCACACAAGATAATAAAACCTACTTTAAATAACAACTTGGACCCTCTTAGCTCTTCCCATTCATAAGAACGAGGTAAACACACAAGCAAAAGTGTCGCCATCATTGTATTAGAATCACCAACTTGTGGTGAATTGTTGAAATGAAGCGACCAGTTTTTTTTTTAAATTACCTTAAAAACATACACATCTAAATTCATCCACATTTAGTAGATAACAAGTTGAAAACTACTGTCACGGTGGAATGGTGGGCGCGAGTTTCACAGGTGGCACTTCTAAATGGAGACATAATAATATCAAAGTCGGAGGGAAAAGGAGGTTTGGGGGAGGGGGGAGGGGGAGGGGGAAGGGAAGAACGGGAACATCATCTCCGAGTGAGATCTCGCAATTCACGGTGTATTTACACGCGAGTCAACGGTAAAGATAAAGGTTTCGAAGCTCTTTAAATTTTCATAAACGCTGTAGGAGTGCAATTAGGAGTGGTAAAAGGTATGATACAGCTTTGGAAGAAACAACACGACGAGTAGGGAGAACGACTCAAAGAGAGACATTTTCTGCCTAACAGGAAGTGTAAACAGCCTGTATTAAACTAATAATGAAGTAGCTAAAAGGGTGAATGCAACTACTCCCAGTATAAAACAAAAACCTGAGATTTAACAGCCAATATTTATTTTCGTGAATAATTGAGAAAGTATTAGACTATGCTGTTTGGTTGTTCATTATAGCCTATACTAGCTCTTCAATTATCAACTGGGAATTGTCTGAATGATTTCAAAACGATTAATAAGATTCTCACCATAACTCATTTAATATACATTAATGGAATGGTAAATGTGTATTCATTATCAAAAGGCTGAAATAACTATTATAAAATAGCAGAACATACAATATTGATAGAATTAAATCAACAATAAATATGGTATTGCAATGCAACAAATCGAAACTGATCAAACGAAAATAATTAATGACTATTGAATCAGTAAACAATTCAAACTATATTTATATATATATATATATATATATATATATATATATATATATATATATATATATATATATATATATATATCTATCTATATATCTATATATATATATATATATATCTATCTATATATCTATATATATATATATATATATATATATATATATATATATATATATATATATATATATATATATATTATATATATATATATATATATATATATATATATATATATATATATATATATATATATATATATATATATATATATATATACATAGGTTTATCCAAGATTTATTTATCCTATTTATATTTGGTTTAACGACGCTCTGTACTGATGACTTCGATGTATTGACGTCAGGTGAATGATATATGAGACGGTGGGATGATAAGATGAAAGGTTATTTTATTATGTATTTTTTGACACTGGGAAGGATTCGGTCGTGGCCTCTTGTGGAAGAATCAGACCAGTATTAACCTGATCGATGGAGGAAAAGCACGAAAAATCTCTGTCAGGATAGTCGACCATGGCGGGAATCGAGCTCCGGTCTCCTAATTGACGGTTCAATGTGCTAGCCACAATGCTGAATGAGCTTCCCGCTCCAAGGAGATGAATAAAAGGTGACGTGGTCAGCGATCAGCGAGGATTAGACCTGTGATCTGCAGAGTGGACGTGGAGTGGACGTTCCTTGGGGCAGCGCGGTATCGAACTGAAAGTCCGCCATACTTGTTCGAGGCCTCGGTCGAGTGAGTGAAGAGACTGATCAATCAATGTCACAATAAATCAGTCACGAGAAATTCACTCTCAAGTCATACCTGCAACTAACATCACTCGCTTTTTCAACTACCGGAATATGTTTTTCAAGCATTTTGTAATGGATCGAGCATTTCGCACACCTATCTGCACACTGAACTCATTTCACTTGATCACTGTAAGATTGCAAACTTTGCTATTACAAATAATGATCAGATATAAATGAGGAATAGGAGAAGAGGTGAGAAAGATTTGGGAAGGAGATGAAGAGTGATCGAACAAGGAGAATATAGAACGGTGAAAATGAAGATGGAAGTTACTTTTTTCACACCACAAATGAATATTGAATTGAGGAAGAAAGGAAGACGATAGAAAAATCGAAACGACAAATTTAGAAAATAAGACGTATTGTTTTCCCCATACAATTGTTGAAAGTCTTTCATCTTTCATCTTATTGGTATGATATTACGGTTTTTTAAGAGTGCGTGGAGTTCTAAAGACGAAATGTCGTTGTCCTGATGATGTCTTTTGAACGATATGAGATATCAAAATTCAACTATCCGTGGGAAACACAGATATTTTTAAATTCTAACACTGTCAAGATGACATGATTATGAACTATTCTAGTTAAATCGCATAATTTTCACAGGTGAAGAATTAAAAATATATTTATATTCAACTGTAGTCTACACATATGAAATATTATAGAACCCAAGTTTAATGATGAAATATAGTCGAGAACTAGACACACGTTGGCTGAGAAACTATCAAGTCTGGGGACTACCGTGCCACGATTTTGAATAGTTATTAAATTCAGACATTTGATGTGAAAATAACATTTATTGAATAATTTTCTTCGAAACGACTCGTTCAATTTGAATGAGAATGTTTAATTAGGTTCATCTTTTGTTAACCTTTACTTAAATACAGTAAGCATTGGCATTTTATCATTGAAGAGATTTGTTTTCACATTTTTCCGCCAGGACCAATTTTTTGAAGCTTTTAAAATTTTCGTGGTGTTTTTTGTCACAAGTGATCCAACCGATTTGGCCCCAAAACTTCACAGTTCTGAGTCGGATAAATCTGCGTGATCACAAAAAGAGTCATATTAATCAGTCGAAGCGTATGGCCTGTGCAGTGCGTACAAACTAATAGACAAAAAACACACAGACAAAACTCCGTAAGATTGGGATGGAGATTTTCGATATCGCTCATCTAATTATGTCTCAAGTTCGCCTTTGTGGTGCCCCGTTCAGACGATTCTACCATGTCATTCTTAGCCTTAATTGGGGAACAATAACTTGATCAAGTTTTTCGATGTTGCAGATAAAAAAGTTTTCCTGTCAATATGTAGATGTGTACAAAGTTATGCAACAGACAGCACGTCATGGTTATATGGCACGGTTAACAAACGTGACAAAGTTCTGATTTCCAACGATCGAATAAATATAATTTAATTGAAGTATAATTATAATAAATTTGATTAACATCTTCACAACTCAATATATTTCAGTCAAAATCCAGTTTTGATGGAAAAATATTTGAAGATGATTCGAGAGTATTCAGCGGAATTTCAAGTCAGTGATGACAACTTTGGAATAACTTTTCAAATTTAGAACGATAACTTCGCGATGATAACTTTGGGATAATAACTTTGGGATGATAACTTCAGGATGAGAACGTTCGAATGATAATTTTGGAATGATAACTCTGTAGTTTTTACGTCACAAAACGTCAAAATTCTAATATTACAGAAACAGGTGTTTTCAAAAACCACAAGACGACATGTATACGAACATATATCGCATAATAATCACAAGTACACAGCTAAAAACGATAATCTCCAGCTGAAAAAGCAATGTCAGCATCCAAGCTGTCGATAGTTCTGACAAATCTTTTTGTAAATATTTTTGCAACTATTTGCAAACCATATTGAAAATATTACAGAGATGTAATTCTTCTGTTGGCCTTTCAGAATTTGGATATCTTATCGTTTCAACGTTTTTGCAAATAAGATTTTCATTTCATGTTTAGTATTTTTAATGATTATTTTGAACTTTAGGTCTACTATTCTCATCCAGATCTTTACTATTTGTCCATACTTACAAAAGTATTTTATTTTCCTCAAATCGAACCGTCCTAGTTCTACTTCTGGCCTTTTGTGTCCCGTCAAGACTCGAAACACCAACTCGTGTAGCAAGTATTGTTGCCAGTGCACCAATCTTACATCGATAACAAAATCGTTGAAACATAATTGAATAAGGTCCAATAAAGACCACCATTACGACTCTTACGACACTTTCAGTATGTGTCTGATCGTTTGTTTTTGCACGCGCTGCTTCGATCGAAAGGTTTTTTTAATAGTTAAAAGACACTTTTTGTGAACACGCGGACTTATCCAATCTTGAACTCAGAATATCGGTTGGACCACTTTTGAGTCAACCATTGTAAAATGTTCAAGAAAAATATTCAAAAAATCCATACGGATTTACTTGGGAGAATAACAGAATAGGCCTAGGCCTATATACATTCGAAAACATTTAATTTTGTGAGAATTAACAATAGAATATACACACAATTACACATTTTTACTTGAATCAATCCAGTCATTACATTAAGAAGACCAAAAAAATCTATAATTTATTTCTTCTCGACTCAAAATCCATTTAAATAATCAACAGATACAATTAATTAGAGCTGCAAAACGAATGCAGTGACTCCATTATTATAAGACCAGAGATTGATAGTTTCAAAATCAAGTTGTTGAATGAATGATTGAATGAATATTTGGGTTTTACGGCGCGTCAACGACGAGATTATAGGCCTATAGCGCATCAAGTTGTTAGATTTCGATGAATATTCATACAGCTATCTCGCTCATCTCACAACGCACACGAGCAGAGTGAGGAATAATCTTGGACAGTAGGGCCTATTCACTTTTATCAACATGATAGAAAAAGAACTAAATACATCACAATGGACAAGTTTTCGGCAAGGAAGACGAGCGTATTAAAAAAAAGAGAGACTGGAGATCTGATTAACTGATCAAGATCTAACAATCGTTACCATGAACTTGTATTTAGCATTTCTGATTCTATTTCATAGTTCATTTCGTTCATTCTCGTCAAGTTCAGATTTATATTCAAAGTACATGCAGAGTTTATTTCATTAATTAAGATTCTGACCACCTGTAGAATATTACGATCTATAGAAAATCCGGTAATGAATCAATAAGTATGATGCGATTGCCTAGTTATAAACTTATTATGAAGCTATTTGTTTGTTTTATTAGACGAGCTTTAGCGAGGATTCAATTTGACTTACTGAAAAAAATTGGTGTTCGTTTTTATATATATTTTTTTTTTAATGTTTTTTTGTCGGTTCTCCACAGGTCAAACGGCTACAGCTATCAACTCCAAACTTTTTTTAATTATAGGTCCTTATCTAACTCAGGTCTGTATAGTTTTGTGGCGTTATCGGGTGGTAACTTTTATCTCTATGAATTTTAGAAATTTCAAAAATACCTTTTAGAATAACACGGCGGGAAAAAAATGAAAATATTTTTATTTTCCAAAAAAATGAAATTTCGTGTGAAGTTGATTTACATCTTGATACACATTTTTGAAAATTCTCAGCTTGATTGGGTCAGCCATTTTGAAGAAAAAATACGAAATGTGCTAAATTGGTACCACTCGAAGCAATTTTTATCCATTTATAACTTGAATGTCACCCAATTGGCGAATTTGGGCAAAAGTTTGGCAAAGAAGTCGACATACTATTACTTTCCGCTCGTCCAACAACGCGTATATAGCGTTTTCCCAGTAAGTAATCAGAATAAAATTAATTCCATTCATTTATCCTAATATCAATTATAATCTTAATTCTTGGAATGTATCATCATTTTTTGTATCACTTATTTCATGTACCATAAATACTAATGTATTAATAATTTATAAATGATGGCTTACTGCCATACCCAATCATCTGTATATTGTAAAATATGTGATTTGTGTACTAATTTCTTCGAAAGAGAATCAAAGGAATAAACACACTATTGCTACACGAAATCAACAATTATCAGTAAGTCGATGACTTGAAAGATTATTCATTAGTAGCTCTTCGCCTTCGATGTGCCGTGTTTCGAAACATGCAGCCTAAGTCATGCCAGTGTTGCCAACGTTCACGTGGCAAACAACACCACACTGCATGACACGCTGTTGTCAGCCATGGGAGTCGATTTAACCAAATATATCAGTTTTTTTGTGATAACATTCGAACGGTATGATATATCAACATTCTAATACTGAAAAAACACAGATATTTTCAATACCTTGGAGATGGTATATAAGTTATGAACTTATGACATTCAACTCATACCGAATAATTTATTGTCAAGCGCTGAAAAACCTGAAAAAACACATTTTTTCAGCCGTATACGCTTGATAATTATGTGATATGCGTTGATTATGTTATACCATCTTCTAGGTATTGAAAATTTATGTGCTTCCTCAGTATTAGAACTTTGATAACTCATACCGTTCGAAAATTATCATCAAAAAAATGATATTTCATAATGATGATTCTCATGCACTCTTAGCTTTGTTGTGGCTCAATCAAATTCATTATCAACTTCGATTTCACTACTAATGAGGATACACGTAAACAAATTTGTCTTCAATAATTTTAATCAGTTCTGTTGATAATAAAATGAGAATCAGTAACGGAGACTTATTCTAATGAGAGGCTCCATACTTGAAAAGAATTCTCGTGGGAACATGAGTAAATTTTCTTCGAATTGAAGAGACAATTTGCTGTGATTATTAATAAAGTAGGTCCTATAAAGAAGGTCATTTTTACAATCATTATTACATTTTTCCAGCTATCTAGATGAATATTTCACATGCTTTATCGACTTCTATAAACAATTTTCTGTCAAGTAATTTCATAATACGAAATTGTGTGTGTTATTTCTGTATATAGGCCCACGTGTGTGATTGTGTAGGCCTACTAGTACTTATTCATCTTCTCTTGATAATGTGATGTTGTTCTTTCATCATACTACACTGTACGTACAGTATCTAGGCCTTCATGTATTTACTGATCCCGACAATGCTCAATATTGTATGTAACAATCCTACCACAGATTAGCTGTGATCTTACGAGAGAATGAAAACATTATTTCACCATCATTATTATTACATTATAATAATACTAATTAATATTATCATCATTATTATTACTATCATCATTGAATAACTTATGAACATATATGAACAATGAGAAAAGAACTAAAAAAACATTTTTTACGGTTTTTTGTGCTATATCATAATACCTCCATGAATGTTTGAAATTGATTCAATCGAATGTATAATGTCTTTTTATTATTGTGAAAATAAGTATGATATGAATACGTGTGAATAATGAAAAAAAAAATTAAAAAAAAAATATATATATATATATATATATATATATATATATATATATATATATATATATATATATATATATATATATATACTCACATAACTTTCAATCCATTTTCAGCTAGAATAGTTCAACCCTATTTCATTGAGCAGTACTTTACATGGCCTTTTGAACTTGCTGAAGTCAAAAACCATGCGTATGTACAGAAATTATTTCATAGATTTACAGTACACCAGACGTTTAGTGATTATTGAATTTTATTTCTAGTATCCTCGTGTGGAAATGTTATGACGACACTGACTGCTTTCAAGCAGCCACAACCGTCGTCTAAAGATACCCATCTTTTTTGAAAATTTCATCAAAATTGGTTTAGTAGTTCAACCTGTGCGAGTGACAAGAATTTCAAGGGAAAAAAAGGCGAAAAAACTAAAAAACAAACTTCTCATCAGCTATAATAACTTTGTATAGACTGAACCGATTTTCAGGAGATTTTGTGTACATATAGACGTGTGGGGTGGTTGACTTCGTGATTGTGTTACCCTTCAGTTCATTGTAGGTGACCGCATTGTTGAGAACCAATTGTTAAAACCCAATTTTTGTGCTTAGTGTAAGAATGTTGTATGTGTTGTGTACTTAACACTTGGCTTCAGATGGGCTACCGCTTAACTAGATTGCCAATTTTGATTCACACAATAACTGATCGAAAGCTTCTCTAAACTGTTTACAGTATATACAAATAAGTCTGAATGAGGTGCAGGTTATAATGTATTGAGAACCTTTCAAGCAAGTTTGAATGTAGTTTTTTTCGATAAAATCTAAAACGTTATCAGAAACAAAAACGATAAACAGGATATATTTTCCAAGTATGCTGACTGCCGAGTGAAATAAATCCAATAGATAATGAGTATATAAATAAAATAATAATAAATATTCATATAAAATCGTGATATGAAACATATACAATATGTTGATATTTAATAGAAACCATAAGGTAATTTCTAAATAAATGATTAGATAAGTCATAACTGATAATAAAATGAATGAAAAATGAGATGCTGGATAATTCGAATGGACTGTTTTATTTCAAGGCAGATGCCGTATCAGTGTTCGTTTAATAATATAATCTGTAGATTTGTAAATCTACCGGTACTTCAGTACTCCTGTATACTAACCGGTATTAACGAAGTAGGCCTATCAACTCATATGGACGACATTTAAATACCCTGGGGAAACCAATAGAGTACTAAGGAAAGTTTTGACTTGGCTGTATTACCGAATGGTGAAATAACATTTGTCATATTCTGATAATATGTGAGGGGCCACTTTCATGGACGAGGCTCATGCCTCTGTTGAAACCACCACACACAGATGGGGAACAGACAATTTGCCATCAGCAGGCCAACTCCTAGAAGAGGCTTGGAAC
>OZ023327.1:15499327-15504327 GCA_964007535.1 Brachyptera risi | reverse complement strand
GCTCAGTTTCTAACGCGCTCCCTTCATGTAATCCAGAAGGTGAGGAGCATATCTCCGGTTCGATGCCCGTAACCGTCCATTTTTACGAGTTTTTTTCGTAGTTTTCTGAAGTCTAGGCTAATACTGTGATGGTTCCTACAATATAGGCTACGACCGATTTCTTCTCAATATAGGCCTATCCTTCCGAATAACTACGAAACCGGCATCTCATCATCCCATCATCTCATTAATAATTCATCTGATACCAATAGGTCTTAACTATCATTACAGTGCGTCGTAAAATACAATATTAAAATACAATAACCTGGCCCTTCTAACCTAATAGGAATAACACTGTTTGAACTGAGGTATATTGAGAGTCAAAATAGTCTGGGCTTGAACCTTATCCACCCCTGTGCAAATCGACTTTCTCTGCAATGCTTCCGAAACGCCAAAAACAAACAATGACCCAAACAGTATATAAATACCGTCTCAACCACCGACTGACGGACTAGATCTACTCTCTGATGCTCCAACTATTTCAATGAAACATATCACTTCCTCTGCAATGCTACGGAATAATCACTCATTTAGGAAGTGTTTCCATTATTCAAACTCATTCAAATATACACAAGTGAAAAGAATACAGCCAAGCTAATTTCGTGCTCGTTAAAAAGAAATCAGCGCGGATTGTTGATGATTGCAATGCTATAGGGCTCTCTACATAACAGACACATAGTCGTCCCCAAAGCCCCGGACAAATTTGGTAGATAATTAGTGTTGTAGTACAACTAGTGTGTGTGTGTATGTGTGTGTGTGGACGGTAATCGGGTTACGTCAAGTACGGCGTGTCACCCATCACAACTCCTCATGCGTTACAGGTAGCCCCACCCCCAGGCCCCTCCACCCCACCCCTGCTCGTCCATGTTGTTATGCAAAACCCGAAAGCAATAAACAACGGGGGTCGAACGTCCACCCCAGTCTGCCAGGTAGAGCCCTCACTGCCATACACGCTGCAACTCACCAGTTCGACGCGTCACGCATTACAGGCTTCGTTCCTGTAGATACTATATTCAGCTGCACTTACTAAAATAACGAGGACTATACTTGATGGTCCGAGAAGCGTTGGTACAAACTTGTATAGGTCCCAACACACTGCTTACTTCTCTTGCATATGACTTGCGTATATCGACTAATAAATCGCTAAAATTGTGTTCTCGCGGTGGCGCTTTTAATTTTGGACCCGAAGGTCGCCAGTTCGAATCTCACTGTGGTCAAACTTTTTGTTTTCATGAAATATCATTTTTGATAATCTTCTAGTATCCTACATTGTTTTCTGAAATACTGAATTAAAATATGTAGTAATAGTGTCGTAACTGACACGTGCCGCCGAATGGTTTAATACACTGAACCGTCATTCAGGAGACCGGGGTTCGATTCCCGCCATGGTCGACCATCCTGACAGGGTTTTTTCGTGGTTTCTCTCTGTCATCCAAGTCAATACTGGGATGGTTCCTCAAGAACAGGCCACGACCGCGTCCTTTCCACTATCCAAAAACACATAATAAAATAACCTTTCATCTCATCATCCCATCATCTCATATATCATTCACTGACACCAATAGATCGCAGCCATCAGTAGAGTGCGACGTTTAACCCAATATAAATAATAAATACATGAAATAAATAGTGTCGTAAGAGTTACTATTCCAGGGTATTGGTCAAGGCACAGAGAAGCTATGGTTAGGGTTGGTCGAGTTAGATTTTAGTCAACTTGCATGTTTCCTCATTGCATTTTGCTTCAGTTTTGAGAAGATTTATAGGCCCTACTGTATTTTCTGTAGAGAAAAAGTTACATCTTACTACTTATTTTGCAATAATGAAGTTCAGCTAATTGTGTTGGTGATGCCGTACGTTTTTGTGTCTTCCTCCGTTTTACCGTAAGCTGTTAAATTTTCACAATTAATCTGTAGGATGGTGCCATCCCTTTACCTTACCACTTGATACAATATCTCAATTCTCCATCATATAATCTCATATTTCTTTATCCACCAATGAAGTCCACCAATTTGGGCCAAGTTGGGATAATGATAATGCACCATTTAGGCATCACTGATTTTTTTCCAATTGTAAAATGATGAACTTTACATCTGTTGTTGAAGAAAGAAGTGATGATTGCCTAAAAGACTTGTTTCAAAGTGGAAGATATCAACATCCGTGTGCTTGGTTCACTTATACCAATGTTGGTAATGTCCATATATAACAGAAACGGTTTATACTTATAATGTGTTCCGGAATTTGGTCCAACTGACAGACTTTTATCTGCGGCGAAAAAGTATGGTTACGACAGCGCAGTTTTGGTGTCACACTTCATTGTTTTCAATTTGAAAAAATCAAAATGGGGTGGTAAGATCGCACTTGTGGTGCCCCGTTCAAACGATCCCACTTTCATACATAGCCTTGATTGGGTGAGGGAACAACAATTCTGTATCAAATTTCGATTCTAATTTTTTTTTTAATTACCAAGTCATAGATTGAGAAAATTAAATTGACTAAAAGACCAAGTATCACAGAAGAGAATGGTAGGGCGATTCGAAGCAGTGGTACCAATCGATCAGCAGTTCTCCATCGTTCTCCCACGCCTCCTTCACCGCCTACTCCCCTGTTATAACGAAGGCAAGAGCCAGCCAGTGTAATTGATCTAGGATTAGATTAGAAGCGAGTAAGACGAGGAGATTGCATGGTCTGCCGTATAGACTATAGTCACAGATGAAGGGAAATAGTGGGACTGGCTGACTAGGATAGCCGAGTGAAGGTGGACACTTTCACCAAACCTGATGCTTCTACTATACATAACAACAAAATATGTCATCTTATTCACAAATTACATATTCCAATTCTTAAGATTTGTTACATTTCATGCTGTTTTAGTAACCACTGAGCGTATTTTCGCTTTTGATAACATTTTTTTTTTCAAGTCCGATTCATTCTTCTGGGATTTCTCTTATTTTTTCCATAAAGCTGCACAATTACGTGAAACTATGAATGATACGAATACTTTCTCATCAATTCTTCAAAATGAATTTCAAAAAACCATAAGAATGATACTAAAATTATTGAACTAAGAATAATTATGAGGTATAATTCAGACTTCCAGGTCTCATTAATATTTAAGAATAATCAGAGTAATCAGAACAATCATATATATGTACATATATATATATATATATATATATATATATATATATATATATATATATATATATATATATATATATATATATATATATATATATATATATATATATATATATATATATATATATATATATATATATATATATATATATATATATATATATATATATATATATATATTTATATATGCTATTATTTATTTATTATTTATTTTATTCAATGTTAATGCTTGATACAAATAATTTTTCACAGACATACAATTCAATTAGTTGCAAAAAAATGATTATAAATATAATATAATAATAATAATAATAATGATAATGATACATTGATCAAAGCAGAACCCACGTAAGTCGGAGCCTGTGTGTGGGAAAGGAGGAAAATTAATTGACAAATATGAAAGTATTCAAGAGGGGGATAACTACAAAATAAATACTCTGAATAATAGAAATAACAAAAAAAAAGATGCAAACAACTACCGTGATATATAAATATGATGCGGTTTTTCACGCAGTGAATACAAATTACATGAGGTAATGAATGATAATGATAATAACTTAATTAATAATAATATAAGTGCAGATTAAAGCAATTGGAAAGTTACTGGAATAAGGTATGATTCAACTGGATTACAAATCCAACTGAATAAAATAATTGAATGAAATTCAAAAAGTATACAAATCGGTAATGTCTATTTCATGAAGCCAGACGTTAAGCTCTCTTTTGAATAATTCAAAATCAGATATTGTCAAGATTGTGTTAAATTGAATATTTTTGGATGAAGTTGTGTAATAATAATAAAATAAAACAAACTCTTTTAATTTCATATTTAAAATGATTAGTTTTATTAGCCCATGATATAGCAAGGTATGTAGCTAAGCAATGTAATGATCTAAACGAGTCTATATCCAGCTACGTACAAAACTCATCGGATTTTTTAGAGAAACTGAAAGGGTTAAAACATGAACCGGGTGATATTATGGTGAGTTTTGACGTTATTACACTATTTACCAACGTGCCCGTTGACGAAGCTATAACTGCACTGGAAGACAATCATACGTTTACACCAACGTACTGCAACTTGATTAAAGGATGCCTAGACGCTTGCTATTTTTCGTATGAAGGGCAACTGTATAAACAGAGAGATGGTCTAGCTATGGGTAGCCCATTATCGCCCCTAATATCGAACCTGTTCATGGAAATTTTCGAAAAGAAGGCCCTAGAGATATCAATATATAAGACAAAATGTTGGTTCCGTTACGTAGATGATTGTTTCATCCTCTTTGGAGATGGTGGAGGTGAAATTCACAATTTTCTCGCACATCTAAATTCGATACACCCTATAAGATACAGTTCACCATGGAATTGGAAGAGAACAACAAACTGCCATTCTTAGATTTGTTGATCGAGTGAAACAACGATGGTTCATGGGGTCATTCAGTATGCAGAAAGAAAACGCATACAAACCGGTACCTACAAGGCAGTTCATATCACCATCCATCTCAGAAGAAATCCGTGTTGACTAATCTAGTTCAACGTTCTACTGCTCTTTCTGATGAGGATCATTTAATTTCTGAATTGAACTATCTGAGGAGAATTTTTTCTCAGAATGGTTACTCTAAAAAAGAAGTTGATGAAGCGTTTAAGATCAACGCAAAGAAACCAAAAGAGACAGAAGAGCAAAGTCCCACAACTATATTTCTTCCTTACATTAATGGAACAACGGATAAGATTGGAAGAATGCTGAAGAAGCATAATATAAAAACTATCTTCGCAACAACAAGAAAACTAAATTCCTCTTTTACACCCGTTGAAGACGTTAT
>OZ023327.1:15471689-15499127 GCA_964007535.1 Brachyptera risi | reverse complement strand
AATCAACACATGAAAATTACTTTCCATTGCGAAAGTGATAACGTTCACGATAATCTTTGCAACTCAGTATACCATGCAATAAGTTATGTGGAACTCACTACCGCTGTGTTAGGAAAATGATCAAACGGGTCTCAAACTCTAATAGCGACATCTTCAACGACAGAAATACGAGAAAACCAAAGAGAACTGTTTTATTGGCCACTTTCGAGAGACTTAAGCGTATCAAAATATACCGTTTCCACATTTTCTCCCTCGATTTCGGCAAAAGCATGCAGCAGTGAGCAATGGTCGTGTGAGAGAGAGAGAGAGAGAGAGAGAGAGAGAGAGAGACAGAGAGAGAGAGATAGAGAGAGAGAGAGAGAGAGAGAGAGAGAGAGAGAGAGAGAGAGAGAGAGGGGAGAGGAGAGGAGAGAGAGAGAGAGAGAGAGAGAGAGAGAGAGAGAGAGAGAGAGAGAGAGAGAAAGAAAGAAAGAAAGAAAGAAAGAAAGAAAGAAAAGAAAGAAAGAAAGAGAGAAAAAGAGAAAGAAATAGAGAGAAAGAGAAAGAAAGAGAGAAAGAGAGAAGGAGAGGGCAACCAGTTTGAAAGGCCTATGAGGGATGCATATATGCAAAACGAGAGGAGTCTTTTGACTTCATGTCCAACTAATGAATGATATTCTACGGAAGTACGAAATTCATCATCATCAATTAATGATATATTCATTATATGAAATTCCGGTATAAAATGAGATGATACTCCACACTCATGTAACGTGGTATGGTGCGGTAGTGCGAAGTGCCAAATCAGACGCTTGCAACCGGTTACACCCACGGTATATGTCAATACGACGTCGTGCCGCTGTGACGTTGTCATGTTCACAGTTTACCTTTTCAGTGTATAACAAAGCAGATGACGTGACGTCATCTAGTTCTGTCTGCGCAAACCAAAAGCGTTTTCGTACACGGGAATGCCGTACATTCAAAACTATATCCAGTGCCGTGGTTTAGACCCAAGTTGAAGTGTAACATCATTGTCGGTAGGTCTATTTCTTAAAACTGCTCGAAGTACGAACTCAGACACTCGATAAGAAAATGTTGTTAATCTTATATCAGCATATACATTCGAGCCAACGTACGTAGTTCAGTCAGCTAGGGCACCGCTTTAGAAACTGAAGTTACAGTTGACCGTGGGTCCGAATCCCGCATAAGGCAGGGGTATATCGCTGAAATGCATTACTCAAGTAACGCAACTCCAAGTTGGAATTGTGTTTGCTTGATCAGAAGCAATTACTTCCTGAATAATTAATTATATTAGAACAATTTTCTTTCCATTTCCAGAAACTTTTTCCAACAAAGCTAGGTAAATGCATAAAAAATGGGGCAAAACAATAAAAAAAAGAAGAAAAATAACAGAGAACCATAAAATGATTAGACTTATTGTATGTATAGCGATTTCATTTTCGTTTTCATTTTGAAACAAATGACTCTTGTTTTTCTACACAAATTTGAGTCATTTCCCATGTGAAAAACTTGAATTAGATTCAAGATGGCGGAGTCTAGAGCCATGAACGAGGCTCTATCAGCAACCGCTTCACCACTGCGCCACCTGTTTGCTCGGTTACGATTATCTGATGTATTCTAAAGGCAGCTAGACTGATCGAAAGGAAGGGAAGGGGTCAAGAAGTTAACTAGAATTGTGAACGGGAGATAGAGACCGAATGTGTGTGTGTGTGTGCGAGTGTGTGTGAAAGAGAGAGTGAGAGAGACCGCCCCTTATCGTTACCGCGACCAATTAGGCTGAAACCAGCAGGGGACCGACACGGATGTGACGTCACCATTTTGATAGACAAGGTGGAGTTTGACCACCTGAACTAGAACAAAATGAATGGAAGCAACTGTTTCAATTGAATCAACGACCCACCGAAAGATCCATCCTTCTGACGGGTCTAGTGCACAAAAAACCAAGCACCATATTATAGAGAGCTATATTTCAGACCATATTGAGATATCTCAGAAGATTAACAAGAAGTAAATACAGATACTCTCATTATTCCGATGGTTTCTTGGTAACGCTAGGGTAACGAAAATGGGATGAACTAAAAAAGGAGCACAAAAAGTGTAGACACATTAACCAACCTACAAACAGAAAAAATTCAGGCGAAATTTTTCTAGATATATTGGTTGGTGCTTCTGAAAGAGCTCCATGACGTATTGAAATAATTCTTAGTTTGTGGTCTCTTGAATGAAGAATATGTTCGTAAAACGAATGCATAAAACTGGAACGAAATAATCAAGTGTTTGATATATTATTTACGTATCACGAAACGAACAGTAAATTAAATAGAAAAGCCTGGCGTCAATAAAATATGTCTAATTGATTCAACATCCATTGGGAAATTACAATTTCTGATTAATTCATAAAAACGGCCTTCACTTGTTTTTCTCATCATTGACAGCATATCGAATGATGTTCAATCATTTCAACATTTTGTTTTTGATATTATTATTAGGATATTTAGATCTCAGTATGGGTATCTCATCATATCGTATGACGATGTGAAAATACTGGATTTATTGTAAGACAGGTTACAAGAGATTGTTATCAATTTCATTCTTTTAGTGCAAGTTTAAGGTATATGACAATTGACAACACCACACGGCATGCTTGACAATACCAATGTGGAAAATTAATATATGTTGACTTCAAAACTAACAAATGAACCACACTTTGATATGAAAATTATCATATTAATATCAAGTTATCTGGTGAAAGTGTCAATATAATGAATTACTCAAGATGTATTATTACCTAAACAATACATTTACTATAGGCCCTACTGTTTGGTGCATTTCTGAAATATCAGGAGAAATTAGGCGAACTCAAGATAACCTCTATACCTATATATTATTCAACGTCTTGCTGAACGTTAGTATTTTTTTTTTGGGGGGGGGGGGGGGGCAAAAGTTATAATGAGTTTTGTTGATAATAATTGTGTAAGTTCTTTCACAATCTGTTAACTTTTTGAGGTTCTTATTCATCACTGCCATCAGAAAATGAATAACTTTAATGAATTCCTGGCCACACAGCCTGCGTTTTATTGAAAATCATTCGTTAAATAAAATGTTGGGATATTCATTTTATTGTGGCCTTACCAATTCGAAATACCTTACGTGCTAATCTTCATTTTGCGATTCAGAGCTTCAAGGCGTATGACTGATCATTTATTCCATGCACGTCAAAATTCCACACGAAATTATTTTTTCATAATCCCATCTATATAGTTCAGGTAAATAATGCTCTCCACTTAACCTGGGTTATTGTTCCGCGCGTCGATAAGTCATCGTTTTATATCGTTTCAGATATAATGATGATGATTATTGTTTGCTCAACGACCCCATCAACAACTAGGTTATACGGGGGTACGAATGAGCAGGTGATCATGAAACTATGAAGTGATGTTAAGTGAAAGGACGTTTACAAAAACACATGCCTTATGCGGGACTCGAATCCACGCCCAACGGTGACTTCAATATCTGAAGCGGTGCCTCAGCTAACCAAGCTACCGAGGGCGGCTTTTCATATACATATATATATATATATATATATATATATATATATATATATATATATATATATATATATATATATATATATATATTTATATTCAAACGACATGAATAGCACACGTGAATTGGTATACTCATATTTATATTTCGCAAATACTAGAGAAGACATCAGATTTAGAATTAATATCGCCTAGTTACGTACATATTTGCGGTCACAAGAAATGTTTAAATTCGAAATTCAAATTCAAATTCAAATTTATATAAAATGTATATAGGCCTACGCACATTTAACCGTTAATGTTTTCATAGACTGGGTGGGCATGGACTGAGTATGAACATTGCATTTTCAGTTAGGGTGCATAATATCAGTAGATTTACTTTAGCTTGATCAACCACTCTATGTGACCGCAACCTTGTACATATACTCTCCATTTTACGTCACGTATTATATGTTCTTGGAAAGCTCACTACAGTAAAGACTGTAAATGACTCCTAAACGCAACAACATATTACATTTAAACCAGTTTATATAGAAATTGAAACCAATAGGCCTACACAGAGCATTACAGATTAATTTTCAACGTGATTTCTAATCAATTTGATGGATTATTCTACGGTGTGTATACAATAATAATGAAAATGAATGCATATGTAAATCTATTCATAGAATGGTAAATTATGCATGTTCCCCGCTCTACGTAAGATCTATAACAGACTTATTAGAGTTGTTCCAATAAGCCGAATATCAACATGAAACTGATTGGTGAAAGATGCCAGCCATTTCCTTCCATACAGCTTCAGCCTCATCTTCAGCTCTAGATTCGGTCCAAGAGCGGACAATACGCGTGGATGAGTTACACACAATTACCTTTGGGATGTATCAAAGCTAGATTGTTGTATGGAACAGCTACTGAAGGCGTGAGCAGTGAATGGTATAATAGTTCTCTACAACGTAATACTCGATTTCGTTGCCATCACGTAAGACTAGAATGCTTTCAAATGTGATAACCATTTAGTCATATAAGATTCCAAACCAAGCTTTATGATCTACTACGTTGAAAAATAGCAAACATTGGTAATCTCGAATAAAGGTTAAATAGAGTCTGATAAAGAACCTATTCCTTGATGAGTACGAACTAACAACATGAGATAAGTAATTAATAATTCATAGCACTGACGTTTCATTAATAAGTTCATTTGGAGAGGTTAATGTTTTCAGATTATTAGTGCAAGACCATCTGGGATTTTTATTTCTGTTAAAAGACAGGAAACAGATAACCGTTCACGGATCGAGAACGCAGGGGGAAGGGGAAGGAAGAGGGAACGGTGGGACGATAAAAATATTTTATTTCATCGTTTTTCTAGACCTGTGCATTGCGTACCATGCTGTGAGGTGACGAAATATCAAATGTCGAATTAAAATTCTCACCCAATGAATACACTAATTAATGCGTATCTTAAAATAAATGTCATCATATTTTCGTCGCAGTTAGGGGTTCGAAATACCTGAAAGTTCGTGACAGATTGTGGGGGAGACGGTCGCTCGTTAACCACAACAATCGTGAATAATATTGAGATATAAGTGTGCAATTTTACAAATCGTGTGACATTACCCACTTCTCAAACATCGCGAGATGATACATGACAGTTTTCTAGCGGGCACAAAATCGACTTGACATATCTTTACGACTAATTTTTAATGAAAAAAGAGTTTTAATAAAACACCAATTTCATTATGGCTTTCAACGCGATTGATTATTCCATCATACAAGAACCAAGACTGACACATTCCATCGTATAGCTAAATATCAGTATTGGACCTACTATTCAGTATCCACTGCCAAAAACAAATCGTTCGAAGACTAACTGAATAAAACGCCAGGTGACTATACCGAGGGGTAAACAACTAGTAAATTTGGTGTACATCTGATTTCAGATTTCAAGGGATTACAGGGAGATTTCACTGGATTTCAAGAAGATTTCAAGGGATTTCAGGGAAATTTCATAGGATTTCAAGAAGATTTCAAGGAATTTTAGGAAGATTTCATGAACAGATGTACACCTGATTTCAGGAGTTGTTAACCCCTCGGACTATACTATCAGTCGTATTCCAGACATGAGCGTTGGGTCACACTCCCTACACTGAACCCGCACGCACGTGTCCATTTCGTTGAATAGGTTATCCAGGTTGCATCTATTTAGTTCTAGTCTGAGTGATAAATCTGTCCCGTTCGTTGTTTCTCAATAACCTCGGCGTAGTGAGGTTATCAATCCGGCGGTCAGAGCCGCACACAGCACACAGATTATGCCTGGCGGACGCTCGCTCTACAGGGCAACAATCTAGGGCCTATACACTGCGCGAACATCGAATCAAACAACTCGACGAGACTCAACTGTCCGCTATTACGTGTGTATATCCAAAATTCCGATCGACCGTCTACCCAGAGTCCACGAGGCTCAGGCCTTGGGCGCCAAATATTTAAGGGGTGAGACATTTTCACCAGCCTATTGGAATTGAAAAATAAAATATTATTTATCCTGTAGAGTTGCATTCGTTTAGGAAGGAGTGTGTATTCAATATTATATACATTCGCGGTGTGAGATGCCAACTAATGAATAAATAGAGTGATGACATTTTTTTTCTCAAAACACATTCATTAAAAACCATATGTATGTTTGATGATAAATTACTTTTGAAGTTATAATAGCAGGATACGCGAATAATTTCCGGGCCCAGGGCCCAGATTCACAAAACATTTGAGGGCTTAACCTGTTCCAAGTTAAAACAGAGATAACACGTTCTAGCTATTATCACGGTCTTATCCTTATTCCCTATTCACAAAGAATTTTAAGAAAATTTCACCATGATGCTATATAACTTTGTCTCCAACTGTCCGTGCCGTTGCCGTGTGACGACATTGTGTCCGACTGTCAACCAATGTGATGAGCAAAGAGCGGGATGTAAATTAGTTTGTAATAACGCGATATACACATCAATTACTTGTTTCCTACAGCTAGATAATGTTTAAAATTAGAATGAATTAACAAAATGTTGTAACTTATATACCTTTACGTTTTTTTCCACTTGTCATGAATATTTTTATTGTCGATCATCAAGAAGGCTTTGCATTTTGTCTACCGCCAATTCTGTCGGCTGTCAGTCAAAATTCCAAAATGAGAGGTTAAGATTGAGTATTAAATATGATAATCGAAAATCGGATCGTGTCTTTACTCCCAACCTCTCCATAAATTTTCATTTTTCATCTTCTAAATATGTACTAATTGAATTTGAGTGAGCGAAATCTTCAAAATCATCGAAATCAATTGCGAGGTGAGTGTTGTATCTCCACTAAAACCAGTCGGGACCGGTGATAACTTCATCACCAACTATTCTTGAAACTATTGCTCAAATTTTTGGGTGAATACGAGTTATAACCAAGTCTAATGATAGGTCTTCAAACTATTTCATCTTAGAACGTGTGAGGAGGTAAAATTCTTTGTGAATCTGGGCCCAGGGGCGCAAAATGTTCTGACGTGGCCCTGCGTCTACCCTCTATCTCACACTACGTGCAGATCAACTACAATACGTTCATCTGGGAAGTCACTGCGATCGTTCATCTGTTATGTTGACACTGAAAATGTGACGCTGTATAGGTGGGTTCCCCTTCATAATTTTACTTCACATCACTGCGCTCTCTTGGGTATTTTTGATTTCATGAAAATAGCTACTGCTACATGTATGTCTTCAAACCAAATATAGTTGTGAAGGCAATTGAATACTGATACATTTATATATGTATTATTTTAACCAACCACACCCTGAATATGCCAACAGCTGGTCTTCATTTTGTGTCATAATCGTTCATACTGGTAAGGTAGCCTATACTGCTGTGAGCTACAGAGCTTCGTGTCCATAAGAATTGATCGTTTGATCATTTATATTGAGTTTTAACGACGCATTGTACCGATGTCCAAGATCTATTGGCGTTGGTGAATGATATGAGATGGTCGGATGGTGAGATGGAAGGTTATTTTATTTTGTGTTTTGGGGTAGTGGGAAGGGGTCGGTCGTGGCTTGTTCATAGGGAACCATCTCAGTACTGACCTGAACGACAGAGGGAAACCACGGAATACCTCTGTCAGGTTGGTTGATCATGGCGGGAATCGAACCCAGGTCTACTGAATGACGGTTCAGCGTGCTAGACACTCGATCACTTGTCTCAGTAGTTGAACGTCGTCTACCAAAGTAACAAACACAAATATAATCACTGAGACTGGTGGTCGGGTGGCTAGTACACAGAACCACATTCAGGAGACCAGGGCTCGATTCCCGCTGTGGTCGACCATCCTGACAAGAGTTTTTTCGTGGTTTGCGGTCAAGGTTAGGAATGGTTCCTTAACAACAGGTCACGACCGACTCCTTCCCACAATCTAAAAACACATAATAAAATGGCCTATCATCTCATTCATCATTCACCGACGCCGATAGATCATAGTCATCATCAAAGTGATTCACTGAAACCCAATAAAAAATTGAAAAATCATCGTTATTATTGTATATCCATTAGCTGTATGGTTGTGGAAATGTCAATGATTTCTCATGAGATGTATACGATTCGAAACGTAAAGTACACATTTGAAACGCGATGAGCTGCAGCTAGTTTCTCTATCAGTTTCACCGCACATGTGCAGCTGAGTTGATAACGCGCTCGCTTCTTGTGATCCGGGAGGTGAGAGGCATTTCGGACCTGGTTCGATCCCCGCCACCGTCCATCTTAACAGGGGTTTTTCGTGGTTTCCCTCCGTAGTCTAGCCTTTAATGCTGGGATGGTTTCTACAATATAGGCCACAACCGCTTCCTTCCCATTACCTAAGAAACTTTCATTTCATCCTTCCATCATTTCATCAATCATTCATCCGACGCCAGTAGATCTTAGTTATAATCAGAGAGTCTTTAAATCCAATATAAATTGAGATGAAATCTATCGGTGTTTTGATAATGATCAAGTTGGTTTATCACCTTCATCTCCCGTGAATACAAGTTTACGAGCAGACACACAGCGAGTCTACTCGCATTGTATACAGTGAGCACCTATATGGTCACTCGAATGTTCTCACAAATTCAAATCTGAACAAAACCTACGCATATATCACGGCTAATTTTTCCATTAAATGCACTTGAATCGCGTATGTACATTGTTTGCTTGTTTCCATGCGTATAATGCCACTACATTTCGATCAGTCAGGAATGTATTGAGGCGTCATCAACCACCTAATATGTAACCTCAAATGTACACATCGTTTTACAATTCATTGCACAATTCACTCATTTTCAGTTTTCATTGCATCTTATTACTTTTTATGTCAATTGGTAACAAATATTCACAATGACATCTTCTGGAACATTACCAATGCTATTTCAAATAAAGGTGAGGCAATTTGAAGCTTGACCATGAATATAATTGCAAAGCTTTAATAACTGTATTTCCAACACTAAAACAGTGCCGCGCATTAAGTGTAAGTGTAAATATAGGTGCAATTCTGCGGCAATATTTATAATCAATGTTAATTCCATTTTGACAATTTGGCAATGATCCAAGACTCGTCACGTGCTAGGAACGATGAGAGTCATCAATTATAAATTAGGACATAAGACAATCTTTCTTCAGAATTACAAGTAACTGCTCATCTCTAGAATTTTTAGCAATAGGTAAAACACATTCCTAATCGCATCCATTGTTGGGACACTGACAGTTAAAAGTACAAAACAAAAACGCATGGGCCTACAATACAATAGGAAACCGTTAGAACACAATTCACCACCGAAAACAAAGATGACTTATCAAGTATTCTAATCAATCACTTATTTATTATTACAGTTTGCTTAACGACCCCACCAACAGCTAGGTTATACGGGGGTACGAATGAGCAGGTGATTATGATACTATGAAGTGATGACAAGTGGAAGGACGTTTACAAAAACTCATGCCTTATGTGTGATTCGAACCCACGCTCAACGGCGGCTTCAGTCTGACTTATTTATTTATTTTTATTTATTGGGTACTCTACTCAACAGCACTCTACTGATGACTACATTGGCGTCGGTGAATGATATATAAGATGATGGGATGATGAAATGAGAGGTTATTTTATTAGGTGTTTTTGAAAAGTGGGGAGGAGTCGGTCGTGGCCTGTTATTGAGGAACCATCTCAGTATTGACCTGAACGACAGAGGGAAATCACGAAAACCCCTGTCACTCTGTCAGGATGGTCGACCATGGCGGGAATCGAACCCCGGTCTCCTGAATGACGGTTCAATGGAATAACCACTCGGTCATACAAAAACACCTAATAAAATGACCATCCATCTCTTCATCCCACCATTTCATATAGGCCCTATCATTCCCCAACGCCAAAAGATCGTAGCACCAGTACAGTGCGTCTTTAAACCCAATATATAGGCCTATATATAGGGCCTATTAAAAAAATCACAGTACTGTACTTGAAGTTAATAAAATAATAATTATCAGATGAAACTATATCAGTAATTACCATACCTTATGATAAGGTATATCATCATACGACACAGATTGATTTAGTACATCAAATCAACAAGATGAAATATAATATAATATAATTAAAGTTTTAAATGCAACTCAAAATATATAATGTGATCCTATGGAGTTGGTTTAAAGAGCGAGTTTAGAGCGAGATAGACGAGGGTTGTACCGGATTAAGAGGGCGTAGAGAGAAGTTACTAGACCACAGTGATTAGCTTGACATCGCGTGCCTGGCGTCACGGCCTGACCAGCCATTCTAATAGGCTCTGTCTTGTGCAAGGCTGTACAGTATACGCTCCCAGGCGACATGGGACCACATTATCGGAGCGGCCATTCGTCGTACGTCGGACGTAGCTTCAGATTGGTTTCAGATTATTTGATTGATTATTGTTTGCTTATAACGACCCCACCAACAGCTGGGTTATACGGGGGCACGAATGAGCAGGTGGTTATAAAACTACGATGTAATGATAAGTGAAAGGACGTTTACAAAAACCCATGCTCAACGGTGACACTAGTTTCTGAAGCGGTGGCTCAGCTGACCGAGCTACTGAGGGTGGCGATTGGTTTTAATTTGGATGTAATCAGTTTGAATGTTTGTTTGGTTAGGTTGATGTTTAGATCAGTTTGGATGGGTTAGGTTTATTAAATTAGTTGAATTGTGTTATTCAGGTTAGTTATGGACTGCACGCAACAACAACGACAGCGACAAAACGACAACAACTATTACTACTATAACTATAACTATAACTATAACTATAACTATAACAACAACAACAACAACAACAACAACAACAACAACAACAACAATAACAACAACAATAACAACAACAACAACAACAACAACAGAAACGACGACGGTGAAGAAGAAGACGACGACGACGACGACGACGACGACAACAACAACAACAATGATAGCGCTGGCATGTTAGACCGATGGTCCGATGAATAGCGGCAGCTCTTCATCACAGCCCAACTGTCTAGAGCTTGAACCAAGACGGATTGAAGGTATTGCATTGATTTGCCTGTAGGAGATAGTGACTTCACTAATTCGAAAACACATTCCATTTCCTGAGTACTTTTCTGAGAACCAATGATCGCTGCTCTATCTAGTGTTGTTTTGTAGAAACGGCTGATGGGCTGACAAACTTGATGACAGCTATCATTAGCTGAGCTGAGCCGACATGAACGTAAAGTTAGTTTTTTTTTATCACTACTCATCTTATACGCACGATCGATACTTATAAAGATTGTGGCCAGTGAATTGGTACATATTTTCAACATGGGAGGGATAGAAAGTGAGGACACCAACGCAACCCTCCATGCATCTTAGCTCGCCGTTTCGAAACTAGCAGTCGTCAATGCTGAAGGATGGGCACAGCAGTGAAGGAGACGGCAGTCGTTTGGGATCCTCATTTCGCCTGCAAAGTACAAGCTTCGAGTGCTTGGTTCAATAAGAGTCCATACAAACAGGCGGCTAGCGAATATCATTTCTCTTCTCTAAAAGTCCATGTCAAGTATAGGGAAACATCCATGCTACACGATGCTGAAAATTGATTGAACTTTCAATAATATATATATATATATATTTTTTTTTTATTGATTCCAAATTAAAGCGTTACAACAATAAAGGGTACTCTTGTGAGGTTCCACGAAACCCTCATGGGGTTTATCTGTGGAGATATATAATAACAATTCACTTAAATATGATGCAATGAAAAAATAAAATACCTTCCTGATAATAAAATATAATAACAATACATACAATGAAGCACATTGACGAGAACGGGTAAGAATGAACAAAATAGGATAAATCAACAAAATTATATTCGAATTGCAGTTGTAGTGAGTAGAGAAAAATGCAAACAACATAGGAAGAGAGAACTCGAGGAAGTGAATTAAATACCCAATTATACAATAATACATAGTAGAAATAACCAATTCATATGAATTAATAATAATGATAATAATTATTATAATAATGATAATGATGGTGGAAAATGAATAATAATGATGTATATATTTATTTATTCAGCAATTTGAGACATGTACGCGCGTACATACAGTTCACATGAATCTCCACAAAGCCTATATTACAGGCTTATACGTCGAATTATATAATTATTTGTCTTGCATTTGTATGAAATGGAACATAATTTTAAAAGGTAGGCCCATAAGTTGATACATTAATCAATAGAATCAAGAATTGTACATAATTATTGATGAAATACCGGTACGAGAGAAATTGGATGTGCTTTGACATTCGATTTCATTTGAAGCCAAGTAAATTATTTGAATGAAGTAAATTTAAAAATCGAATTGAATTCCCTGACGTGAAACGGAAGAAAGACGATGGTCCACGTTTTCACGTTTTCCTATATGGTCTATACAACTATATAGTTGTTCAACAAAAGTGAAAACCTGTTCCAATGTAGGCCTACCCACCAAATCTAACTGCGACATAACTCACCATGGTTCAAACATTAAAAAAAATATATATAATTCCACCTTGTGAATAACGGTCAAATTCCAGTTTCCTAAGAAATGTTCATGTCAAAAATCAATTATACAAGAAAACTGTTGAAAGCACGTATACTTCACATCAATACTTTAAATAACTTTGAATACAAAAATGTATAGGATAAAACAAACAGGAAAAGTATGAGCAAACATTTTCGAACGACATTTTAAATAATTTTTACATAAAACAGATCAATTGATTTTCTCTTGCTCTCCCGTATACCAGCCATGCACATAAAAGGCGTAAATAGGCAACTTGCAGCTCTCGTTCAGTAATCTGAACTAGATAAGAAAAGAGTGAAAACGAGGTGAATGAACGAGTATAAATCATCGGGTTTTAGCTCGCAGTTCGGCTTTTGTGTGATTGGACATGTTATAATTCTTAGTCTGCCGCACACGCACTCACACACACACACACACACACACCTATCTCTAGATAACCCCTTCCCACCCCCTCTTTACACGACGCATAGCTATATCTCAGCCCCCCCCCACCCACAACCCCCTTATACGACTTAATCCTAGAAGTTCAGGTGGGGGATTTCAATTATAAGATCCCCTGCTAACCCTTCACCCCAACCCACCCCCGCTTGTCTCCATTACCCTAGATGCCATTACCTTTCACCCCTTTCATTTACCGTGCACACCAAGGTAGAGTTGTAATTGAGACTTATTTGAACTCATTTCGCTCCAACTTCATATCTGACGATTACTTGTGGTGGAGTTAATAGGAAGGGAGTGGAGGAAGATGACGCAAGTAATTTCATAATGAGTAAATCAATGCACACATAGAAAGGTGAAATGTGACCGCAAATTGAGAGGGATATGAAATGATTATGCAAATAATAGTAACTGGGTGAAACTGAGTTAACGTAACTATAATTCGGTGAAATTTATCATCGAGTGAGTACACAGTAACACAGTGTGTATGTAAGTCTCGAGTGTATGGAAATTGTCTTGATTACATAGAGTAACAATGTCGCAGAGACGTTGGCTGTACAGCTGTTTTACATTAGAACACATCACAGCCGAGGTTTGAGCTAAACATAAGGACGAAAGGTAAAACCACCATACCACTGTGTTCTCAAGTTGAAATGCTCGATCATGAAAAACATATAACTTACGTCTCATCGTACTGCGTTTTTGTATATTATTATTAATAATTCCACTATATAAACAGTTTCACTTTTCGACAACCATTGTTTCATCATGATCATGAACTGTGCGATTCAATATTAGCTGAGCAAATATATTAAAAAAAAAAAAACGTAAGATACTACCTCCCACGGTTGCTCAGTCAGCTATAAGGCACCCTTTTAGACAAACTGAAGTCACCGTTGGGCGTGGGTTCGAGTCCCGCATAAGGCATGTGTTTTTGTAAATGTCCTTTCACTTATAATCACTTGATAGTTTTTATCATCACCTGCTTATTCGTACCCCCGTATAACCTGTCTATAAATGAGGTCACTAAGCAAAACAATAATGATAACGCGTAGGATCCGATCCACAGCACGTGTGTTGCTTGGACATGAGAAGATGGCTGGCTGCATGTGATGATCTCACTTCCTGGACGTGATTCACCGGAGTTGTTCCTTGCGCGGCTGTGCATACAACTGGCATCAGAGCAGGAGTGTTGGCGGAGAACAATATACGTGATCCAATAGCGCGACAAATACACACCAATTTACCTGTTTATTCTTATCGTTCAACCATTTCACTGCACAAAATAGCAACTTGAACGGCCAACAAAACATGATAAATATAATTAGATCAATACAAATATTAAACAAACTGTATTTTATTTATAATTTAGTAGTCTCTGTTAGTACAGTGTCTGCAACTATAGAATCAGCGGAGCGTTATTTTATTAACCGCACGAGAGAAAGAGGCTCAAGAACCACCACGTTACGCCGTTGTGTTTGATTTGTTTGAAGAATAACATTAGAGATGAGGTATCCGCTGAAGGTTTGTATTAGTTTAGCTCACACAAATAGTTGAAATATGTGTCGAAGTGAAGGTATACGTTCAGAGGGTTACACATCACAAACACACACACATGTGTGTGGATCAAATCCAAATGCTCTGATGCCAAGAAAAACTGGCCTTCTCAATACCTTCTTCACATATTAGTGTATCTGGTTTGCGATCATTTGTGAAGGTATTTATTTATTCATTTTATTTATTCTATTCTGAATTATTATTATTCTCAATATGATATAAATTGAGCGTAACATAATTATATACTTTAACATGAATATTAATGATATACACAATAAGGTGGAAGACTTGAAAGAACGCACTGGTCGGTTGCGATTTGCATTAGCTTCAGCCGTATTCACATAGCAAATAGAATGGGAAAGTGGCTCGATGGAATTTGTTCAAATTTGGAACTTGATTTACAAGTTGAGACAGTGAAGTACACTAATAAATTGAGTGTTTTTTTCAGAATGAAGTTTCTTAAATTCACAAGTCAGCGAAAAGTTGGACTGAAATATATGTGACTGATCATGAATGGCATGAATTTTTTTTTCATATATATTGGATTTTTAACGACGCACTATACTGATGGCTACGATCTATTGGCGTCGGTGGATGATGAATGAGATGATGGGATGATGAAAGGTTATTTTATTCTGTGTTTTAGATAGTGGGAAGGAGTCGGTCGTGGCCTGTTGTTAAGGAACCATCCCGCAGTATCAACCTAAACGACAGAGGGAAAGCACGAAAACCACCGTCAGGATGGTTGACCATGGCGGGAATCGAACCCCGGTCTCCCGAATGACGGCTCAGTGTGTTACCACCTTACCACTCGGCCACGCGACTCGCTGATTATTTATTTCCACTTCATTATACGGAAATACAGAAAATGAAAATGAGGTGGGCAATAGATATAGGCCTACATTCACAATATAGCTTGGGAATAATAAAGAATGGGAAAAATATTTTTTACGGCATTTTTTAACCGTAATATCGTATTGTGTTTGTACAAATCTTACACCGTAATCTGCCTGTTCGTAGTTCAAAATGCTTCTTCAGAAATGTCCCCCTTCAGTCTTTATAATCAGCGTTTCCAGTCGACAGGAAGAATGACGATTAGAGGCGGGTCTTATTCTTTAGAGATTGAAAACATTGACTATAAGGCGCAACAAGACTTAATTGAATGTTGATTTCCAAGCAGAATGTGAACAGAATCAAACAACTAGATAGTCAGCGTTCACGAGAATCTTCAGATATAAATCGAATAAGGTAGGCCTTGAATAGTTGATAATGGAAAGTACAGAAGCATTTGGTTATGAACCGTATTGTGTTGAATGAAAAATAAATCACTTTTTCAAATCTGATTATCCAGTTTTCATAAAAAAAAAGAACCGAATGTTCATCACAATATAGCCTGCAATAATAATTTTAGTATATACCGGTAGTTGGTGCAGGCTATACAATATTGACAGAGTCATGTATATACGTTCTTGCTACCAGTACAAGGTATAGTAGGCCTATATATAAAAATGGACGGAAAATATTTTTTAATCCTTCTTTCATGGTATATCAATAACTATCTTATAGGTTCTCAATTTCATTATCAATACATATTTCATAGTTTGAACTTTGAAGCCTTCTATTTATAAATTCTACATTACATTATTACGCATAACTTTTTGCTAAACGACATGCATGATATTGAAACCTGACCACGTGACAACCAAGTACTGTCCCTCAATCGAGTACTGTCCCTCAACCAAGTTCTGTCCCTCAATCAAGTACTGTCCCTCAACCAAGTACTGTCCCTCAATCGAGTCTGTCCCTCAATCGAGTACTGTCCCTCAACCAAGTACTGTCCCTCAATCAAGTACTGTCCCTCAACCAACTACTGTCCCTCAATCAAGTACTGTCCCTCAATCAAGTACTGTCCCTCAACCAAGTACTGTCCCTCAATCAAGTACTGTACCTCAATCAAGTACTGTCCCTCAATCAAGTACTGTCCCTCAACCAAGTACTGTCCCTCAATCAAGTACTGTCCCTCAACCAAGTACTGTCCCTCAACCAAGTACTGTCCCTCAATCAAGTACTGTCCCTCAATCAAGTACTGTCCCTCAACCAAGTACTGCCCCTCAATCAAGTACTGTACCTCAATCAAGTACTATCCCTCAACCAAGTACTGTCCCTCAACCAAGTACTGTCTCTCAATCAAGTACTGTCCCTCAATCAAGTACTGTCCCACAATCAAGTACTGTCCCTCAATCAAGTACTGTCCCTCAATCAAGTACTGTACCTCAATCAAGTACTGTCCCTCAATCAAGTACTGTACCTCAACCAAATACTGTCCCTCAATCAAGTACTGCCCCTCAATCAAGTACTGTCCATCAACCAAGTACTGTCCCTCAATCAAATACTGTCCCTCAATCAAGTACTGTCCCTCAACCAAGTACTGTCCCTCAATCAAGTACTATCCCTCAATCAAGTACTTTCCCTCAACTGAGATACAGTCACACGTATACACCAGTAGGGCAAATATGGCCTGATTAAAATACTGTGAGAATAGTAGCTGGACAAATATTAGGCTGATTAATTCTGTAGAAACGCAACATTCGCATCGTCTCCACCGGTTTCCACAGTCTAGTAGGTTCATACTCGCCACGCCATTAACCCGAGTGTGGTCCACTGACTCTGGGTACAATCATCATTGTATGATTTGAATTGGACTAATTGTCGTGGGTGAACCCGCTAAAGTCAAGGAGCCAATAGTGGGCTGTTAGCAGTGTGTGGAGACGGGCGAAACCGTTACACGTAATCACATAGTCGGTGAGCCCATCACGGACGACACTAAATTAGCCGAAAAACACGCAGGATTGTAAAAACATCCCTCCCCCCCTTCTCTCCCCCCCCCCCATCTACCATACGTTCTCCTCCTCACAACACGGCGATAGATTCTTCCAATTTGGCTTGTCACCTCGGTTTATTCAACTCGTGGTACGTAAGACAACATTTTAATTGAAATGTAGGACAAAATCAAGCTGAATGCCAAAGAACATGCAGTGGCTACACGTAACAGAAGAAAATGAATGGAAAATATACGAAACTATGGGCTAATGAACGTTAAACATTAATAATATAGGTTACAGGTTAGTTCATTATTGATGTTGGCAAAAGCTAATGTTAGATTATGTACACTTGCGGTCACATAAAATGGTTTGATCCTGAATTAACATTTGAATTTGAATAAAATATACGCATATTCAGCAGTTGATGTTTTCATATACTATGAGTTGAGTGCGTATGCACTTTGTCATCTAGTTTAAGTGGGTATAATATCAGTACGAATATTTTCTTCAGGATGCATTTCAATTTAGCTTGACCGACCACATTATGTGACCGCAACCGTACACCTACTACATTTTTACACAATATCAAAATGTACAGCAATCAGCGTTACAATCATATGAATACACATGCATTCTGAAAGAGCATAGTATATCAAAAGCAAAACACAATCCATATAAACTACTGTAAAATGTGAATAAAAGAACAGAATTATATCTAATAATAATCTATAGTTCAATGTGGAGTAGCCGGAATTAACGCTCGGAGCGAATTTCCGAGCGTACGAAAATGACAAGCTCCCGCTTGACTCTCAGAAACGTACAAACAAACTACGTGCCGCGTTTTAATTAGCGGCCAGTAATCGAGGCGGTGAATATAACCAGCGTATTAAACCACTATCATAACATTCTAATACCTCCAATCTGGTCGAGGAGATGCGTTGCACCACACTTGTCGGTCATCACCACATGCAGATGCACCCAACAATGGGGAGACTGCAGTACAGTACTGACGAGAGTGATGTCGAATCGATAGAACCAAGTGATGTTGACAGAAAACTGGTGGATCCGACTTACTTACGTTAACAAACGAAATCGTATTCAATATAAATATCGAGTATTTTCGACTGTATTTTACATATTTTTTTCGTATGAAAAACGTTGATTTTGTTCATCTTATAGTATAGTTGATTCTATATTTTTCAATCCACCTTCGATTATTTCATTAGCTATAGGACTCGACCACCTGTATATGATATTGTAACTCCCCCCCCCCCCCCCCCCCCCCCCCCCCCCCCCCCCCCCCTGTACCATTCCATTTCATTTTATCTCATTATTATTTTGTACTACATTATTCTAATCATTTATTTTGTGTATTTTGTACTATTTTGTAGAAAATTGAGAATTTAAAGAGAAGAATTAATTCAAATGAACACAGATTCTATCAATGTTTTACCATAGATCTATTCACCACTATTGAAATAACTTGAACAATAGATCATATACCTTGAATTCACACGGCTACAGATGCAGAAGTCATGGCGAATTAAATGTTGGAGAAACACGATAAGGATTGACACAGAATTAGTAATTTGCAGTTGATAGAATTTCAACGCATCAATCTTGTATGCACTCAAGGTTGAATGCAACTCTGAACTCACACATGCAGTTGTTATTTGTCAGCCAAATCGATTTATTCTCAAACCATCAAAAGTGTGCAAAAAATATGTGCATGTTCTATACGTGGTGGAGAATGAAGGGGGAACGATAATACAGGTGTTGAAATAAAAAAAGTGCATCACTTCGTGTGGGTGTTACGACAATAAAAATGAGAATAAACCACTGAAATTACCAATCATCGATCATTTGAAAGGTAAGAACGATCAAGAAAAAACTCCAATACATCATTTAGCGAAAGTAGATATTATATTGAATGAAAAGAGATTACAATAATACTAGATTCTCACATCCATTTCAAATCCAATCTCTTTTATCACTTAAATTAAAAATCCTTCAAACTCGAGGTAACAAAAACAATTCAAGAACTATTAAATACCCTTGTTAAGAATTATACGTACGCATCCAAGTTGGTAATTTTCTTGTCGAATCGACGAAAACAAACAGACCTTTACAGACTGACAGACAGAAGTGTAAAGACTTGGAGCGGTCCAGGCACGATAACACGGGATTGTCGAGTGTTCACGCACTACTGGCATGGTGTTGTTTTGGTCTGAACAGAACACAGCGTCAGCGATACACCTGAACATTTTACCGGCATCCAAAGGGACGGTGAAAGAGGAGAGGAGAGAGGGCAATAGCCAGTCACCATAGTAACAAGAGAACGCCAATTTGCATAGTAAAATCTTTGTCCCTGTTAATTGGGGTGGGTGAGGGGTTGTGGGGAAGGGTGAGAGCGGGCGGTGGGAGGGGAGAGGTGAGGTAGCGAGGTTAAGTGTCTTTACTAAATACACATGATAGTTACTATATTATGTGGGCCCGTGTTTATAGACATAAGCCATATAAGAGCTGGATGCTATAGCCCGCGCATGGCGAGCTGCAGTGTCGCGTAATTCAATAGCCAATATAGCCTAACGTTCATTACATCGGTGACTACAGGCAAGGAGACACTTCTTCATACATTATTGACTACGCTTTAGGACGCTTTCAATTCAATCGGATTACAAACGGGGCTTGTTTTTGGTTAGTGGAATGAAAGAAAAACTGTTATGTGGGCCTGCTGAAAGAGGAAAAGTGATTCTAATTGTTAATTGATAATGCTCACAATTGAAAAGTGATGATACTTTCAATCAATTACTTTCAGCATACAATTATCAGATATGATTTTAGTTCGAGCACATTGGGAAACATGAATATCAAGCAAACTCAAAAACCAATAGAAGCAATATTGCGCGCAGTTCGTTTTCCGTTTTATGCATGAAAAAAGCTGGGCACACACAACATTATTACATCGGAAGACGCTTCATCCGAATTGGTATAACTAGTTTTCGAACTGGGATGGGTGGACCAGTGGCTATACCACGCTGAACCATCATCAGAAGACCGGGATTCGATTCTCACCATGTTCGACCATCCTGACAAGAGGTTTTTCGTGGTTTACCTCTCTCGTTTAGGTGAATACTGAGGTACGGCTACTATACATAACAGGACAGGCCATGACCGACTCCTTCACCATCGCAAATACAGTACACAATTATATTTCGACTGATCTTTCCATCACCAAATTTCCATCATCCACCGACGCCGATAGATTTGTCATTAGTGTAGCGCGTTGAACCCAATAATGATCATTTTAAAAAAAAATTCGAAAAGACTGATTTCTCAGAGCCGAATCTTGTAGTAGTAGATGGAACAAAATAATTATATGACTCTCTGTTAAGGAATCCGAATGAGATTTGTATACATAAACTAACAAGAAGTATTTGCGGGCATCACACACTGTTCAGTCACCGAACCAGCAATGTAAACACGTATACACTATAGGTCTCCGATACGACGAGAAGGCAAGGTAGAGGACTCGAGGCAATCCATCTCACTAATGAAGCCTGGTTAAGCCTATTCCTCTTTTAGATACACTAGACTATGTATAAGAACTCGCGTCGACCTTCCATTATTCATGATCTCATCCATTTTAGATGCAAACCAGTCACCACTAGTCTGTATAGCCCGTGGCCCCCTTCCCCCACCCTGCACAAGGTCCCGTGGGGGTGGGTGACAAGGCGCATCAGTCGAGACATCGGTCACCATGGACTTAGCGGCAAACGCCCACAACGGACACCGCTTATGTAACACTTCTAGCTTCGACAATAACTTTACATGACATTCGATTGTTTCAAATGTCCCCATCGTTTCCGTAGAATTAAAAGTTCCCGCCATCCAGGGTGATTCCACAGGTTTAAATGATCAAACAACTTGAGCAGTTGCAAAATGAGAAATTGGCAAATACATTATAAAATGCAGACAATACTTTTCGATAATGCTGATGATTCAAATATTGTAACAACGATGGTGAAAATCGATTGTTTACAGACTTTCTCAAGGCGTCCCCATCGTTTCCAAAGCGTAAAAAGTTCCCGCCAGAGTGATTTCACAGGTATAAATAAATGATGATAAAACTTGAACAGTTGCAAGATGAAAAATTAACAAATACATCATGAGATGCAGACAATATCTGTCGATAATGCTGGTGTCAGATATTGTAACAAAAAAAGCAGAACGCTCAGTTGTATGTAACAGTGACACTCGATACTTTTGCCATCGATTTTTAGATCACATTCCTTGTAACCTATTGTGAAGGATCAAAATGGATTGACAGTACTTGAGAAGATACTTCTCTGAATGGTATGAAGCAGTTGCACTACAAAATGTTCGAGCGAAGAGTCACTGCGATCGTTCATATAGGCCTACGTTACATTGACACTAAAAATGTGACGCTGTGTGTAGGTCCTCCTTAAATAAATTATTACAATGAAACAATACAGATATGAAACAAAAGAACTAGAAAGTGATGATAGCCTCTAAAGCATATTTAAATATATATATATATATATATATATATATATATATATATATATATATATATATATATATATATATATATATATATATGTATATTTATATATATATATATATATATATATATATATATATATATATATATATATATATATATATATATATGTATATATATATATATATATATATATATATATATATATATATATATATATATATATATATATATATATGTATATATATATATATATATATATATATATATATATATATATATATATATGTGTGTGTGTGTGTGTGTGTCACGCACACACTTGCGGCGTTAAAATGTTTTTGAAAAACATCATTTTTTTTCAAACCTTATGAGGTAATTTTACGAATATTTGATTTCACGGAACAATGAACAGAAATCTACCATAAAGTAATTTGAAAATATTTGGGGATATTGCACTGAGTTTACATGATGACAATTTTCGGGGGGCTTAAGAAAAATCTCCAACCGCCCAGCTCATCAACAACTCGAATTTAGCATTTTCCTCGTGTTCTTTGCCCAACATTTCGCGGGTTGTCTCGATGACGACGAGTCCAAGGGTGTTGCGGTGGGCAACGGTGGCTCCGTCAGTTGACTGTTGGGTGGTTGCCACTGTTATCTCTCAGTCACTGTAAACGGGATGACCTAAGATGACCTGCCATTATGTTCGCGCCACTTGTTAACCCTGGCCACGTCGCAATTCAGTTTCATTTCCACCCTTTGCACTCTCCACTACAGAGACTTGCTCTCATACACATGGTCCACGCTCGGCAGCGTGCAGGTTCGTCGACACGAGACATTTTTGTATGTACCTTTTTTTTAATAATATTGAAACTTGATATCAAATCATTGTTCCCAAATTGAGGGCTAGAAGTAGGATCGTTTCTCTATACCACTATACGGTAGTTGATAATTCGATACAATCATCATCGAACTAGCAGTGCACAACCCTCGGCCCGCCATCATATATTTCGTGGCCCGACGAATAAATGAGGAATTATTGAAATTTTCATTGAAGATTTCAATAATTTTGTATCTGATTGTTTCACTATTATTAGCCTACTTTCAATTTTTTATCATTTTGTTGTATTTTGTCAATGTGTATTTTCTCCACATGAACGGATAGTAAATCAAGAGATCCTATGATAAAAATTTACCGTTTGTTGATGTTGAGGATTACAATAATATTGCAATATGTTTTTTTCCCAATTTATCATGGAGAGTAGCCAGAGTGGACCCTACTTAATTGGGATGTGCCTATATATACGTCCATATAGCAACTCAAGGAAGAATCCGTATTTCGGGACACTTTTAACCAGTGCGGCTCACGATCCATGACTGTTTGGGAGAAATAATCCCGTAACAGTTTCCAAACTTCATATTTCAAATTATTTCTATCTTGGATTTTTTCATGAGCGATATTACCTTCTGAGATTTTCTGAGGAGACAAAATGAAAAATGTAATTCTCGTGGATAAAAAAAAACGATAGAAACGACATAGGCCTATATAGTTTCGAGAAGTGGCGTAAATATCGGCGGTGAAAGCGGTGCAGTGGTACAGGGACCCACGGCTAAATTTACTTGGGAGGGAAGGGGAGCACTGAGACTGGCATAATTTGCTAAAATTATGTTTTATTATTTCTGATGTATATGTTCATATATTCTTTTATTCAATAAACGAGAGACAGTGCGGGTTCAATTACATCAATTGAACCAGAGATAGCAAGACGGATTCAATTTAGAGACATTTCTCCAGAGCAAAAAGCAAGGCGAAGGAATTTTGATAGCAATCAATAAGTGAGTGAGATGATTCATTTAACTTATGTGCAATAAATAGGTCTAAATAGTACAAAAATTCAAATAAAATTTGAATGACATTCATATTGAAATAAATTGGTGGCACACGAATGCTTTTTATGACTGAAGGCAAATTCGGATAAAAGGGATAGAACCCATTCATACATTTTGCACTCCTGTCTCGTCCTGCCTTGTTACGCCACTGGTTTCCAGTGCTACCAACGACGTTGCACATGCTGATGTGTGGAACAAAATCAGGCGAGAATTTCGTGCAATTTGAATCTGAATGTGCTGCGGCTATGTGTCGACCTCGCACACCGTTACTCAGATACTTAATTAAATATAGGCTCACAGAAGTGAAGATCCGCTGTAGCAACATCATGCGCTCACACCTCGAGCACCCTCCCCCTCACCCCCCCCCCCCCCCCACCCACAACCAGCATCCACTTATACATACACAGGCTCATAGACCGACAGCACGGTCAACACCCCATCAAGCCGTGTGGCCGAGTACTTTATACAAGGTGCGTCACACCAGCACCCCCTTTTTGAAAATTAGGACAATTTTTGACGTCAATCGTTTGTGCTTCGTTTGTGCTTGATTGTGCCGTTGAAATTTTCGTTTATGCTTGATTCCTTCCGCCCTTAAATTGAATTTCAAAAAAAGGGGTGCTGGGGTCATGCTAGCACCCCCTTTTGACAAAATCAACTCTTTAATAGTGGAATCGTTTGTGCTTCCTTTGTGCTTGATTGTGCCGTTGCAATTTTCGTTTGTGCTCGATTCCTTCTGCCCTAGAATGGGTATCCAAAAAAGGGGGTGTCAGCACCCCCCTTTGAGAAAAATCAATTTTTAAATAGCGGAATCGTTTGTGCTTCGTTTGTGCTTGATTGTGCCATTGAAATTTTCGTTTGTGCTTGATTCCTTCTGCTCTTAAATTGAATTTCAAAAAAAGGGGTGCTGGGGTCATGCTAGCACCCCCTTTTGAGAAAAATCACCTTCTAAATAGCGGAATCGTTTGCGTTTTTTTATTTATTGTGCCGTTGCAATTTTCGTTTGTGCTCCATTTCTTCTACCCTCAAATGGGTATCCAAAAAAGGGGGTGCCAGCACCCCCTTCTGAGAAAAATCAACTTTTAAATGGCGGAATCGTTTGTGCTTCGTTTGTGCTTGATTGTGCCGTTAAAATTTTCGTTTGTGCTTGATTCCTTCTACCCTCAAATGGGTATCCAAAAAAAGAGATATTTCCCAAAAAAAGAAATTCAATTTAAAGGCATAAGGAATCAAGCACAAACGAAAATTTCAACGGCACAATCAAGCACAAACGATTTCACTATTTAAAACTTGATTTTTCTCAAAAGGGGTGCTGGCACCCCCTTTTTTGGATACTCATTTTAGGGTAGAAAGAATCGAGCACAAACGAAAATTGCAACGGCACAATCAAGCACAAACGAAGCACAAACGATTTCACTATTTAAAAGTTGATTTTTCTCAAAAGGGGGTGCTAGCATGACCCCAGCATCCCCTCTTTTTAAATTCAATTCAAGGGCAGAAGGAATCAAGCACAAACGGAAATTTCAACGGCACAATCAAGCACAAACGAAGCACAAACGATTGACGTCGAAAATTGTCCCAATTTTTAAAAAGGGGGTGCTGGTGTGACGCACCTGTTAATACACTGAACAGTCATTCAGGAGACCGGGGTTCAATTTCCGCCAAGGTCGACCATCCTGACAGGTGTTTTTTGTGGTTTCCCTCTGTCGCTCAGGAATGATCCCTCAACAACAGGCCACGACCGATTCCTTCGCACTATCCAAAAACACCCAATATATCAACCTATCATCCCATCATCTCATATATCATTCACCGCCGCCAATAGATCGTAGTCATCAGTACAGTGCGTCGTTTAACCCAATATAAGTAAGTAATATCAAACCGAGACAGACAAGACTAAGTTCCAACACTCGTCCGGACAGAAACAGCAGATCAACATAAACATACACAGTATACAGTTAGATGAGCGACAGCGAGACTTCCATCTCACTCTTACGGAGATATGTCTCTGGTTTTTTTTGTATGTTTGTTTGTACGCAATGCACAGGTCACACGGTTTGACTGATCAACATGAAACTTTTTTTTTGACACGCACACTTACCCAGATTAGAATATGGTACCTAGACCGTTCACCATGGAATCTTATAACCTACGTATTTATTCATGTATACATACATATTTAACATACATACATTTATATGAACATTGAATTAAATGAAATATTTTACGTGACTATTTTTCATGGTGTCGAGTTTAATACCATTGTATGATCTACAACTGAATAAAAAATATTATATTATATTCCAATATATTACATGTGAAAATGGAGGAACTAATTCAGTGGTTCCATTTTGCTCACTGCAGTTACCGTAGTTCTTATTTCAGTCTCACAATTCTATCACGATTAATATATCGTTTTACCAAACGTATGCAATTTTATACGAATGGTGGCCATTATGCTAGACCCGAGGTTCGATTCCCGCCACAATCGACCATCCTGAAAAGGGTGCATATCGGTTTTCCTCTGCCATTAAGGTAAATACTGGGATGATTCCTCTCAATTCGCCACGACCGTTTCCTTCCCACTGTTCAAAACATCTAGAAAAATAATCTTTGATTTTGTCTTCTTTTATCTCATCCATCATTCACCGACGTCAATAGATCCTAGTCATCATTAGAGTACGTAATTGAACCCAATATAAATGTAGTTCTGAAAAATATACGAAAACTGAAACAATATTATGGAGCTGAATTTATATAAAATTATTCCGTATTGTTACACTTACGTGCTAACCCAAAATCTCCAATCATACTCGTTAACAATAAAACAAGAATGAATGAAATAACACTGAATGTCACAGAGCGAGAAGGCAAGCCTTACACAGGATAGGCTTGGAACGACGTATCAGTGACGGATGTAACGACGTGTCATACGTAACATCGTGTATTTAGACCTACACCAAATTAGGTACAAGTACTAATGAGCAAGGCCAAGTACGCACGCGATCGTCCATGTGTACAGCCGGTTCTCGAGCAAGTGGAGGTGCCGTAGAGTGGAAAAGCCATAGAGTGGAGGTGCCGTTGGGTGGAAGGGCCATAAGGTGGAAGTGTATTGGGTGGAAGTGCCAAAGAGTGGATGTGCCATGGAGTGGAGGTGCCGTGGGGTGGAAAAGCCCTAGAGTGGAGGTGCCGTACGGTGTAAGTGGCATACAGTGTAAAAGTCATAGAAAGTGACATACAGTGGAAGTGCCATAGAGTGTGAATCTCAATGAGTGGAGGTGCCATAACGTGCGAGTACCAACGAGAGATGTGCCATAACGTGTGAGTGCCAATGAGGGGGGGGGGGGGGGCACATCGTCGCGGTGCGACAACCTCATCCACCTGCAAGGGCATGTCGATCTGCGTGCACGGCGGCTCCTATCCCCGCGTCGACCATTCTATCCCGGCTCTATTGTGATTACTTGTTAAATCTCAAGTTGCGAATAAAGTTACGGCAAGAGCTATACGGTAGTCGAGCACAAGCCTGGCCTGTTATTATGTGCGATGCGAGAGAGGTAACAACATATGCGTTTAATGAAATTTT
>OZ023327.1:15433989-15471489 GCA_964007535.1 Brachyptera risi | reverse complement strand
TATATATATATATATATATATATATATATATATATATATATATATATATATATATATATATATATATATATATATATATATATATATATATATATATATATATATATATATATATATATATATATATATATATATATACGTATATATATATTTATATATATATTAATTAATCACACCATTCTCACTAATGACTTTGCTAATAAGACACAATAACTTGTAATATAGACCTTAGTAGATATAAGACATTTGCACACCGTAACTTATACTTTAGTTATTGTAAATAATTTATAGTATCAGCAGTGTGATTCTCTATACTATCGATTGAATCATTTTCGTCAACAGTCAGGTTTTTTATTGACAATTTTGTCTAGCGTGATCCTTTGTGGGAATTTCACGATCCTGATTGTCAAATCTTCTCGAATCGCCAAGACTCTCTCATCAACAGTTGTTGACGTCAAGAACCGTCACATTCAGATGAAAATACATAGTGGCGCTTTTTTTCTTCCAAACTGATTCAAACAAAGAAGAATCGTCATTACACCATTTTTAAACATTGAAAAGGATGATGTAATGTCAATTTCATGTTCCAATTGCATAGTCTACACCACACCTAATTCAAACGCTCTCATTAATCCATGTCATTGCATTGTACTTGATCTTATAAATTAGACAACCTAAATTCAAGCCTATACCATTATGTTCTTATTGTTTTTGAATTGGCTTAGCCCACAACCTGCGAATTGTCATACCGGTGCACTGATTGAGAGAGTTGAGGAATCACCAACAAGGTCATATATGTATATAACATATGTAATGATGATAAGTCCTGAAGTTATTGTTTCAAAACTTATCAACATGCGTGAATGATCGAGATCGTGTGTGTGTAGAGGATAGACTGTTCACCTCTAGTCGGTTGTCAATCGTTGTTGTCTCGATCGGAATCACTATTAACCTAATTTTGATATAGATAGAGAATCTCAGTGCAGTTGGTAAAGTGTAGTGCAGTCTATTGAATTGAAATTCCATTGAATCATTGTGTTGGAATTTCTTGAATTCCATTTTGCAATTCTCATCGAAATTCTTTTACAGAGGTTCAGTATCAAAATGTAATGCTTAATTAATAATAATATAAACCCACTGTTTACAGCATCCTCACCGGCAGTTAAATGTAAATCGGTGACAAACTGGCTGGCTATATTTGAAAAAGAGAATCGGGAGAAGATTGAGAAAGACATGAAATCGCCAACGTTTGACGAAAGGCGAGCGATAATTCACTCTACGAATCCCGGAATGAATGAAGATTTTTCTCCTGATTCAGGCAATCTCGTAAGCGATTCAGACTCTCTCGAAAGTGACTCAAGCTCCAATCTATCAAATAATCCGGTGTTTCCATCAACCTTGAAAGCTTTGAAGAAAAAAGTAGACCCTTACCTTCAACTGCGTGGACGTGGAAAGCCACTGATGAAAAAAAAATCGAATACTCTTGCTATTGTAAAAAGCAAGGTAAATATGTTCAGAAATGTTTCGTGTCATAAAGCTAATGTAACCAGGCTTCTAAACAAGGTTTTACCCCAAAAGATTGTACCAGTTCCACAAGTTTCTCAGAAACAACCTGTTCAACGAGGCATTCCAGGTCAGCTCCTTATTAGAGCACCGACAAGATTTCTTGCTTCAAACAGGGACAAGATATGCTCGAAGAAGAATAAGGTATCTCCAACGGAATTGCTAGCTCCAAAGAAGGACAAGATATGCTCCAAGAAGAATAAGGTATCTCCAACGGAATTGCTAGCTCCAAAGAAGGACAAGATATGCTCAAAGAAAGATAAGGTATCTCCAACGGCATTGCTAGCTCCAAAGAAGGATAAGATATGCTCGAAGAAGAATAGGGTATCTCCAACGGCATTGCTAGCTCCAAAGAAGGACAAGATATGCTCAAAGGAAGATAAGGTTTCTCCAACAGAATTGCTTGCTGGAAACAGTGACAAGATATCCCCAAAGAAGTATAAGTTGTCTCCAGAGCTGCAAGGAAAAGTATTAAAACCTGCCAAGTTGGCAGGGAATAGACCCTCTGGTGAACCAGAGAACTGCACCACTTTACCTAACTGTATCCAAGGAGTAGCCAGTTCCAGTAAGGTCGAAGACTACAAGAATATAAAGACAAAGACAGGTGAAGAAGATTTTGCTCACACTTATTCCAACAACGATAAAGAGTGTTGTAAGAAGAAACTGTTGCCAAAGAAGAAAGATAATAAGTATATGTGAAAGTAATATTATGATCATTCAATAAAGAGTCACTATCTTACCATACCAGATTTGTACCTGTAATTGATAACCTGTAGTTTTGTTCTTGTTTTTTGGTAAATCATCCAATGTCCAACAAACTTCAGACAAATCTGACATTGTGTACACTTACGGTCTCAAAAAATGATCGATCATTCTACGTTGAAAAGCGTCCAGAAGAAATGTTACTTACATTCAGTGTTGGGGAAGTTCAATTATGCAAAGAACTTTTAAAAAGTTCAGTTCATGTCAAATTGATCGATCTTTTAAAAAGTTCAAAGTTCGTTTTTGTGGCTTTGCTCTAAAAGTTCAAATTAAAAAAACATGACTTCATTCAAAAATTTACGTTGAAAATTATGTGGCAAAAAAAGTTCAAAAAAAATATATGTACGGTACACAAACATTTTCTACAATGAATGTCTCAAGTTTGATAGTGATTGATAACAACTACAAGTCACAACACGTCAATCTTGACCACAAGTGGCTGCCGGCTCGCTGGGTGACAAGTGATCACATGATGAAATCCCTAACAGGGAATAATATACATTCGGGATAGACCGTAAAATAGTCGATCTCACTCGGAATTTGGACGGGGAAGTACGGATAGTGCGATGGTGTCGAATAGGGCTATGAGTATTCTAAAGTTATGAACTTTCAAATGAACGTTTTATTTCGTTAAAGTTCACCAAGAAATCAAACGTGAAGAAAGTGCAAGATCGTTGACTGTAAATGAAACGCGTTCATCAGGGACGTCGTTAGGATTTTTGTGTTGGGGGGGCGCACAGGCTAAATGAATGAAATGACCGCCCAGCTGGACATCTGCCACGCACAAAAAGGGGGTCTGGGGGTGATTTTTCTTTGAAAATATGGACATTTTTCAAGAGATATTTCAAATTACGAGTGGTTTTGAAGTCCTATAATTGCATCATTATGAACATTTTCGAAGCTATACTTTTGCGATTTCTCTCAGCAAAGCCCCGCAGGGAATTTTTTGAAATAGATCCATGTCATTTTTCAAATGATTCTTGATATTTACAAGTGGTCTTGGAGTCCAATGATTGAATCACTATGGACATTACCAAAGTAATTTTTAATGGTATAATCATTATGGATATTTTCAAAGCTATTCTCATGATTTCTCCCAGCAAAATTCCCAACAGTGATAATTTTGAAATATGGTCATTATTCAAGTGATTTTTGCGATTCACACGCAGTTTTGAAATCTAATAATTGAATCATTAACGAAAAGAAAACAGGAAACTTATGAAGTAGTAGAGTGTATACTGATACAATTCATATTAATAAGTAATCGACTCATCATATTTTATTGTGCGTTTATTCGTAGGTCAACATTATAAATTTTTTTTAAGGAGGATGAGTTATTGGGGGGTGCAAATGTCAATTGGGGAAGCACGCGCCCCCCCCTGAAACCCCCTAAGGACAGCCCTGGCCTTCATTCAAAATGATCAGAAAATACGAACGCGTTCATTTTAAAAGTTCATTACCCAACACTGCTCACATTATACGCACTAAAATGAGCAGACAATGTAGGTACATAGTACATACACACTTCACGTATAGTCTGCAACAGGCTTGACAGTAAAATAAGTGTGGATTTTATTTAAATTTGAACTTATTTTTGGAAAAACCATTTCATCTGACTGCAAGTGTATATACATAATATATATATATATATATATATATATATATATATATATATATATATATATATATATATATATATATATATATATATATATATATATATATATATATATATGCCTAAATATATATATGAGTATATATATATATATATATATATATATATATATATATATATATATATATATATATATATATATATATATATATATATATATATATATATATATATGAATACATATATATATATATATATATATATATATATATATATATATACCTTTATTGGCCCCTGACTCCAGTAGTGATGCAGGGTGATGACAATCATATGAAATACATTATAAAATAGAATCAAATTTAATTAAAAAACTGAATATTGAAATTATACAAAATTAAATTTAGCATTAAAGAAGAAAAAGATAATCATTTCATTCCTTCTCTCTTCCTATTTTCTTTCTTTCTCAATCTTTCTTTCTATTTTTTTTGTCGCTTCCGATTCAAAAGGGGAATCTCCCTCCTCCCTATATCTGCCACTGGCCGTGGGCGACATATGAGTAGATCTTATAAATTCGAGGGCAAAGCTTGAGATGATGAGCGATCCTAGTTTTCCACTCACTTCACTCAAATTCCTCTCAAGATATGATTTATGTTCTCATGTAGGCTCAGTCAACTTCAGTGCTGTTGAAATGTGTTTACAATCATCGAAACCGTTCTGACCTGGAGCACTGCTCTTGCAATGCGTACTTTTGCCAAAAATCTTGCTGCAAAGGCAAAAAACCCTGTCTGATTTCTCTGATTGGATTAACCAACGGCGATGGTAACTTTCATCATTTGTTAAACGTCTCTTGCAGTGAAATAAAGAAAAACTACGAAAAACTACTAATTTTTGCGCCCCTGGAAATGTTGTGCCCTGGGCAGCCGCCCAGCCCCCGGGCCGGCCCTGCTCATATGGAATTGTGACTTTTGAATGTTAACCGGAAGTTGCTTATGAAAACCGGAAGTAAGGTTATTTTAAACTCATTTTTCAAGTTTTTAATATTTTTAAAACTCATTTCTCAACATAATTCAATGACATTTTGAAAATATATTTGTATAAATATACCAGATCGATTGTGTGTGCAACATTTGTCAGTTGATCATTTTTAACAGGAAGAGATTGGAATAATGACTCAGAAATGCAGAATACTGTCGTTTCAACGATTAAATCGCAGCCACCAATGAACCATCAAAAACATTGGATACTTTTTTCTCCGCTCTATCTATCTGAATGATCGTCATCAGACACAACCCACCACAGCCCGCTCGGGCTCGGGCAACGAGATCGACACACGTTAGGTTAGGTTTGGGTTACTCGGTAGATAATGAATGTCAAATGAAACAGCTGATATTTATAAATAATCACGTTGGTACCTTATTGCCTGATAATGCAAATTTTAGTTATAGGTATATTTCAAGTACTGGTATTTAAAGAATATTCCTATTTGACGACCATTTTGGGCCATTCAATGCTGATGTACGATGGGCGAGGAAATCAATTAAGAGACTGTATTTGGTATTCAAACAAAAATTTGATAACACAGACATGAAATATATTCTGATACTATTGTGAGCAAGCAAATGCATCTAATCATTATGAAGCAACAAAAATTACTGATATTCCACCCAAAACCCTGATGGGTAAAAACTTGGAGCCAAGCCCTGAAATATTTCAGCAACCACAAACACTTCCTGATATAAAAGGTGTGAAATCAAAATTGTATGCCAAGTGCAACTTATTATTCATCAATCTGGCCTGGAAAATAACAGGAATCACTTGGCTCATTGCCCCCCACATCCCCTCATCTAACACCACCCCAAATTGAAGTGCAATGCTAAGAAATGAGTAATTTCACGTTCCTGACACAGGGAAACGTGATATGATTCAAGAAACTTGCCCTCCCTCGTCCATTTTCTATTCTAAAATGTAGTTTCCCATCAACTTGATGACATTTAGTGTGTAGTGATTGAGAGAATTTGAATTGAGAGCCTACATTTGATTGGGGAGCACACTATCTTGAAAAATTCTCACGTAACAAGTTCATATAACCCAAGTTACAAATATCTTGTTTGATTTTGTGATGTAGGTTTTATGAATAAAATAAAAATACTCAATTTACTTTCAAATTCAAAGTATAATTTCAAATTATTTTTATATTGTATTTTTATTCTCATTTGCATTTGAAGTTATAATTTATTATACTCCAATGAGGAAATGTATGTCCGGGTCAAAGTCAGTCTTTGCCAACTTTCGAGCCACATATGCAACATTTATATAGAAAGGTGGATATTCTGATGATTTAATAACCAATAACGAGACAGAGTCTCCATGAAACCATGCGTAAATTACAAATTTTCTTCACTCATATTACGTTTCCTTGTGTCAGGATCGTGAAGTTACCCATTTCTTCGCATCATCCACACTTCATTTCAATTTGGGGTGGTGTGATATGAGGGGACGTGAGGGGCAAAGAGCCAAGTGTTTCCTGTTATTTTCCAGGCCGTATTGATGAATAATATGTTGCGTTTGGCATTCACTTTGATTTCACACCTTTTATATCAGGTAGTTTTTGTAGTTGCTAAAATATTTCAGGACTTGGCTCCAAGTTTTTACCTGTCAGGATTTTTGGTGGGATTATTATTACTGATGTATTGTAATATGTTGATCATAAAAAGTGAAAATGAAATTAATGAATGATAAATAGATATTACGTTATTTCGTTGCATAATATGAGAGATGATTTTTTTATCATCATCAAAACTTGACATGAAGTCATTGTTTCCCAATAATTAGGCAAAGGATGACAATTGAGGATCATTTCAATGGGGCACCACAACGGCAATCTTACCATCCCAAAGAAATGATTAGATAATATAGCTAATCCATTTCAACTAATTGTAGAAATTGTGATAAGTCAAGAGATGAACATTAATCAAAATTTGTTTTGGGGGGGGAAATTTTTTCTCTGAATACATCTTCACTCTCTTCAATTTTCTCTATCTTCTTTCCTCAAACTATACTTTTTTCTTGTACTTGAAATACACTTATGAAACGAAAATGGTCAAATAAAACTAGATAAAAAATATAAATAGAATTAGTCAAGTACCGGTATTCTATATTAGTATTGTGTATCACACTGACTCACTCAAAGTCCAATATTTCATACTCAGGTCGCAAAAGCCTTGATCATATTATTGTCACGATGGCGACGAGGTCGTGGGACTGACCTGATCCTCTCTCCAGTCTCTAAGCCTATACTGCCGCCACCACAAATACACAATGGTAGGCGGGCCATATATCTGAAGATCGGTGGCTAGCCCAGTAAGGGCATGTGTGAGGTGATGCGGTAACCCGGCATGCAGTGGGGCCAGGGCGGTCTGGGGCGGCGCCCTGGTACTTTTTTGGGGGACAGGGCGTAGCCCTGCTTCCAATTTTAAAGCGAAGGCAGGGCGGCGTAGGGCGCTGATCTTTAGTAATCTGTTATTTTATATCTCATCATGGGGCAAAGTACATATCAAAATGAAAATCCAGTGATAATTTTTTTTTTTTTATTGAACAAAAGAACATATAACATACATATATAAATAAAATTGAACTCTTTTCCACAAAGCCTGGGAAGGCTTATCTGTGGGTTAAAAATAACAAAGAATATATAATATATGTAAAGTTCAGACTAAGATGTTGTAACATATCAACCAATATCGATTCATATATTTGATATGAATTCTAAATCATGTTTCTAATGTTGTATGTAATTCATTTCGTTTCTACATTTGTCTCATATTTCATGTAAACCCAAAAGGAACCCCTAATTTTGGTCAGTCAAAGTGTCTGGTATGTACTTCCTGTTGACAAGAGACGAGACACGTAGTCGCTCGAATATATAGTTAGGCCAGTATAACAAGATACAAGCGCTACGTATGAAGCAGGGAGATACTGTCACTGAGCGGGTGGCCCCGGGAGGGTGTACCGTTGTAAATTTCGTCTGGTTGGTTCGCGATAGCCAAAGAAGCAAGAACCAAAACAGTGCGGCAAATAAACCAGCGGCGACGACGGCGACGATAATGAAGACAACGACGGTGGCGAAATAAAAGAAGACGCAGAAAACCACGGTACCGCCAATTCATTTTTATAAAAAGGCCTATTTTTTGTAATAATTTTTAAATGAAAGTTTCAAGTTCACAATTAATTTCTATTTTCGATATGCTTGCTTAATTAACCGACGGGTTAACTATCCAAGCAAATAACAATTGGATTATTTTTTATCTTTTCGTTTTTTTTATTGTAAGCTTGTTTTTTTTGTTCTAAGTAAATTTTGAATTTCAATTTTATTTGAGTTACCACAAGTATTTTAAACCTTTTTAATTTCCTAAAAAAAAACTAATTATTAGTTCCTACCAACCTTCCAAGTCCAACAATTTGTTTCCGCTGGGAAGTCGTTTTTCAATCTTCAATTTAATTTAATAATTTAGTAAATATTTGAGTCTCATCTCTCCGGGAGTTAGTGGCGGGGGCAACACATGCGGCGCCAGGTAAGCCCCTGCTGGGGTGTGTGATAATGTAAGAAAGGAATACGTTTAATGCCAAAAAGTAGGGTTTTTAGATTTGAAGTGATACTAAAAGAATAATTTAGAATATAGAAAAGCAAATTCAAGGTCAGAAGAAAACAAAACGAAAATAATTACACGTCTAAAACAAAAATTATATAGATGACAATTTGAAAATGAACTTCAATCTAAAGATATATTCGTAAATTGAACTGAACTGAGGATAAACAAAATATTGACGAGGTGGAAAAAAAGTAGCCTGATTGAGTGAATCTTAATGAAGAGAAAAAACGAATGAAAACATTCCCAAATAAAAGTGAACCTAGAAACAGGTCTAGCTCTTCAATAATTAGAATGGTTGAACAAAATTACAATTACTATTAAATTAATAACTCACCACAAATGGGACAAATAGGAAAACAAATTTATTATATAAATACAAAACAAGATGATTAGAATAAATACAACAGATGAACTTAGATTCCAAGTAGGGGCCCTATATAACATAAAATGACGGAAAAAAGAGATTATATGATATGGACTCAAGATTTAGAACGTTCAAAATACGATTTTTGCAAATTTCACATTGTAAAAAGAAGAAATTAGAGAAAAATTAAGAAACTTCAATTGTTTTCAAATAGTCACAGAAGACAATCAATAAGAAATTGAAGAGAATCATATTTAAGTAATCAATCATCAACAATCAAACAATCAATCATAGTACAATATTGTCAATACCATTTCTTCACGTCGCGTTTTACAACATTGAATTTATCTAATTTTCCAAATGAAGAGGTAGCTCATTAAATATGAAAGGTACAGAATATTCTAGTCTTCTTTGTCTATTTTTATTATTGAAGGTAGGAATTTTGTATTTTTCTTCAACTGTTGAACGGGTGTTTTTTAAATTTACGTTAGGAATTTTGTAGAGGTCATCAAAATAAAATTTCAAGACGAATCTATAGTTGAATAAATATTTGAGAGGAAGAAAATTGCAGTGTTGATAAATTTTGCTGGTGTCGCTATTGAACTCAGATACAATATTGTTAGGTGTAATACTTTTTAAAATTCTCGACTGGAGTGAATCAAGTATAGTAACATGATAATAAATAATTATCATTGTGTCATTATATATATTATCATTATATAATAATTATGGTAATAATAATAATAGCAAAAATAATAATTGACTTGGTGAAAATTATTCAACATTGCAGACTTGACAATAATGAATGATGAAGTGAATATATTCATCATACATCTAGCTGAAAGAATATACCCTATTAAGTGGTATAGTTGTTCATATTACTTTTCCTGGAATTTCATGTAGAAATGTCTGGTTAGCTTTCCCTTCAACATTGCTGCTTTTGACTTCTGAGTACTGTAAGAGTATTCCATGTAACACCTAAGCCGTAAGCGGAAGCCCTTCACAATTATTTTTGCTCTTAATCTTTCTGTAATATTTTTTCACAAAATCAATTTTATTTCAAAATTCTGAAGAGTTGGATTAGTGACAGAATATGTTGTTTTTCTGAGTACCAAAGTTTCTGTCTGTCATCTGTAGTTTGTGTGGTACGCAAATTATCGCTTATTAGTTTACTCGTGTACTTCGGTGTGTACAGTCAATATATCTATCAGTGGTTTAGTTTTGATATAGTTTTGTACATATTTTTATCATGAAAAAGAAGAGTGGTCAGGGCACATTGGCCAACTTTTTCAGAAAAGTTTCTAAGACCGATCAAAACCCGGTGAATAATAATCCAATTCCAAATTGGATTGAATTGAATTGTTCTTCCAATGGTTCAACGCTATTCCCTATGTGAAATCGTGGCTTCTCACGCATCGATCTGCAGATGACACACAATCTCAACAGTCAACACGTGAATCACGATGAGTTCAAGGAAGTCGAGAAATCGGAACTTTGGACAATATTTCAATCTTAAAATTGGTAGGTATGTTCCAAGTTCAAATAACTTTTCTTATTTTAATTGATAAAAATGAAAGTCCAAGACGCATGGCCAAGTGATAAAACACTGAACCGTCATTCGGGAGACCGGGGTTCGATTCCCGCCATGGTCGACCATCCTGTTGGGTTTTTCGTGGTTTCCCTCTGTCATTCAGGTTGATACTGGGATGGTTCCTTAACAACAGGCCATGACCAACTCCTTCCCACCATCCAGAACACCTATTAAATTAACCTTTCATCTCATCATCTCATCCATCATCCACCGACGCCAATAGATCGTAACCATCAGTATAGTGCGCCGTTAAAACCCAATATGAAAAAAAAATGAAAAAGATGAAACAAAAAAGATATGTGATGAAAGTAATGAAAACAATAATTGTTAGCCTACACTTTACTAGTTTGCAGTCCCAGTCTGCCAGCCACGTGCTAAAATTACAAGTACCAAAACTTACTTGATATAATTGTTTGAAAAAACAATTTTCTAATTTTTTCCTTGCAGGGCATTGTGGGGGCAAATCAACCACCAATAGGAATCGCATTGACTGCTATTTAAATTACATATCGATCTTTATGCAAAATTGTGGGGTATACCTACTGATATTTTTTACGACAGAACCACTGTCGAGGCAGATATGTATGCCTTAAAAGTGCCAGGGCGGTGGCATCACTATAGTGATGCCACCGCCCTGGCATTTTATTTTTACGACTACACCACTGGCAGTGCCAGTATTAAGCGCTAATCAGCAACAATGCTTGGAGACTTGTGACTAGACCAGAGAGTTAACAACGTTTATTGTGGAGCAAAACCTACAGGGTATGAGAGAAGAGCGCTGTGAAGAAGTGGAAGACTGGGTCGTCGTCAGATATCTTGCGGCGGTACCATTCTTGCTGCTCACCATCATCCGGCGCTCTCACGGTAGGGGTTTTTATTACCATATCCAGGGTGGGAGTTCTCTAGAGCCACCACAGGATGGGTTGATCCCCAAGACTCCGAGGTTCTACCCTTGTAGGCCATTAACTTCATTTTTCATTCTGATGTGTACCATTATGTAGTTGTATAGTTAGAATAAACACTTATGTTACATCTTTTAGCCAAAGTGCTCTTTCTCCAGACTCAGACTCAGTCTGGTTCGATCCCAGGTACCATAACTTTGATCAGACCTTCAGATTTCCAAGTTGTAACAATATTTTGATATTACTGTGTATTTATGCCTAACATTTCCTATATTATACGGCACACATGATCGATATTTTTACTTCTGAGGTATAAACTAGTTATTATTGTCTTATACATTTTTAGTATATTGTCATTTTATTCTTTGTTATATTGGTATACATACTCTCACATTATATACAAATACAGGATTCGTCAATAGGATTGGCGGATAATGTAGTTATAATGTGTAATGTGTGTGTAATGTAATGCAGTTTGAACAGGCATAATTGAGAGCAAGAATCGAAATAAGCGGTAGCCTAAGGCTACTGATATTGTTGTCAGGCAACCAAGTATATATTTACATAGACCACAGCAGCACCAAGAAAATAATTCTATCTATATGAGTATATATAAATTAGTGAGTTATTATCACCAGGGCCGTATTTAGGTTTTACTCCACCCTAGGCAAATCATTTTTGCCCCCCCCCCCCCACCATATTACTTGGCAATTAATCTAGTCAATGGGATTGACTCACTTGAAAGTATAGGCTCTAAAACTGCTGACGTCGCACCTCCCTCGCAGCAAAGTTGTCATTAGTATCATCGAATCTATTCTACGACTTTGTGATTGTGACGACTTGCATGTATAGGCCCAATTCAAGCTTCAACTGGTTGTAATAACATGGTTGGAAATGAAGGAAGGTGATCAAAGGATTTTAATATTTCTAAAATACAATCTAGGCCACGCAAATAAGGTGATTGATAATCCTAGACCCCCGCGCTACAGTGTAAAATAATGGAACAAAGCAACTTCGAAATAACAGTCGTGACTCACCCTTGATTATGTAATAATAATAATAATAAGTCTTTATTTCTTTCAAAACACAACACAGTTGGGTATACATATAGTTACTTACATAGTTGGCATTTAAAAGAAAATGGCGAGGTTCGATGGGATGCCGCTCTTCCAACTAACCATGATTGATAATAGAGATAATAAAGATATATAATAAATAATAGAATAGTTGTAATAAGAAAACACTAAGAATATCTTGAAATAAGAAAATATAGAGATCATTCATTTTTAAAACTAAGAAAGTGAAGCTATAGAATTTAAACACTGACAAGTAATAATGAGTGACATGATTGAATAACTTATAGTGACAATCTTTTACATATCTATTTACATGGAGTAAATGCTTACTCATTTTTTGCAATAAGTCAATAATCTATCCAAATTGTTTTCATTTGCAGATTTTTGTGCAAATATAGAAAATACATGGTCTTTAAAACATTTAGGAAATGCTGCCCCCCCTAGGCAGCTGCCTCGGTTGCCTATAGGCGTAAATACGACCCTGATTATCACAACATATTTTCTATAGCAGTCAGTCATACAGCCGCTTCCCTTGTGAGTATGGGCTGCTTTCATGTACGTATTCATACAACATACATGATTGAACATTTTATATGTTTACAGTGGTCGAATTGGGAAATTTCTTATGGGGGGATGGTAACTCGAGTCACAAAAGGAAGCGCTAAAAGAATAAATGGCGTGGGGGGGTTGTGGGGCCGGGGTAGGGTCCCCCACAAAGCCCCGCAGGGAGAATGTGAAATCATATTTCTAATCCTGTTTTGCAAGTTTTGGGAGTCTGTAGGTAGTCATACACTATTTTGCTATATGCAGGGACATCATTAGGATTTGTGTATTGGGGGGGGGGGGGGGGGGGCACAAATGAAACGACCGCTCAACTGAAAACCTGCCACACGCGAAAAGGGGGTCTGCAGGGAAATTTTCAAAATATGGACATTTTTCAAGAGATTTTTGCGATTCACGAGTGGTTTTGAGTCTTATAATTGCATCATCATGGACATTTTTGAAGCTATACTTTTGCGATTTCTCCCAGCAAATCCCTGCAGGGAATTTTTTTAAATAGACCCATGTCATTCTTTAAGTGATTTTTGATATTTACAAGCGGTTTTGGAGTCCAATGATTGAATCACTATGGACATTACCAGTTATTTTTAATAGTATAATCATTATGGACATTTTCGAAGCTATTTTCGCGATTTCTCCCAGCAAAATTCCAAGCAGTGATTCTTTTGAAATATGGTCATTTTTCAAGTGATTTTTGCGATTCACAAGCAGTTTTGGAATCTAATAATTGAATCATTATCGAAAAGAAAAAAAGGAAGTGTGAAGTAGTAATACTGATACAATTCATATTAAAAAGTCATCAACTCATCATATTTTATTGTGCCTTTATTCATAGGTCAACATTGTATATTTTTAAAGGAGGATAAATTATTGGGGGGAAGCGCAAATGTCAATTGGGGGGGCGCGCACCCCCCTGAGACCCCTACGACGGCCCTGACTATATGTATTAAAGTATTTTATGAATTAAATCAATTGTTAGGATAGGCTTTACGTATAATGAAGCGAGGAGGAACCAATATTTTGTATATAACATAACGATGAGTCACCACCTCACCGGTAAATGACCTCGAAATGTGCATGTTTTCGCTCAAAAGTAGGCCTACGGCGACACTGGTAAACTGGACCATAATAATAACAATAACAATTTTTTTTTTTTTTTGAGAGGTTTTTTATTTCACAAAATTTAAGTTGTATACAAATATCGTAGACCCACAAAGTCAAAACAGACTTGATAATAATAATAATAATAATAATAATAATAATAATAACGTTTTTTATTGTCATATTTTTTTTGAGAATCCTTAATGCAGTGCGTATGGATATATACATGATGCTGGATTGTGCAGACATTTTTATTTTCAGTTGATTATTGTACCAACTGAAAATATATAAAAAGTATAAATAATAATTACATTGTAAAGTAATGTTCTCTAGGACTAGGATAAGATAAGATAAACATTATAAGATAAACTCAATGATGTAAGTTAGGAACATAGATAATTATGTATTGAGGTTTACTCATAATACTATATATAAATACAATAATATACTAATACAATAATACTAAATAATACTGAATAAAACTCAATGAAGGCATTGAGAACAATATACTCTATATTGTATATGAAGTATAACATGTAAATACACGCAAATTACGCAATTAAGTAAAAACCGCTAGATTTTGAAATTACTGTGTTGATAAACTATTAATTGATAATCAAGATACTATATAGGAGGAAAACTAATAACTGGAATGGTATCGGTTTTGATTATATTTTTTTATTCAATAAAGAGCATTGAAGAAAAAAAAACACATAAGAAAAATATGAAAATAGAATAGTGAAAAAACAAAATTTCAGGGGGATGGTGTATGCCACCTTTTCTCTTTGGGGGGATGGTGTAAGCAACGTTTTCTCTTTGGGGGGGATGGTGTAAGTGACTATTTCTCTTTGGGGGGGATTGGCATCCCCCCGCATTCCTCCCAATTCGACCACTGTATGTTTACTTAAGTATAACATTTCCATGAAGTTCATATAGCTAACTACCTGTACCTGTCTAAATGTAACTATTTCTTACTAAACAGTACAACTGTAGCTCTATGCAGATGGGGCTATTGTTGGATGGTTACTATCTATATCCCCGGAATGTATCAAGCCGGACTCTTTTTCATGATGCAGACTGCGTTTAGAAAAATGACCATGACCAAAAGAACTGCAAAATACCTGACTGCTTTTCACATTTTTTTAATATACTATTGATTGAATGAATGCATTAATCATATGAAGTGTGGATTTGTATTTGTAAACATTCTTGCAGATGTGCTAGATGCACGGTATAGCAAGATATTATTATTCTATTGGATCATTTTCTTGAATTCTAATAATTTCTTTGCAGTTATTCCTTCTTCTTCCAGCTCATTCCAGTCTCTTATCGTCCTCTGGACGAAACCGTTTTTCTCTATATTTGAGTAAACTCTCTCCATCTCCATTCTTTCTCCTCCTCTATTACTTCTTTGGATCCCCTTTCCAATGCTTCTGCCTAGTTCTTCCCATCCAGTACAGTTGTGTCTTGCTTTAAAGAAGTTGCACAGCCTAGTTCTTCGTCTCAGCTTGCTTCCAGGGTTGCCCATTTCACTTGGTCTTTCCAGTTCTTTCTGTATCACTCCCTTACTATTCCTAATGGTCCTCCATCTCTTGACTCTCCCCAATACCCTCCTCGCAGAAAATCTCTGTACGCTCTCTACAGCCTTGATTAATACTGTGTCCCGAGAGTCCCAGACTGAACTATAGCGTACTCCAGTGTAGGTCTAATTAGTGTCTTGTATGCTTTGTTTTTAATTTCAATTCCTGTCCCCTTGAGCTGTCTCATAACAGAATTTAATGATCTAATCCCCTTTTTTGACAACTTCCCAATATGATCCCCCCACCCCAAGTTTGTATGCATGTATAATCCGAGATATTTATAACCGTCAACCTCCTCCAGTATGCTTTCTCCCATTTTAATGATGTCAATTCTTTATTCTTCTTACTTCTGGAGAATTGAGCTACCTCACATTTTTCTACGAAAGTCCCATTAGATTTGTATTGACTCAGTCATTAATTTTATCTAAATCACTTTGTAGTTGCATTGCCTCTTCCTGGCTCTCAATTATCCTGTACACAACACAGTCGTCTGCAAATAGTTGGATTTTAGAATTGATACCAGTTTCTATGTCGTTAATGAATATATTAAAAAGTAAGGGTCCGATGACACTTCCTTGTGGCACTCCTGATGTGATTTCAACAAATTCCGAAAATTCCTCCCCCACTTTTACTTTTCGTGTTCTGCCTTGTAGGAATGCCTTTACCCAATTTGATATTTTACCATTTTCTGTAATTTGTTGCAATTTGTTGATTAACAGGTCATGTGGCACTTTGTCAATTAGGCCTTCTCAAAATCCAAAAAGATTGCATAGATTGTACCCCCCTTATCTAAAGTGTCAATCAGTTCTTGTGTAAATCCCTGAAGTTGTGTTTCGCATGAGTGTCCTTTCCGAAAACCGTCTTGTCCCTTAAAAATCCCCCCATTTCTATTAATTATTGTTTTAATTTCCAAGTCTACCAAGCGCTCCATAATTTTACCTACCGCAGAAGTGAGACTCACTGGTCTATAGTTCCCCAATTTTGCCCTTTCCCCTCCCTTATGTATTGGAATTACTATTGCCCGTTTCCAATCCTCTGGCACAGTTCCAGAGTCTATCGAATTTTGAAATATTATTCTAAGATATTTGACAATTTTGTATCCTGCTAATTTTATAAAGTTGTTGTTAATTTTGTCAAGCCCTGGTGCCTTATTATTCTTCAGGTTTTGTATTATTCTCTGGATTGAACTCTCTGTAAATTTAATAGTATTTCTGTATGCTTCCGAGTCATTAGTGTAACCTTCTCTACCCATAACTGTATTTCCTTTTTGAAAAACCCCACTATAAAATTTGTTTAGTGCATTAGCCTTGTCCTTGTTGGTTCTGAACTATTTTCCATCTTGGTCAATCAAGATGGGCATGTCTGTGTTCCCTCCTTTAGTACTATTTATGTATTTATACATATTTCCCCAGCTTTTGTTATGGTCACGTTCATCAAACATTCCTCCAAAAAATGTATCCCTAGCTTTTTTCTTTCCTTGTTAAGTTCCGATCTTACTATTCTTCAGTGGTGTATTCGGGCCAGGGGGGGCCGGGGCGGCGCCCTGGTACTTTAATTTTTGGGCAGAGCGCGCCCCGGTACCTTTTTCCTTGAAAATATTTGACCATATTTGAAGACATATACAGCTAACTTGAACCAGCTATAAACTTATAAACACACAATGTTAAAAATGATGCATCCTGATGGATGAAATCTGCCAATATTCATTTGCAACGTCAGACTTCACAATAATGATAGAATCTTGTAATGTAGTGAAGAGCCAGTTTGTAATATTTTTTGCACTACCTTAGAAAGGAATGCATTCCTTCAGGAATAGGTGATTTAGCGCAATGAACTTAATAGTAATCGATCTTCGTACGAAACTGATTGTTTAGAATATTGCCTCGCTTTGTTTATCAAACTAAATGGACCATCTCTAGTCAAGTTTGATCCTACATCTTATGTAGAGACTTGACTTCTTAGTCATCGATCAGCTGACGACGCACAATCGCAACATGTAGACCATGATACACCCGCGGAGGATCAAGCTGCGAGAGATTCTCTGTGACGATTATTTTAGATGCAAAAGGTAAACCACTTCATTTTTATTTTATATTTGAATCAGAATCTCCTAAAACTGACATTGTGGCATGTTACGGCTCACAAGTTGTCCGTTCCCCCCCCCCCCCCCTCCGAGTTGGAATGAATGGAGTTTTTCCAGTTATTACTGCCTTGGTACTTTTATTTTTACGAATACACCACTGGTCTTCTTCCTTGTATATCCTCTCCCCTCCCCTTATTTCTGTTATGTAACTCCCTACCCTTCCTTTTCATTACCTTTATTTTTCTTCTATGATATATTATTGAATCTGGATTTTTTCTTGATATTAGTTTACTGGGCACATACTTCTCTATACTCTCCATGCAAATACATTTGAACTGTTCCCATTTTATATCTACATCTCCCATCTCTGTTTCCCAGTCCCTACTTCTAATTGCCAAAAATTCTCTAATTTTGTTTATCTTCGCCTTCGTTGTACAACCATATCCTCTTTTTTGTTTTAATTTTGTGTTTTTTATGTCTTCCGATCAGTTCCACCTTCGGTATTCTGTGGTCACTTATACCCATTTCGACCTGCGTCCTCACCCAATTCTCTGGTGGCCTTACTAGAATTACGTCAAGAAGGTTGCTGTCTCCTGTCCTTGTCTCCCTTGTCCCTACCCTAACTGTTTGTAAAAAGTCTTCATTCATAATCTCTGTAACAAGGTCCTGCCTTCTGCTTGCATCTATGCCAGTACTTCCCTCCTTCCAAGCTATTCCTGGTAGATTGAAGTCCCCTGCCACTATAATATTTTTTTCATGTTTGCTTTCTCGTATCCTAATGTTGAATGTTGGATATTCAACAAACTCGGCCAATTCTTCAACAGAGAAGTTTAATATGACCGGTAGGTAGAAAGTGGTTGGTGTGGGTTGTTATTAGGTACTGTACTTGACTAAACTTGCACAACACATTTGAGTTAAAAATATATCAATGTGATTTGAACAGTTTTCAAATGAAATACGAACTTGTCAAGGGGGATCCTGCAATATCGTCATGATATTTTTCAAACTTTTTCTGTATAGTACCGAGAATGACTGAAACATCACGAAAAAATGTATTCCACTTTCTCAAAAAGATCTTTTTGGTGGAAAATTATGAAAAATTCAATAGTATAAAGGCATTTGTAATGGCACACACATTTCCTATGCCATTCGTGTTATCTGGTGAAATTTTTTTTGTGCAAATTGTATGAAGTCTGGATGTGGTAATGGGATGAAAAAAATGGGATGATTAATTTCTTCAATTTCAAGTCTCATTTTTGACTCAAATTTGATTGCAGAAGTAAGCTAAATTTGCCATATCATAACTTCAGCAATAATGACTAGTTTTAAATAAAAATACAACTGTTACAATCTTTAAACATTCGTATATAAAATGACACCTTATATTATGTCTCGATGTATCGAGTATGAGTAGTTATGTGTGCCAGTTTATGCACATATTTTACGCTCGCTCAGAACTCACATTTCGCATAATTCGTCGCGATCATCAAGCCAGACATCAGCGCTTGACTAGGCCGACGATAGCTGTCGAAGTCTCAACTTATGTCTAGCTAGTTGAGGCGCGTGCTTGGCGGCCACTACTTCTGTGTTTGTGAATTTTGTTTTGTGAACAAGCGCCAGAAATTGATCAATTGTGATTTTGCTTATTTTTGGGGTACAGCTGTACATATTTCTAAATTCTTACAAAAAATAATATTCAGAATACCTTCGTTATGTAGTTCTGATTGAATGTACGTGTTTGTCAAGTTAATGAATTTATTGGATCTATAAAATGAAAACATTCGTAGTTTTTCTAATGTACCTATTAAAGAGGCGATGTAAATTTGTCTCAGATGTAACCCGTATTAGAGGGTCTTATCATATTTTTCAAAGATCATCGAAGTGGGCCTTATAATTTTTGAAGTTCGAGAATATGGTTTTAGAAAAACTGTGTTTTAGCGATCTTGTGATTATCACATCGTTTTATAAACATATCTTGGTTGTTACCTACTGGGAAGCGTAATACATAATCTAGACGCCAGGTAATCAAGAAGTGTTTTGGTTGATCCTATGACTATCAATAACGTAACGGGATAAGCAACATGGCAGTTTCCTTTCGCACCATGCGTATATCAAAGAGATGCCGCCTCACAAATGTTATGATGATTTGCTGGTATTATTGTGTGTTGATCTATACAAGTAATAGATGTAATGCAATCTGTGAATCCAGCTCTTTCCAACTGCATTAAACAATATTGGGATAAATTTCATTTGAATTAGCCAATCTAAATTTAAAATACGTCTGTAAAAGCATTTAGTCCCCGAGTCAAGAGCCCTACTGTTATATTTACCATTTGATAACTGGATAATTACTCATCATCTTCGAGAAAGATTAAAATCAATGCAATTGTACAACTATGTACTATATATTGAAATACGGGCCTAATACGTACGATTTGATTTGAAATTGCGAATCTCACAAATGTACACAAAAGCGCGCTGATTCCACCATGGTGAAAACGGCCTAATGTTAAAAGGATAGGACTTATGCCGTGTTGCTTATCCCGTTACGTTATTGATAGTCATAGGTTGATCATAGGCTCGGTGATAATGATGAGTGTACATCAGAAAATAACGGAGCCAACTTTCACTACCGGTACCGTATCAATTTTGTTTTTTAGTTGAAATTTCTTCTACTGATTTCCAATATAAATACATGCAAGTTCACAAAAGTCTACAAAGCTTGATACAGGCTTGTCTGTGGTTTTAAATAAATAAAATACAATACAATACAAATACAATGACTTATTAATTACCAGACTATCGGACTACAGGCTACAGGATAGCGTATTTGAGCTCTGTACCTCCCAATAGCAAGTATATATATATATATATATATATATATATATATATATATATATATATATATATATATATATATATATATATATAAATATATATATATATATATATATATATATATATATATATATATATATATAAATATATATATATATATATATTCATATATATGCCTATATAATATATATATATTCTATCATTGATCTATGTCTGTATATATGCTAGTGATAACATTGATTAATCGAGAATCGATTCTAATGTAAAACGATTCTCAAATCGGAAAATCGATTTCTGAAAAAAAAAATCATTTTTTTTTTTGGGGTCAGTGCTGTAGGTCTACTTCTTCACGTCACAATTTACGAGCTTATTTCGTTGTCCATATTATTTTGTATTGTTGAGATTTTACTATCTGGAGACAAGCTATCCCTTCGGTAATACGTCTGACAGCCGAACGTTGACAGAAATACCCGAATGGTACAGTACTGTTCAAAGAAGTCTCTAGAAGCTATTTTTCTCGTAAAATACCGCGGAAAGGTTTTAAAAAAAGTTTAAAATAACACAACTTTTTTTGAGAATGAACTTTTTTTTTTAAATCGTTCATCAATTGATTCTGGAGCTTAGAGAATTGATTCCAGAATTTTGAGAATCGATGTCATCACTAATATTTACACTGAACCGCCTTCCGTAACTCAATCTGAAGCCACCGTTGGGCTTGAGTTTTTGACTCAAGTAAACGACCTTTTACTTATTGTCACTTCGTAGCTGGGCAGAGCATTTTCCAGGTATTTCAGATTAGTTGCTTTGGTATGATATTCTGATTTTTTGTTAACGAATGAAAAGTATTGTAAATTGTAGCTTGATAAATCATAAATACTTATGTAGTAACAAGCACACTTTCATCAATAAAGACTTTCTTTAAACAGTTTGTATGAGTCACTTCTTACTCCTATATTTCACTGCATTCATCTATCAAACCATCTTGAATAGCATGCACTAGCCCAACAATTCGAGTTGGAAGAGAAAGTAACTTTGCGATACACTTTGAAATTCAAAGGCACTGCAGTTCCTTGCTAATATACTTACTCTACCTTGCTGAATGTTTAAACTTTAAACCAAGGTTATTAGTTAAGAACCACTAACCAGTCATCACTTGAAAATCAGCAACTCATACATAGTTTGAACAATCAGGCTTACAAATGAAAATACAAAGGAATTAAACTGTAAATCTTTATTTTAATGTAACATACTATATTTTCACAATTATGTTTTAGGAAATAGCACAATCCCTGAGTTTGTCCAATTATGAGTCCAACAAATTAAAAATTTGGGTGGATCTAATTTAGAAATATTATTGAGATCAGAAAATTGCTTCATCTATGATATGCAAATGATTAAGAAAACCATTCCAGTGAAGCTTGAATATATTGGACATTTAAAATGAGTTGGATAAAAATTGTTCACAGCCAAAACGATATAATTTTAATTCAGTCTTTGCTCGAAATAAAATAGTAAGTAACTAATACATCTAAGCATTCTTAGATCCTCGAGGAGCATACAAAGCAACAAATTCTGGCCCCAAAATGGCCAAATCACTCTCGCGCAAGACTCCAGGTGGGAAATAGCCCAAGAGCTTATCGGCATGCTCCTTCAGCATTCTAATACGTTCCTCCTCCACCATCTGCATCCTCGACTTCTCGTGCTCCTTGAGCTGCTCATCGGCAACCTTAATCTTCTGCAATTCCAGCGCCCGCTGTATGCGCCGTTCTTCCATCTGTTTCTCCACTTCGTGACGGAACTCGATCTGTTTGGAGCGCTGTTTCTCTTTGGTCATTTGTTCAACGCGAGCCCGTGTTGCCATCTGCGCCATGATTGTTTGCATGAAGCCCTTCTCCTCGGCCTCTTCCCGTTGCAGCCTCATGCGGCGTTCTTCTTGCTGCTTGCGGAAAGAATCGCGCATTTCGATGCGAGCACGAAGATGCGCCTCCATGTTGCTGCGGTGCCTCTCCATTTCTGCTTCCCTCATTTCTTCTTCCATAACTTCTTGGAGGAGAAGGTTATGCTCGCGCTCCTCAATCTGTAACAAGTACATTTGAAATATGTTACCAACTATCAAGTGTAGGTTCCACCAACGCCTGACTGTTGGGACTGTGAGTTGCAAGGTGTCAACAGGTGGTGCTCTTAATGAGTGTGTCGTGACTCGTGCAGCTAATTACCTTCTTCTCGAGCATTTGCCGAGCAATCTTCTCTCGAACCACATCCATGGCCTCCTCTTTCTTCCTCCGCTCCTCCAAACGAACATCTGCCTTGAACTGTGCCTGATCCGCAGTAGCAATAAGGCGCCTACAAACATAAAAAAGAGCGGTTGAATAAAAAACATGATTTAATTCAGATCAACTGTCAGCTGAATATCATCCAACATGTAAGGGAATATCGATCATTACCGGTATTTACTCCTGGTTATTTCTTAAGCTCAGATCAATCAAAATACCTTGGGAGAAAATCATTGAATATTTCCCACTCACTAGCTAAGGCCTACATTACTTTTATATGTACATTGGAACATTCCCTTCCTTCTGACCACACTCACCACACACCCCTCATACTGTTGAAACTACCTTCTCTTCCCAGAAGTCAAGAATACCCTAGAGTTCAGCAGTGATGTTTGAATTTTTACAAAACATCAATTGATACATTTGATACCAGTAATGAATTATGAACAATCATCAAGTTTTATCAAATTTAATCTTGAATACTGATCATTTCTTATTTTGATAATGATAACGATCAACGATAATAAATCATTTCGAGCAAAGTGCTAGGCACAGGCCTAAATTAACAAAAGTGGTACATTAAAAATAAATTACCGGTACAATTATTGCAAAGTTGCAGAGTTCATTTCAATATGAATACAAGTAGGCCCTAATGACGTCGTTGATAATCAATAAAAAATGATACGTCAATTGGCAACCTCAAAAATACAGGCAGTGCTAGTGCTGCCTTTGGGTACCCGGGCCGAGTACGGGTAATGCATTATCCGGGTAACCGCAATTTGGAAAATAAATTATATATAAATCGAGCAAACGAGAGCCATTTCAACATGCTCATAGTTAGTTGCACCGTTTCTATTCCAACGGTTTTCACCACCCCTATGACTTAATGCATGAATTTGTAAATAACTCTCCTCCTGCCACCTACTATTTACCGTATTTACACGCCAATGCATATAAGATGCACTTTTTTCCATTTTCAAGTCATCAAAAAGTCACGTGTGTCTTATAAAGGTCAGTGAGAGAAAAACGTCACATTTTGCGATAAAAACAGTTCCCGTGAAACACTGTCGGTGGTCCAGTGTTAAAACATAGGGCGAACCTGCAATTACATGCGATTACATGCACGGACGGTCGTCAATGCGCTGTTGTGCGAATTTGTTGGGCGTTCGGTACAACCTTTCCTCTCACCGTCTCTCTCCTTGTGTAAGCCACATGGCTGCTGTTTTTAGGCAAGGTCACTGATTGATATATTTAGGACTGCCGGTCGTCAGTGTCAGTGTTAGCGTGGAATATGATACTGCGTCTTATGTAAGTAAACAAAAAGGTTTCCAAAAATAGAACCTGGAAAGTAGGGATGCGTCTTATATGCGTGTAAATACGGTAGTTATCATGCCAAACACACTAACTGTAAATAGTTGTAAATTACCCTTTACGATGAGTCATACACCTTATAGAAGACGAGTTGCGCGATTGTTGCGGGATGGAGACATCCAGCCATTGGGACTAATTATTAGAGCATATATATAATCACCAAATATGAACTAATATGTAAGAAGATAATCCTTCCATGTGTTTTTATTGTCAAATGTCTACATATTTTTTTTCTAGAAATCCGAGCAACCATCCCCGGTGGTGAAGTAGTTACCATTGAATGTGGTCAACAAGATCGTATCCTCGCAAATCCTTATTTCACAATCAGGACAGAATAGCAGTAATTGAAAGGGACGATATACACACGAAAAAAACCATAGCCTACTTTGATTTATTTTTTACGTTCCCGGTTCCTACTTTGTTATCCGAAAGCATTACTACTAAATAGTAAATTATACCAATTTAATTGTGCATAAGTAGAATGGAATTTACCATCGGCCTGATGGTAAATTCCATTCTACTTATGCACAATTAAATTGGTATAATTTACTTACTGTATTTTGAAACAGTTTCAACTCAAACTGCACAGGCTGATAGGAGAATAAATGAAGCTTCCAATTGGCAATCTATTAACCTATCAACCTATTTTCAATGATTTCAACCGATGTCTACTTAAAAATTCATAACTCTTACAGTTATTTTTTTTCAAACACCAAACTTGAGATAGCCTACATCTGAACAAATATTTGGTGACTTGCAGGTTTCTTTTTCTTTAAATCACCATCGTTGACTTTTACAACTTCAAACAGCAACAATAATATACAGCTGTAATTGGCTTCATTTACCTTTTCTGGGAAAACTACTTGTTCAATCATCTCAATTTTTTCTTAACATGTTCCAAAAACCACTATGATGATGTTGAGGGAAAGCTTTTTTTTCAATTTGCATTAATCTCCAACTACATAGTTTTTAAATTGATATCAAATTAATTGCATAAGAAGAGCAGTCAATACAGTAACTGATAGTTCTGATGTTTCTACTTTTATGAAAATTCTGATTCCCTCAAATTATGCAAGCAAACAAAACAAATCCACAAAAAAAAAATGAAGTGATTTGATCCAGTAGTTTCTGAGATAAAGGTACATTGGTATTGAAAATAATACTAGCTGGCAAATAAATGATACATACACAGATGCATAAAACCATTTCACTCACGAGCCTTTGTAACAAATGCACGAACACGAACCTCGGATTATGTGGGTATTTTGAAAGACACATAAATAATCCAAAAAAATACATAGAGTTATGAAACAAAAAATATTATTATTTAAAAACATTGAAAAAATGGAAAAAATAAAAAAAAATATAACTCGATTCACAATCCAAGAGATTCAGGCCTATGCTTTTAGCTTTCTAGTAGGCCTACGATAAATTTTGAAATTGATTGGAGGCCCACCGTGTCCAAAAATCTCAATGTAATTAGTCTAAATAAATAGAAATAGAGCCTACTCTATATTCAAAACTTCTACCAAAAATGATTGAAAAAATTGATAGCCAAATAAAAAAAAAATTATGAAAGAGAAAAACTTTAATATTCAGTACCAAGAGAATAACATTTCTAGAAATTGATTTCCGTGTTCTATGAATATTTTCTAAGCCGACCGATCTAATGACGATCAGAAAGTAGGACAGCTACTTCACACTTCAAGGAGTTAATTCAAGAACATATTATATGTAGGCCCTACTGGCAAATGGGAGCCAAAAATGACCATGTTTTTTACTGTCACAGTTGGTATTAAAATTAAATATTCGCACACTCCAAGCATGATATAACATTACTAAATTATAGTCGAGACATAGATTACCTTACCTTACAGAGATACGTTACTCCTGCGACCTACTAGACATATGCTTGTTCCGATCGGGACCGATCTCGGTGGCCATATTGGATCTTTCCAAATACGGTAGCTTCTATACTAGACCTTCTAATATATCTAATACATGTTCAATATGGTAAAAACTTCCCAGTTTGCAAAGCAGTGTGAAGTTACTGCCAAGACACAAATATGTATGCCCTCTCAATGTTGAGTACCGGTAATGTATCTCAGAAATATGAACTAAATGTAACTGTATATGTAACTATTTAGTATGGTTGAACTTCACTTGGTAATGAACACTCACCGGTTTTCCTCTTCGATCACTGCACGTTCTTTATCCTTCCAGACCTGCTGTGCTGCTTTGAATTCCTCTGCATCCTTTTTGGTCTTTTCCATTTTATTTATACGGTTTTGTAGCTCCCTCTCATCTTCCTCCTGGACCTTACGAACTACTGTGTCAATCATGAGCTTATCACGCAAAAACTCTTGGTACGCTTCTTCCTTGGCCCTAGTCCCATGGATCATCTGATCCTGGAGCTCCTGGCCATAGCGGCGCCGCTGACACAGCTTGTCACAATCCACTTGTCTCTGATGGGCTGTGTCCAGGGACCACGCCTCTTTCAGAACCTCCGTGTCCCTCAACTCCCGGTTCTAGTAAAACAAACTCGACAACATTAATTCAATGCCATAATGAAATTACTATAAAACCACCCTTGTAGAGCTCAGTCGGACACACTGAAGTGTCAGCGCCCTGGTTTTCGGCCATGCTATAAATATTGGTTGACCACTCATAGCTGTTGGAAATTGACTGTTCTTATTTTTCAACAGCTTCCTTGGTCTTTCTCCTTTAATAAAAATATTATGAGGCAATTAAAAGCTCGATAGTTTTCGAGTTATATCAACACATAACATGCGAAATGTAACTTTAGGCTTGCTCATGGTAACAAAATGACATTAGGCCTGTGAATATGATCTAGAAAATACCAATTCTCAAACTACCAGAGCATCAGTGGTATTGGTAAGGCCTGTGCACAATCGCCATCTTTTTCATCCGGCCAGAATCTGACACTTGCAAGTTGAACGCCGAAACAAAGATTCTCACATAGCCAGAAATGGAAGCAATGTATTTTTATTGCAAAATGATCTTATAATATTTCTGAAAGCATCCAGACTAAATTTAAAAAATGAAGATGTGATATGCACTGGTGTACAACTCTTTGTGCTCTACAAACAAACCCAGTTAATAATGTGAGCTAAACAGCTGGTCAATGAATTTCTCAGTTTGGAGAAGTGCTAGAGCAGTCAGAAACCAGGACATTGACCTAGTATTTTATACAAAAATGGTTAATTGGATGTCACTTTAGGAGTATCGAGCACTTGTACATATATAGGTTTATAGATTACCTTGCCATATTCCAGTGGTATGTGCGTATGACTATGATGCAAGACTCTCTAATATGTCTTGGACTGGTACAATTAGACGTTAATGCAATATCATATAACTGATATAAGGTACCTAAAAGAATTAGTAAAATAGTTGGTCAGTCTACTAACCTTCTCACGAACAGCGGCCAACTTCTTTTCGGTCACTTGCACATCCAACTGACGAACATGGAAGGCAGCGGATAACTTCGATTCAAGTTCACGCAGCTCGATACTTGTCTCTCGAATCTGCTGCCTAGAATCAAAGTAAAACTTTATAGCCTAATGATAACTCGACAAATGAAGTCTTGCAGGTGGATCTTCATATCATATGAAGAATATGCAACAAATCTGTCACTTGACTAAACTTAAAATCCTCCCTGGCTGAAGATTGGCTAGGTGCAAATTCGTCACATATCTCATTTCATTCCATTAATGTACAATTTACAAGTGGACTCTTACATTTTCTCTTTCGCAATTGGTAAAGACAAATTGCCAAAGCAATAAACATTACAATAATTCTTAAAATAATTACCGATGCTTCTCTTTGGCGAAATCCCTGTCCTTGACCCGTTTTACCTCTTGAACAAGGCGTTCTTCTTGCTTTTGCTGCAAATTCTGTAGGATAGCACCTTCACGGGCCTAGAAGCAACAAAAAACTCTTTTGATTAGGGGATGGGAGACTGTGCAGAAACTTGGGCTTCAGGGTTAACTCTGCTAAAAGCCATTCAATAGACTTTTGATACATGTTATTACTTATTAGGCTTACAGCTCCAACTCAGTTCAACAATGTTGTACAAAATAATTTTACTTGCAGAGTCTAGCAGTGTGAATGTCATCTAGCGACTGACTGTATGAGCTCAAGAGAATCTTGTAGATCAGCGTTCAAGGAGTAAAAAATCCTTCCCTTTCTATGCCTGTACATTCAAGCCATTTGTATTTTCACCAAGACTAATGCAGTTCTCTTCAACGGTAACAGTCACCACTGGTACAATACTAGGAATCAGGGGCGTGCGGTGGATTACAGGGTTGGTACATGCTATACAGAAAATATTGAAGTCGAGATGGTGGCGTTACACAATACCGGAGAGGGTGTCCGGGGGCTCCTAGTTTATCCCCGGATTTAATTTTCTCGTTTTTCAAATTTCGATATTTTACTGTTGATTTCCAGAGCCGAGAGCGATATTGATATATTCCGCAGTTCTTATCAAATCATCAGCAATATACCTGTATTGAAAAATGATACATTCATTCAGATATGAATCATCTACCGGGACCAATAGATCTCAATCATCAGTGCAGTGCGTCATCAAACCCAATGTGAATAAAATTAATTGTCACGCGATAACACTTCCCTTTCTATTGAAAGCAGGGCTGGTCCTATTAGCGGATCTTGCCCCTCCGCGGATCTTGTATTATCTTTACGGTTGCAGTGGAGCTTGGTATATCAAAGGCATGAATGCAACTGCTGTGAGACACGAACATTGTGATCTCTTTACTGTTCATGAATTCGAGGATCCAGTTCAAACATTTCCAAATGTAGGCCCATTCAAATGTATGAAAGACAAATAATTTTGCGAGCGCTCGTGCTCTGCCACTGCATTGTACACTGTGCAGGCTCGTGTCGTTTCGATTGCTATAACCTTCTGTTCACCAGATGGAATTATCGGTCCAAAAAAAAGAAATGGCAAACAAAGTACTTTGTCTGTGTTTGTCTTACCTTTATGCACTGTGTTTGTGTTCCTACGACATAACCCGGTCTTCCACTACCTACCACCTCTGCTTTTTCTATATATGATCTAATAAATGGTCTTCAAATCAATCTGCTAATTGAACAATCACTGGCGTTTGCCATCACTCGATCACTACTACTATCAACTAGTGCTAGTCGAAACCAAGGTCAAAACTAGTCGAGCCATGAGTCTGTGTCACATGTCACCCTCTGTGGGGACTAAACGGAACATTACGTTACATAACGCGTCAACATTGGATCTATCGTGACCCACGATTGTGATTAATAGGCTAGCGCGGTTCGGGTACCCTCATGTCATTCATTTGTTTTCCGCCTATACGGGATTATTTCGATATGGAATTTCAGCTACCTTGCCACCTCTACGTGTGCAATCTTCTCCCGCCCGTCTCGAGTTTCTTTCAGTTTCACCATACCGACAAACAACACTCATTGGTTTCTGAATTAGCTGGGACCCCGTGGGTACATACATAAAGACCTCCTTGACCCGAAGTAGGCCTACTCAAAAATCAAATTACGTGAATAATATATGTATAGGCCTACTTATTTAAATTTTCCATGTCTACATTAATAATGTTGATTACAATTTTCGTAACAGGTTTTTATTATTCAGAGACGAATCGGATGATCTGTTGCCGGCTATGCACAGCATAGTTAGCATACCCTGACCGCTCGCCTTTGCTAGGAATGCAACAGACATTGCCCACGAGTTCTGCCGCTTGAAGTTAACGTCAAATGGCGTCTTGCAGTAATGCAGACGATTATAGAATCACCTACGGTACCAGCTGCAATAAAATCACTGGAGTTGACTCAATTCAAGATAGCTGTCAAGCATTACCTAATGAAGGAATGTCATTATAATATTGATGAATACCTAAACTCTTAACTTGAATTGTACATAAAATATTTAATCCTTAGATTTATAATTTCTGTATCTTAACCTGATTTATACAACGTATTTGTGTCCTATGAAAATTGTGAACCAACAATAAACAACAATAAACAAAGTGTGTTGCTTACAAGCATATTCATATTATACAACAGATTTTTGAATACTTATGTAAAATTTTATGAAATGTTGAAAAAATCCATCAATTTTAAGAAACAATATTTTTCTAGGAATTAATATCATCGCAGATTTAGTTTCAAGTTTACCCATTTGCTGAAGCCTGTGGGCAAAGGTAAATGTAGGCCTACTCACTCGTGAGACGTGCCAGACAGTCTAATGATGACAACAGTAATGTCGGCCTACATACCAGTACCAACACAATCAGACAAATATGTTACATACCCGTAGTAGCTTTTCCTCGGTTTCCAAGTCATTCATCTCTCGATTTATGCGAGCCAATAAGCCCGCCGACTCTGCTCGATGGTCAATCAATAGGCTCTCACGTACACGATCCTCCAAGATACGTTTGTTTTTCAGACGATCTTCTTCGCACTGACGCTGCCACTCCTTCTCTTGACCCTTTGGCGTAAGATGAGACTGGAATATAAGAAACATAATACGCATATACAAAATCTGTTCAAACGCTCAAAGAACTCAATTGACGTACTTCAGCACTCATCGCCCATAAAATTCCCTTTCAAAGAATGAAAACAAGTTACACACTTTTAAAACCAACGAAAACAACATGGTGCGTGCATACTGCAATATGATAAAACAGGGTAGAATCCTGAAAAATCTACATGGCCTATGCTGGAGGACTGGGTCACTGTAGTGAGAATAATACCCCTTTCTACTGAATGCCATTTTTACCGATTACTGATATATTTGATATTCATTTAAAGTAGATAATGATTGAATAGTCTAGATTGATCAATATAAATAACTACAGTACAAATTATTCTAGAACTGTCTATAGCAATTTAATATAATGCTCAAAAGATGCAGTTTATACCACAATTATTAATACTGGTTTAAAAAAAAATATGTGGCCCTACTGGTAGGCCTACTTTAAATTTGAGAGCTTAGTAGCCTTAAGCTTCGTTTACTGACTCGCGTTGGACGCGTCGAGCGACGGGCGAAACGCTTGTTGCTCCCCGCACGTACCGTTTACTGACTCGCGCAGTCGCGCCCACTGACTGGTTACTGAATGTCAGTTAATGCAAGATGGATGCTATTGATTTGTATAATTACCAAGAGGAGCAATATTATTATTATATTATATGATTATAAAAATGAAATAAATTGAACTAATTAACGTATCCTGTCCTATCCACCACGACAACAAAATCCATAGACAACGATGAGGTTAGAATACGTTCTAACTTCCCGAAAATCCCGTCAAATTCGCAGCGCTGATGGTTGAACAGAGTGCATTGTGGGACAGTAACGCGCGCGATTACACGCGACCGAGCGAAAATGTTGGAACGAGTTCAACTTGGTCGCGACACGCGAAGGCCTACGCGCCGTGTTGCCTGTCGCGAGCTACAAGCGCTGTGATTGGTGCCGCTCGTCGCTTGTCGCGACCAACGCGAGTCAGTAAACGATACTTTACTTATGTTTGTAATTTTAAAAGCTAGGCTACTTTGTTGAAATTATCTGCTGAATAAACAAATCAACAATGCCAAAATGAATACCGGTAACGTTTTCAAATTCCCAGGTATATGTTCATTGTTGAAGTGTTGAACTTTTCACGATACAATTAGGCAAACAGTAGACCTATTATTCATTATATAAAGTTATAAAGGGGGCTAGATTAGATGTCGGTAAGTTCTCTTTCTTGAATAGGACAGGTAGGGATTGGAATGGGCTTAGTAGAAGTATACTTGAGGAGGATGAAAAAGGGTTGAAGCTATTCCGTCAGAAGGTTAGGGAGGCGATAGGATAGGATCGATAGGGAACTTGCCACCGCGCATTTATGTGCAACTGCAAGAGTTAATAATAATAATAAATAATGATAAATTTTTTATTTCTATTACCGGTATTATCTGAAAACAAAATAAATGTAGGCCCATACGGAAAACTTGTTTAATTAGATTCAATATTGACATTATAATTTAATACTCTATAATCATGTAGGGTCTATCACTTGAATAATTTTGGAACAAACAAAAGTAGCCCAACATTTATAGGAGACAAGAAGTGGAGCATGTGTTTTAATTGTGAAATAGAAAAAATTAAATAATATAGAGCAGGCCTTATACCGGTATAATAATGAAATTAAAATGTGAAGACAATAGGCCTACCGTAGGCCTATGTGTACTGTATTTCGTACGTAAATGTGAAAATGAATGTTTATTAATTCCAAATTAAAAGTAGGCCCATGTTCTAGTACAGGGCTTCCCAACTGGCGGCCCGCGGGCTTTTTTCAAATGGCCTCCGGGTATGATCCATGTAATTCTCCATCACTCATAAATTCATACAAACTGCAATCACTGCAATATTCTGTGTAGTCAAATTGAGAATACTATATCTTGCATCATTGTGACCTCCCCCCAATCGCCATATATCGGTTATATTTTCATATAGAGACCTGAATGAAGACATGAAAACAAGAGGTGCAATTTGAGTAATTGAATCTTGATGTTTTAAAAATCAGATTCAAGAAGCTTGAATGTACCAAAAATATGATGTTTGTATGTACGGGCACACCATATTGAAAACAAGTGAGAAATAAATATAAATTATTAGAAGATTAAATGTGGGGCCCACCTCAGATTTCTCCATGAAAAAAATGGCCCTCGGAGATATCTAGTTGGAAAGCCTTGTTCTAGTAAATTGAAACTTTAAAATGTGCCGGTAGGCCAAGAGAAAAGAATTCTAGGTCCTATATATTTTATAAATGATAAAATAAATCGACATACTTATCTCAGATTGGTATATTAAACTGTTCTAGCATAGCAACAGCTGCTTGCTAGTTCTTGTGGCATGTGGTTTCTTACCTAATCCACCACCCCCCTCCCCCTTGCTGTCACGACTTCAACGCTGCTCGTGTTACGGGATATTGCTAGAAGTCTACTGTCACACATTGAATTGGTCATGTGTAAGGGTAGTTTATTATTATTATTTAAACTCTTGCAGTTGCACATAAATGCGCAGTGGCAAATTCCCTAACTATCCTATCTCACCACCTTCCTAAGACCCTAACCCTCAGACGGAATAACTTTACGGAGTGTATATTAGTACGGTCAACCGTATGATTAAGTGAAAATAGATCACACAGTCAGTGACGTCATGACCGCGATGTTTTGGTCGATGACCATAAATGGCCAAAATAACGCTCTCCAACAATGTGACTACTGTAGCACATGGGTTAGCACAGCTGACTTCCATGTCAGGGAACTCTGATCGAATCCTGCCTGTGACTTATTCATTTTTTTTTTTAAATTGGTTCCTCTAGAGTTTATATTTAAAGGAACATGGTCAATTACGTGGACAAAGTCAGGTTGCGGACAGTAGGTTAGGTTACTGGGTTAGGTTAGTGTATGAACCTCTCGTATATACGAGCTTATTATACAAGAATGGAGCTTATATATCATGTTCATTTATCGGTAACTGGTGTCTGGTGCACTCTAGCAGTGAAAATTACAACTAGACTATCCTCCCGAACAAATCCTACGTCACTAACACAAACAACCAATGACAACGCTGACCGTACAATCTATTTACCCATATCCATACGGCTGACCGTACGATTATCCACAGCCATAACTTTAACCCTATTTCACCCCCCTCAAAAACACTTCTACTAAGCCCATTATTGTTCTTTATTGAAAATGATGGTGCAAAGGTAAAGTGGGAAAAGTGAAGATAGCACAATTATGGGGATGCAGAAGGAGTTGCTATTTCTGGTTTAGTGGTTGCAGACAGTTGCATCAGTGAGGAAAAAGTTAAGGTGGTTTCGAACATAGGTGCTGGCAACCTGGACGAGGGTAGCCTACAGGTGAGGGTTAGGATTTTGAAATTGGTGAAGTGAGGCTTGAGGTTTGGGCTTGGAGGTTTTCCGGCAAGAGATGCCAGTATTTATGTGGATAGCCCGTTTATGAATGATGAAGATGTGTTTGGCGTGAGAAGAAGCAGGCCTACTCCACAAGAGGAGGCCGTAAGAGAGGTGAGATTAGAGATGGGAGTGGTAGACAAGCTTCAGGGAGTGGCAGTTGACAATGGGCTTGGAGTCTTCAGAGAAGGAAGTTGTCACTTTAGATTTGATCAAGGTTGTGCTGGATGTGGATAGCTCAGCACAAGATGGGAGTGATGTGAATTCCTAGACATTGTGGAGTGAGTGATGAGGATGATTTCATTGCCAACTCTGATAAAGGGAAAGAAGGAAGGAGGATTATATTCAACATCACAGCTTTGCATGATTAGTTGGTATAATTAAAAATTTCAACTATTTCCAGACGACTGTGTTGTGTACAGGATAATTGAGGTTGTGGCTTAATATGCGGATGGTGTTGCAGTTTCGTGTGGAGTGGTTGCAGATCCTAGTTGCAAAATGGTGATGAAAAGGTTTGGTTGGCTTAGGACAAAGGTACTGACAATTTAGATAAGGGAGTTGGGATTTTGAGGTTTAGGAAGTGAGGCTTGCAGGTTTTGCGACGAGAGATGACGGATAGGTTGCGGCATTGAGTTTATAAACTCAATGGTTGCGGGTAGGCCTAGGGCCTAGCATGCTTTTGTATGATGAACAGTCCTACGCGTTTGGCATGAGGAGACGTACCCAAGAAAAAAAGTGCTTACAATATTATTATTATTATTATTATTAGTACACTCGACCTTTGGAACACAGCCCTAGCCTAGTCTAGACCTAGGCATTGAGTATAGGCCTATAGTGCACTATAAGCTCAATGGCCTAGGCCATTGAGATTGTAGTAGGCTACACTACAATCTTAATGCCTAGGCCATTGAGATTGTAATTACTATCTCAATGCCTAGGCTATGATCATTAATGAAACTCAATGGCCTCTAGGCCTAGGCCTATATAAACTGCAAGAACTAGCCTAAAATTCAAAAGACATACATATTTTAATAGTATAGATTTTAGGAAAACCTATGAGTATAATTACTTAGCCTAGATTTAGGCCTAGCCTTATGCCTACCATGTTCTTTTATGTTCTTTTCTTTAAGGAAGTAGGTCTAAGTTGGCTCTCGTCTTGGCTGGACAGGTGAGTTCACGGTAGGGCCCGGCGAAATCGACGAGCTGGATGGACTTCTGGAAGTGCTTTTGATGAATATCTTATATTTCCGTAACGAATAACTAATCAATCGTTCTAATTATGTACAGTATAAAAGTGACGATAATAGTCTAACACAATATAATTATATGAAAAGCGGGACTGTAAAATGTTTTAAACGATACGTACCGACATCTTTTTCAAACAAATTGTGTTATTGCCATAGTAACCATTCCAAAAAAGGCAGAACTAAACGAACATTGTCATGAGCCAATCAAAATGAATTGTATTTGGATCTCAACGTAATTTCAACAGAAAATGTTATTGATAATATTGTATTTTGACGAAACATTTATTGTTCAAGCACTCTTCAATTATTGCATTAACAAAAGATGAAGCAAATTAAAATTAAATGTTTTGTTAGAAAATATGAACCTAAGCCATTGAGAGCTGAGTACTGCAATCACTCCACTCTTGAACTAAATGAACAAATGAACTTCAGGGTGTCACGTGATTAAATGTCTGCTCTGTTGTTTGACATTTCTAGATCGTTGTATGGCTACTAGCATAAATTCGATGCCTATCCTAGGCTTCATTTTTGTGTAACATGGTCGTGATATTATGTTTAATAAATGCGGACAGAAATCTTCTCCGTAGATAATAGTATGTCTCAATAAAACTGGTAAACAAAATGTTAACCTCAGAAAAATATCATCAACATGCCATGGACTCAGGTTAGTTTTAGGTTAGGTCTGGGCTAAAGTTCTAAAGTTCAGAGTAGGGCCTAGGCCTATTCAGCCATAGGACCTAGGCCTACTATTGGCTTTGAAAATAAGGAAATTTAGCCGCAATGCTCTAGGGCTTATATGACAATTTGACCCCACTTAATTCTGTTCAATTTTCGCTTGTAGCCCTGCCAGAAACTAATGAAATACTGTTGCCAAATGGAAGCATAAGTCCCGATTCCACTACAGATGAAACTTCCGTTGATTCGTCTGAGAAGAGTGCTTCCGTCCAGAAATATGAGTGGGTAACATAAGCCATAGCTTGGACTAAGCCATCACTTAGGAGTATGGTTTTCGTATTTAAACAGACGTAGACTGAGCCTAACATGAATGTTCAATTGTACTCACATTTTTAACAGGCCATGACAAAGACAGCCTTGACTCTTATAGGCCTACATGCTTATTGTAGGCCTAGCATATGAACCAAATTGAGTGGCTTCATTGTGCTGTTGAGTTAGCATAGGCCTATAAAGATAATAATGATACATTTATTCACATCATAGGCCCGTAATGAGCATGTTATTGTCGTGGAGTGCGAGCGATTTTGAGAATTTGAAGTTGAGAAAAATGTTTTAAAAACATTTTATTCTCCACTTGACATGAAAGAAAGGGTTATTTTGTTTTGATAGGCTTATAGGTATAGGCTAGGCCTATGGGGCTGCCACTAACGACAGTTGGGCCCTGTCAGATGCAGGAGAGAAAAAAAAAGGAATAGAGATATTCAAATAACGACGGTGGTTTTTGACTTGCCAAAGTTGGAACAGGTAGTCGGTTTTATTGTGTGATGAAGTTTACACTCGGATGATACACTTTTACACAGTCACGAAACACGAATATAGGCCTACACTTGATAAATAAAAGAAAGAATAATGATAATGTATAATTGATTTATAATTGATAATGTAAGAATAAATAAATTGCATCAGGATGTTTCCTTACAAAAAGACTTATGCAGGTATACAATTTTGAGTGTGCAAAATAATATATTTTTCTTACATACGATCTAGACTCCAAATGGTATCATCCTTTGACGGTTGTCTCATCATACTGACAAGTTGTTTTCTTTACAAAAAAGAGCTTTACGTTACCTTGCTGATGCTAGTCTTGATCCAACGGCAGTTATTTTTTATAAAGTCTCCTGTTGATATTTTTTTAAGAGATTTCATATTCTGACGCTTCCATGCTTGTATATTTTAAATGTAATCATGTATTTTTGG